>OY992876.1:420543587-420708587 GCA_963921405.1 Cepaea hortensis
AAAAATCATTCGAAAGGCGGCACTATTCTTGGCCATAGCCATCGTCATAACGTGGTGTGTCCACACTCGACCACAACAAGGACGTGAATTATTTCTCCTTCACCTTCGTTAATCTTGCTTATTTGCTTCGATGACAACTTGGCCGGCGCATCCTGGCTCAAGATCCACGTCTTTCACGCGCCCAGGTTTGACTATATTTTAATATGCCATGAGACACGAGTTGGGTCAAGCCTGTCATAGTCTTGCTCGTATCTAGATAACTAAACTTGGGTTCATACAGGCAACAATAAATCTGTTCGTTATGAGATCGAATATTTATTGTATTTACATATACAGTATGCGTTGGCGCAGTGGGTAAACAGACCCGCGCTATATTACATCTGTCAAATAGTAAACATCACACACATAAGTATCATTTAACAGTCTAGCAAACTATCTAGCCTATGTCTATATATCTATTGATATCTATAGAGTCCCTCAAAGGCAGGCCCTGTTGCCTCTCTCAAGTCCATCCGTCCTCTGCCGGTCTCCGCGTGTCCTAACTCGACACGGGCGGTAACTCTGTCCGAGTTCCTCGTGGACCCCGCATTAGGCGGGCCACATCAGTGTCCACGGAATCATGGACTTGGTGACCATCTCTATCTAGAAGGTTCTAGATTATTTGGGTCCTGCTCGACTCAATGGTTTCCCTTGGGCTGGAATTGCAGCCCTTCACTAGATATGCAAGTGAGGCGGTGACAGGATTCCCCCCTCCCCCGTGACATGATTTGTTGTTGGGAATTAGATCCGTTCTAATTCTGTCACCGACTCACCTACAGTTGGTGTTGTAGTTTGGTGGATAGTAACCTGGCAACCTACCTATTAGCACTAAAAACTCATGTATTCTACCATACAACACTTGTCTGATTTGGTGCAGAGATCCCTGTCTCTCGTGTGCTTAAATATGCTTATCAGACCGAAGTTACGTGGCATTTTAGTAGTTGTATTTACAACTTGCCCTTCTCATAGTACCCAAAATGGTACCCAGACAAATAACCCCTATATAATAGAGGGTTAACAAGACCGAAGTCTTGGCTAAATAAGTACACCTTCAAATCTTGATCTGTGTGTGTATTTCTATACACTTTTACTCCCGTATGTTATATAATGCTAAATATGTAGTTACCTTGTTATTTTTATCCCCCTCATACTACAAGTGTCCCTGTTGGCTTGTTAGTGTGCTTTGACTAATAAGTTGATGTTTATAATAAAGTGACTGTATTTTAACTTGATAGTGTTGAGTTTTAAGGTTTGTGTACTGTGTGTGCTGAATGTGTGGCGTATTTCCAAGCGTCACGAGTTGGGATAACCTCAATCATGAAATACTGCACTGTGTGCAATACATGAACAGGTATTCCAAGTAGTGGTGCTTAGATGTATCCTAACTGCTAAGCTAAGTATATTAACTCACTATTAACCTAAGTACTACACATGTATTCACAAATTAGACAAGTCATACAGTTTACATGAAAGACGCAGACAAATTAAAATAAATACGGTTTGCGTACAATTTGTCCGCTAAGTGTATCGTTCTCTCATTTAATCCATTCACACAGTCATTTACTCACTTTTCATTAAAAATAGTATTTGGTTAAAATATATAATTAAAGTTGAGGTAAGTGTTATTGCCCTTAGAAAAAATGGGCTAGGCGATATTTGCCCTTTAAGAAAATAAGTACTTCTTGTACGATGACTCACAAATGGGTTATAATTTAAATAGAGACAATTGTATAGGACGGTTCTTTAGCTTAGGAATGGTACCGCCTGTAATATTAATGTCGAATATGTACAAATTACAGGTGAATACAATTTATATACAACAATAATGGAAATATAATACATATTTAATCTTAAACTAATTAATTAATTAAATCCCAAGATGATGTGCGCGTCGTTCTCCTGTCGCTAGCGTGTTATGCCATGAATGGTAAAGCTAATATGGCTGTCTCTTGAGTGTCGTAGTCGATGGGGTTCTGTTTCGGCTGTTTGTAAAGTTACGTAGTAACAGCAAGTATGGCATGTTCTTAATGTCCTATATAACGAGTTCTTCCAGAATTCGGAGTTAGTTCGTTGGTTGATCTTATTGGTTGACACAAACACAGTCACTGTTTCTTGCTGGAAGTGTTCTAGCGCTTAGGCACTTGATGGTATAGTTCTCAAAGTAACGTATCATGTTCTTGGGTGTTGTAATTCAACTAATCACTGAGAGTACTGTAGCAGGTGTAGAGTTCCACTGTAATATGCAACCGACTAAAATTATCACAGTTTATAGTATGGCTAATGGTCGATGTGATCAGAGTCATTCTACTGGCGCATTCACCTGCCGTGACAAAAGGTCAGCCACAATGTTGTCGGTGCCTCTGATGTGGCGGATTTCGAAGTCGAAATCTTGAAGTAGAAGACACCATCTTTGTAGCCGATGGTTTTTAGGCGACCCCTGGTTAAGGACTAATAATGGCGAACTGTCAGTGAGGACCACAAAGTGACTCCCTAAGAGGAACTTCGATAATCTCAATATACAAAACACTAGGCTTAGACACTCCAATTCAACTGTGGCATACCGAGTCTCAGCCTTCTTTAGTTTGCGGCTTACATAGAGAATTGGGTGTTTTATGCCATCCATTTCCTGCATCAAGCATCCTCCTATTGCGATAGCGCTCGCATCTGTGGTCAAAATAAAGGGTAAATTTATGTTGGGTAATCGTAAGACTGGTGGATTAGCAAAAATATGTTTCAATTTACACATTGCATCATCTAAGCTGGTACTTTTACAAATTTTTAATGGATGATTTTTAGTTAACATATCAGAAAAGATTGAGGTTAATTCTGCCCAATGTGGAATAAATTTCGAATAATAGTTAATCAGACCTAGTAAACTTCTAACTTGCTTCTTTGTGGTAGGTACTTCTAGCTTAAGGATCTTGGAAACAATTTTATCATCAGTCAACAATTTTCCTTCAGAAATTCTATGTCCAAGGAAGTCTATTTGTGTATAACCTATTTCAACCTTGGAAGGTTTGATAGTAAGTCCAAAAAGAGAGATTTGGTGGAAGACTTGTTTAAGGGTGAGTAAGTGAGAAGTCATATCAGAAGAATGGATGCATATATCATCAATATAAGCAACTACGTCATTAATTCCGTGTAATAACAATCTTGTTAGTCTTACAAATGTGGCCGGTGCGTTCTTGAGCCCAAACGGAAGATATAGCCATTCGTACAAGCCAAGAGGTGTTGCGAATGCTGTTATATGTCTACAAGAAGGGTGTAATGGAACTTGCCAATATCCTTTAGCTAAATCGGTCTTAGAAAATAAGGATGATTGAGCCATATTTAAGATAAGGTCCTCACAGCTGTTCATTGACTCTGCATCTGTTGTTGTTCTTGTATTTAATACTCGATAGTCAATGCACAAACGAATTGTCTGGTCCTTTTTCTTCACCAGAACAATCGGTGACGAATATTGAGACATCGATTTTTGAATAATGCCATTCTTCTCTAAGTCTAAAATTTCTTTATCTAAATTAGATCTGTAATGGAGAGGAATAGAATATGGTCTACATTTGACCGGTCTCAGATCTGTCAGCACAATTGAATGTGTTATTTTATCAGTGCGTCCAGGTTTGTTAGAAAAGATAGATTTATATTCGTCGAGGATAGTCAAAATGTCTTGTCGCTGTTGTTGTGTCAAAGTGTTAGAGATATGTATGTCATTTATACTTCCGTCGTCAGTCATGATTGGTACAGGGATTTCAGTGTTGTCCACGTCTGTCTGATTTACCACAGATGCCACTGTTTGTAAATTGTCTTCAATGTCATTGTCGTCGAGATCAATCGTTGTCAATATGTCGTCAAATTTGTCGTCGATGTCGATATCACAGATTGTCGGTAATGTCCATATGTCTTCGTCGTTTTCGTCGTCGTAAGAGTGTGTCGTTAACGATGCTTCGTTTGTCGAGGTGTCATTTCGTTGAGAAATTGTCGTTTCGTCTCCGTCGCCAGTTCGTTGAGTCAGTTCATTTGTCTCATTGTCCTGTCTAACATAATATGGTTTCAACATATTTCCATGAGATAATTGCAAGTTTCTATTTAAAGAGAATCCAGTAGGGTTATTCCCCTTGTTGACCAGTTTCTGACATATAACACAAGTTGTACAAAAGGTTTTAATATCCTGGTCAAACTTTGGCCAATAAAACTGGGTCAAGATAATAGCCTTGGTCATTTCGTATGTCATATGACCTCCAAAAGGGGAGTCATGGGCTATTGTTAGCACTTTGTTTCGATGTGCTTGTGGTAAAACAATTTGCTGTGTCGTGGTCTGCTTTGTTGTGTAAAGTCTCGTTAAGATGTTATTGTGTAGCCTAAATGTCCACGATGCGTTCTTTGTTAATTTTGGCTTAAGGCCTACTAACTTAAAGTATGGTGCTAGTGTAGGGTCATTTTTCTGTTCATTTCCAAAATTGATGTTAGTTGAGTTTGGCGCTACTATTTCTAATGATTCCTGTAGTTGGTCGGTGTTGGTTTTGTGGGTTGTCTGTTGTGTTATTGCGTTTGTGTGTTGTGTGTTTTGTTGCACATTTACAGGTTCGGTACTTGGTAGTTTGGTCGCATCCTCAATTCGAGGTTTTACTTCGGTCGTATCGTTTCTTGATTCGACCGCCCCTGCATTGTACACCTCGGTAAATTCTTCCTGAATTACCTCAGTGGTTGTCTCCCTTGGTATTTTGGCAGATTGAGACAAGCAAGAATGGTGTTTCTCTTTTGTGTCGCTATTTCTGTGGTGGATACCGTGTTTTTGCTCCCACCTTTTTATTTCTCTTTTAGAGCATGGATGTATGTTGGGTAAATTACCAAGTATAATATCCGCGACGGGATTTTCAAGGATAGCACACAATACTCGCCCCGATATGAACGGTGTTTGAATTTCGACCAAAGCAAGGGGGTATTTCTCTATTGTACCTGAAAATGTGCGACATGTGACATGTTTGTCTGTGTAGTCTTTAGTGTCTATTAATGTTCTCCTCACCCCACAGAGAGTTGCGCCGGAATCACGAATTAACGTGCCCTTTTTATTGTTAACAAACCCTGTATAAAAAACTAGCTTGCCTGTAGATGATAAGGCAGCGTTAGCTATTTCATTTGCAATTGGGATAATGTGACCACAATGTAGTGTTGTGTCCAGTTGGAACTTTGTACAGGTGTTGCACTTACTGTCTGTTATGGTGTTGATGACGTGTACAGCATTCCCAAGCTCGCTTTCATTGTCGTGTTGATTTTCACATTCATTTAGTGACTCAAGCTCTTCGTCAGTAGACGTTTCTACTAATGCCGCATTGGCCTGTTTCAATAACTTTCGGCCTTGACAATCTTTATTATAGTGACCCCAGCTATTGCAGAAATAACATTTAATTGCTCTGTGGTAAGCCATGCGTTTAGCTGTTTGCTTCTCTACCATCTTTTTGAGGTGTTCAGGGTAGGCGGGTGATTTGTCACACATACCGTAACTGTCGTGATGAGCATTGCAATATTGGCACCTTACTAATTTACCGACATTGGATCGTGGTTTAAATCTGCTCTGTGATTGTTTGGAGTATTTGGTGTTCACTACTGCAGCTGCTGTATCATTGTAACTTATGTTATGTTGAAAAATATCCCTGTTTGCTGTAAAAAATGCATTTCCTTTCGCCTCGATTTCCTGAATGCTCTTACAATCCATTTGTTTTAAGAACTTGGCAAAAGGTGTGGGGATGGTGCTAACTATTTTATCTATTATAATTAGTTCCTTAAGTTTATCATGGCTATTGTTGGTTTTAGCCGAGTTAATCCATTTTGTGCATATGTCTTGGACTGTACTGACATAATCTATGAAGGTTTGGTTTGGTTGTGGGGATAATTTGGCAAATTGTTGTTGGTAACCTGCAGTGTCTAAAGAAAAATGTTGGAGAATGCGTTGTTTTAGGTACTCATAGTCTTTTCGCATTTCCTGTGGTATTGTTTCTATTACTTTCAGTGGTTCAAGAGCCAAATTCCTCATTAGAATAAATGCCCAATCTGATTTACTGATTTTATGATGAGACATGAGACACTCAAAATTTTCTAAGTAAGCGGAGATGGAATCTCCAGAACAGAAAGCCTTCACGAGACCTTTATATTTATTATATTTTTGTTCTTCCTCTTTGCTTCTTAGCTTATTTATAGATATTTCTGCGTTAGACTCAAGCTCCATCTGTTTTAATTTTATTTGTGTTTCGGCATTCAATTGGGCCTGTTTGGCCGCCGCCTCGAGCTCCAGCTGTTTTTCCTGAGCCTGCATCTGCATTTTCTTTTCCTCTGCTTGCATCTGCATTTTCTTTTCCTCTGCTTGCATCTGCAGTTTCTTTTCTTCGGCCTCCATCTGCGATTTCTTTTCCTCTGCTTGCATCTGCATCTGCATTTTCTTTTCCTCTGCTTGCATCTGCATCTGCAGTTTCTTTTCTTCGGCCTCCATCTGCGATTTCTTTTCCTCTCGTTCTATCGCTCTTTCTTCACGGGCAATGTTTTCTGCGTGCGTTTTCTGTGCCCATTCTGACAATTTCTCTTCTTTATACCCTAGCTTTATTCCTTGCTCAATGCATTTATCTAAGGTAGACATTTTGTGTTTCACTTGTTTGTAATATTCCTAAAATTAAATCCCTTAGAAAAAATGTAGTGTAGTCGAAAATTTGGTTAACTCCCTTACTTATTAATGTGTAAATCAAAATGCAAGGTTATGTTGGTGAAAAGTTCATGACTATGCAACCAAATCAATATGAAACAACATAATACATTGATGAAACATGAGAAGTACAGCTTAGAAGTACAATGAGTATGAGGTGAAACTTAGCTCTGAATTTTTTTAAGCTCCTCGATGTTATCTTGCACTCTCGTTACTGTGGTAAAGGTTTCATCGGTTGGACGCGGCACTTGTTGCGGAACAATCTGCTCGTGGAGCGAGAACACATTAGTTACTGTCACACAAAAAAAAAATGTCAAAATAATAACATGTCAAAAAAAAAATTGTTTACAGAATCAAAATAAAGAGGCGCTGTGGAGGCAATGGTGAGACATTGCCGAGGGACTCAGATTACTTCTATTTTATCGCTAGATAGCTACTAGTTTTATATAACTTTGTAATGTTAACAATTTCTTTGATTTAAACAAATCAATGTGTTACCAAAAATCAATGTTTTATCAAAAATCAGTGTGATATGATTAAATAATTAATTTTACATGGCATTTAATAGGTTTTTAAGAAAACATTCTATGCCAAAACCGGAAAACTAGCCCCCAAAAAGCCTGTCATAGTCTTGCTCGTATCTAGATAACTAAACTTGGGTTCATACAGGCAACAATAAATCTGTTCGTTATGAGATCGAATATTTATTGTATTTACATATACAGTATGCGTTGGCGCAGTGGGTAAACAGACCCGCGCTATATTACATCTGTCAAATAGTAAACATCACACACATAAGTATCATTTAACAGTCTAGCAAACTATCTAGCCTATGTCTATATATCTATTGATATCTATAGAGTCCCTCAAAGGCAGGCCCTGTTGCCTCTCTCAAGTCCATCCGTCCTCTGCCGGTCTCCGCGTGTCCTAACTCGACACGGGCGGTAACTCTGTCCGAGTTCCTCGTGGACCCCGCATTAGGCGGGCCACATCAGTGTCCACGGAATCATGGACTTGGTGACCATCTCTATCTAGAAGGTTCTAGATTATTTGGGTCCTGCTCGACTCAATGGTTTCCCTTGGGCTGGAATTGCAGCCCTTCACTAGATATGCAAGTGAGGCGGTGACAATGGCACTGATGATACTCCTCCATGCCATCCTTCAAGACCATCAAACACCATATCTCTTGGTTGCCCTTGCCACTTTTAACGCCGATCTTTCCAGTTGTCAAGATATTTTCTAGTATCCCTTTTCTCATTATATTTCACGGAAAATAGATAAACTTTTTCTTAAAGTTGTTTTGCTTTCATTTGTCTCTTCCAGACAATGGTTGTAAGTTACTTTAGCCGTTCGAAGTGTTTTCAACATTCGGTTTAGAAACCACATCCGTCTCAAAGCTCGTTCTAATGTGTTCGTTCATAGTCCATGATTCACTGCCATACAAGAGAAAAGTTTCAATATAACATATACTCTTTCCGTCTCTTCATGAAAATGATGCATTATTTAAGATACTTTTCACCTTTTGAAATGGGGGTCAGAATGGCTGAACTGATAAGAGCAATCGCTGTTAAACTTCCCGAGTGCTGATGCCGAGGTAGCGGGTTCAACCCCTACACCGGTCAGTTGGACTAACATGTTGACCTCGCGTCCTTGACTTGGGGACGTACATTACAAGTACCTCTGAAGTCGGAGTGAGTCCCTGATGGTGAGGGACACTGGTAATAAGGAAAGCTAATCCTAACGCAAAAGTCAGTCCAATGCCTTAGAAGTAGCAACATGTATATGGACAAAACATGAGTTCAAAGTGAGCGAATGCACACACAAATATTCTGAAATTGGCCTAGTCTGCTCTTCATCTCTGTCGCACAAGGATGATGAGTTAGTCAATGGAAGAATTATGAGTTAGTTAAGGTAAGAATGATGAGTTAGTCAAGGGAAGAATGATGAGTTAGTCAAGGGAAGAATGATGAGTTAGTCAAGGGAAGAATGATGAGTTAGTCCAGGGAAGAATGTTGAGTTAGTCAAGGGAAGAATTATGAGTTAGTCAAGGGAAGAATTATGAGTTATTCAAGGGAAGAATGATGAGTTAGTCAAAGAAATAATAATGAGTTAGGCAAGGGAAGAATAATGATTTAGTCATGGGTAGAATAATGAATTAGTCAAGGGAATAATTATGAGTTAGTCAAGGTAAGAAATTGAGTTAGTGAATAAAAGAATGGTGAGTTAATCATGGGTACAATGATGAGTTAGTCAAGGGAACAATGCTGAGTTAGTCAAGGGAAGTATGCTGAGTTAGTGAAGGAACAATTATAATTTAATCAATGGAGGAATAATGAGCTAGTTAAGGGAAGAATAATGAGTTAGTCAAGGGAAGAATGATCAGTTTGTCAAGGGAAGAG
This sequence comes from Cepaea hortensis, assembly GCA_963921405.1. Classification (NCBI taxonomy): domain Eukaryota; kingdom Metazoa; phylum Mollusca; class Gastropoda; order Stylommatophora; family Helicidae; genus Cepaea; species Cepaea hortensis. Next base: position 420,552,717 of record OY992876.1, read on the forward strand.
TGATGAGTTGGTAAATGAAAGAATAATGAGTTAATCAAGTGGAGAATAATGAGTTAGTCAAGGGAAGAATGATGAGTTAGTCAAGGGAAGAATTATAAGTTAGTCAAAGGAAGAATGATGAAGCACATATTGTGATTGATACTACGCCATGCCATCTTGCGGACCGGAGCGCAAGGAGGAATAGATGGCTATTCTGTCTCTCACTTTGTTAAGCGACCAGCCCTGGTCTCGAACAAGTGTCCGACCGTGCGCTTGATATTACGAGCCCAGTTTGCTATCAACTTGGCAAGCACGCCCTCAAGCTGAAATATCACCATCAAGTTGCATGCCAGCTGGCGTAGGCGTTCATGTCTCTCCATAGATCTCGGTCTTTGGTGCTCCGAATCAACTCTGCTGCTGATATTCCTCCATGCCACAGTCTCAATCTATCCAGCATTTGTTCTCTTGGTAAGCCTCTGCCTCTCTTCCACTCGATCTTTCCAGTCGTCACGATGTTCTCCAATGCCTCTCTTTCCATCACATGACCAAATAAAGTTGTTTTTCTCTTTCTTGTTGCTGTATATAATGTTCAAGTTTCCTAGGCCACTTTCAGGCAATCGTCGCTAGTTACTTTGGCAAGGAATTCGCAACATTCGCTTTAGGAACCACAACACTGTTGCTTCCAAGTTCTTCCTAATTTGTTCAATTATATACAAAAAATTCACTGCCGCCAGAGGGTTTCTTGACTCCATAGAAGAAACTGGCAGTTTGGGACAACAACAATATAAATCAGATATGACACCTGCTTCACCGGCTTCGTGGCCGAGGGGTTAGCAGCTTTCTCCGCTAACCCCGAATACTCTCGTCACGTGACGCGACGAGAATTAGCAGTGGTTCGAATCGCAAAAGTGACTTATGAGAGTATGGAGCCGGTCGCTCAGAAAGTCGTGGCGTGCTGATGAGCGTAATCTAGCCTAGGAATCAACATACAGCTGAAAGATGCTGGTGTTGACCGCAATATCCTGAAACAGGATGGAAACGCGGGAAAAAAAAAAAAAAAAAAAAAAAATGACACCTGCTTCATGACGTTTGGCACAGTTTATTGGTGAACAGTTCATTCCGTGCAAGTCCCGGACACCGCCGGCTTCACTACAGCCGTTCTCGCGTTTTACGGCCGGCTACCCACACCTGCTCCCGTAATTCTCTTGACAAACGGTCATCGTCATGAGTGCGTTACAAATCTGCTTAGTTGTGTATAACTGCTACCAGTTAACTAATAGCCATTTTACTGACCCCACCGCTCGGCCTTGAACGGTCCGTCAATTGCGGAACACGCCGTCAACTTTGAATCCATCGGTGTTAGTGTCAGCAAGTGGAACGAGTGACTGAAGCCTTCTGATTCGCTTCACGTTGCTCAACATGGCTGGGTGACATGCTACGCTCGACCTGTCGTCGGCACAATCTTGATGTGTTGATGTATTTTCGGTCCATCTTCTTTCGCTTGCTGTGCGTTGGAGTTTTGATTTTCCCACTCCGAAGTTATCGAATCGACTGACCAAAAATGTATGTTTTTCTTGTCACGTGGGGTATGTCGCCAAGTCATCGGCTATTCGCTCGCGAATTGGTTCTGTTTTTTTACTTTATTAACTAGTCTATTCGTTTCTCTCTTTGTTAGTGAATTCTTCTCAATTTTCTCCTGAGCCAGGTGAATTCTTCTCGTCCTGATACTCCCTCTCGTCTGTTTGCGGCTCATGGCAACTGCCATACAGCAAAAAGAAAAAAAAACAGGTTCTACATAGCACTTTAGAAAACAGGTAGCATAGCACACAACAGGTAACATAGCACAAAGAAAACAGGTTCTACATAGCACTTTAGCACTCTCTTTCAAACATTAAATGATAGTGACTTATTAAGCTAAAATGTACAACACATGTATTGCCACAGTAGTTTAAATTGACTACCATTGTAGATTTAACCTTACTTTCATGTGTTTTTTTGTTTGGTGTCTGGCAGTTAATTGTGTGCAGAAGGAATGAGGAACCTTACTTCCCCTTTGATACGGGAATCCTTTACCCATATCCCAGTTTTTGTCATGTTCACTAGCGTAGAACATTTTCTAGCATGTGTGATTGTAACTACCAACCAGACGAATTATTTACTTTAAACTACTGCTATTCGCTGATTGCCTGTGTGTGTTAAACTGTCCCTTGGTTTGTTTGTTACAGGGGAAAAGGAAGAGCTCTGCCTCGGTGAGTAACGCCAGTCAAATTTTACATGGTTTTTGAGAAGCGGTAGCGGGTGGCTACGTGTGTGAGGTAGCGAGTGGCTACGTGTGTGAGGTAGCGAGTAGCTACGTGTGTGAGGTAGCGGGTGGCTACGTGTGTGAGGTAACGGGTGGCTACGTGTGTGAGGTAGCGAGTGGCTACGTGTGTGAGGTAGCGGGTGGCTACGTGTGTGAGGTAGCGAGTGGCTACGTGTGTGAGGTAGCGGGTGGCTACGCGTGTGAGGTAGCGGGTGGCTACGTGTGGGGGGTAGCGGGTGGCTACGTGTGTGAGGTAGCGAGTGGCTACGTGTGTGAGGTAGCGAGTGGCTACATGTGTGAGGTAGCAAGTGGCTACGTGTGTGCCCGCGAAACATGCACACTTAGCGTCTATTACCAGTGGACATTTCTTTGGTCATGTGATGAGAAGAGAGGCGTTGGATAACATCATGACAATTGGAAAGATCAAAGGGATGAGAGTCAGAGGCCGTCCAAGAGAAATGATGCTGGATGAATTGAGACGGTGGCATGGAGGAATATCATCAGCGAGTGTATCCAGACAACCAAGGACCGTGATCTGTAGAGAGTCATGAACGCCTACGCCAGCTGGCAAGGCACTTGATGATGATGATGATGATGACGATGATGATGATGATGGTGATGATGATGATGATAATGATCAGTGGAAATGTGGCTTGTAAGATAAATGCAAAGAATATTAGTCTCGGCTTCTGTCGTTTGAGGGTAATGAACGCAATTTCGCGACCCACTACTCCGTTCAAAGTTAGCTGCGAGAGATTTAGACGCAGACCACCAGCATATCCATACCCAAGGCTTATGTGTATGAGATAAAACTCGGTGCGATGAAGTCGACCCTCTTGCGTTTTAAATTCTTTAATCACGTTTAAATGTACTACGGTAAATCAGTGTAAAACAATTTCTAGACTTACACGGCACTGCTACTGCTTTGACAAGCACGTATGCAACGCGGACATAATCAAACAATGAATAAAATGTACTGTAATTACGTGTTTAACCTTGTGTTATCACAGTACTGTAATTTCGTTTTGTAACATTTTGCTATCACTGTACTGTAATTACGTGTTTTAACATTTTGCTAACACTGTTCTGTAATTACGTGTTTTAACATTTTAACACTGTGCTGTAATTACGTGTTTTAACATTTTGTTAACATTGTAATGTAATTACGTGTTTTAGCATTTTGTTAACATGTATGTAAATACGTGTTTTAATTTTTTTTGTTAACATTGCTCTGTAATTACGTGTTTTAACATTTTGTTAACATTGTACTGTACTTACCTATTTTAACATTTTGTTAATACTGGTGTGTATCTTTTTTTTTTAGGCCAAGGGCGCCAAAGGCAAAGTAAGTTAGCCAGCCGTCATGTGGCATTTTCTTTGAACCTTGCATTATTTTATGATTTTTTCAACAAATAGTAGAAGATGCAGTTACAACCCCCATGGTGGAACAGTAGATGATCAAAGATCGTTGCGACATGTTTGTTGCGAGCCTGCTAGCTTTGAACGCGGGCCTAATCTACACAAGTGCAGCTTTTTACTTCGACTACTAATGCGTGCATTGGACTGATTTTGCGTGAGGGATAGTTTTCTCTATTATTAGTGTCCCTCGCCATCAGGAGAACCCTTCTGCAACCTCAGTGGTACTTGTAATTTACGTCCACAACTCGAGGATGGGAAGTCAATATTTAAATTCAACTGACCAGCGTCCTGGGGAACGATATTACTGCGCAGCAGTCACGAGAGAAAGTTTAAGGTCGTTAAACATCTCAGTTCAGGCGAACATCAGACACGTAGGTGATGAGAGGTGTTCGAACAGGTAGGTCGAGATAAAGAGTTCATGGAAGAAAGATTAAGCACATCGGCAATAGATGAAGGATGTAGGCAGATAAATTAGGAATATGTCGAGAAAGATCTTCAATGGAAGTATGAGGAGGAGCACAGACAATTGTAGAATGATGAGTTTGTCAAATGGAAGAATTATGAAATACATGGGGAAGGGAAGAACGATTAGTTAGCCAAGGGAAGAATGCCTAGTTGGTCAAGGGAAGAATGATGACTTATCAAGAGAAGAATATTGAGTTAGTCCAGGGAAGACCCGTGTGTTAAAAAGGGAAGAATGATTAGTTAATCAAGGGAAGAATGGTGAGTTAGTCAAGGGAAGAATGATGAGGTAGTCAAAGGGAAAATTGAGGATTAAGTCAAGGGAAAAATAATGAGTTAGTCAAGGAGGAAATGATGAGTTAATCAAAGGAAGAAAGATGAGTTATTCAAGGAAAGAATGATGAGGTAGACGGTTAACACAAGAATGATGAGGTAGACGGTTAACACAAGAATGATGAGGTAGAAGGTTAACACAAGAATGATGAGGTAGACGGTTAACACAAGAATGATGAGGTAGGCAAACAATTCGAATACTTCTTGACATTCTTCACATCACATCTCCGATTACTTACTTTAACTCTGTGAAAACGGAATGCCGGACATCTGAGCCGAAATTTCCAAATGTTGGTGACTGTAAGCCAGAATTTGTAGTGAATAACTGTTGGGGAACTGTTTTCCTTGTCCTCCCTGTTATAATTATGTTACATTCCGTGAATAATCATAATAATTATGTTATATCCTGAGTATAAACATTATAAATACGTTTTATTTCTTGCATAATCATTATAAATTATGTTATAATACTTGAATAATCATGTTGACTATATTATATTTCGTGTATGGCTAAGGGCTTGCGAACGCGGTTTGTGAGCCCGTATACCCGGGTTCGAAACACGGCGGTGCTGGTTTTTTCGAAAAAGGTACAGTAGCCGGTCGTTCAAAAAGCAATGGCAAACTACTGAAAGTAAAATTTGCCCAGGATTCACGAACAGCGAAAATGCTGGGGTTGACTGCTACGTCCTGTGAAGGACATACAACTTAATTTTTTATTTTATAATCATTGTAACTATGTTATATTCCGTGTATAATCATTTCAGTTATGTTATATTCCATGTATAAACATTTCAATTGTGTTATGTTCCGTGTATAATCATTCTGACTATGTTATATTCCGTGGATAATCATTTTGACTATGTTATATTCCGTTTATGCTCATTTTGTTTCACATGAAACGCTATGAAAGTTTGTGTAGAAAAATAATGGATGGGTATATTACCACATGTGTAGGAAGTGGAGGCAAAAGAGAACGAACGAACGAACGAACAATCGAACGGACTTTATTTTCAAAGGGTAACAAATTGGGCACGCAGGCCCGTCTTACATTCGGCCCCTCCAATCACTCATCTTTCGTTCTTCAATAATGCATAATACATTCACATAGGAAAAAAAAACATTGTCAAATGCATATTACCATGTTATGAGACACATACCCCACCCATCCACCCATCCACCCATCCTCCATCCACCCACACAAGAGATGGATGATCTCCAGATGAGTGTGTCAGATGCGGAACATCTTGCTTATAACCGAGAAGTTTTCCGGAAGGTTGTTATGGAAGCGAGGTTCTGCAAAGGACATGCTACCGAATGAATGAATGAATGAATGAATGAATGAATAAATGGATGAATGGATGAATGAATCATTCTGATTATACTAAAATCCGTATAGTTATTGTACAGGTTGTATTTGTAATCAATGTGTAGTGTTTGGTGATCGAGTGAAATGGCGAGTCATGACCGCCCACGCTTTCCGGCATGGCACATGATTGATTGATTGATTGAGTGTTTGAAAATATTGCCGGTCCAAGTTTTGTATTCAGCCTGTGTAACGTTCAAGCAACATACTAGGTAAATACAACACTTGAACCAACAATATTTGCAAACACTGCACAGTTATTTAAAAAAACACCCTGTATATTGCATGTATAAGTAAAGGACCAGTTGTACATGGCTCAAGGTTAATTGGGCATATGGTGCTAGACTGGACATATGTATAGACCAATCAGCACTGGATGGTTGAAGTGGTCAGTATCGCGCCGGTCGCCTTTACTTCCCAAGATATTTCCTGTACCCATTTCAAGCTGGGTCGACCCAGGATTACAGGTTCATTCTATAAAGTAGCCCCAAATCGGATGTGAAGCCATGAACACTGGGCCGGAATGCGAGAAACTTCGCTACCTCTGTCTCCAGTATTAAATATGAGTGGCACCTTGCAGTCTTGACAGACCAAAGAATGTGAGTTGGAATGTGGCCAATATTTCATCTCAATGCCTGGGCAGAGCTTCAGAGAAACATGTGGTGTCCAAACGACATGTTCCCTCTCTCGGCCTAATCTTGTGTATTCCAGAGGAATGATAACCAATACGTCTGGCACAAGGTAGGCTGCAGACGCTAGCGGCACAGCGTCAAACCTCCGAGACCTCACCACCACGAGCAGGTGGCGAGTGATGGCCAGACTCTGGAACCCAAGGGACCCGGCTTAGATAGTATTAAATGTATAATCCTTATAATCATGTACTATTCCGTGTATAATCACATATACATCGCAATCCGTTTAAGGCGATCTCGGATGTGGCGATTTCTGTTGTGAACAACAATATTGTATTGAACGGTTTAAGTGCATTACCATATGCTTGAAGTCTTAAAAAGAATTAGAAGTATTGGGAGAATTTGGAGTAGATATATTAACCAAAATGTTGAATGGTATTTACAGCAGTGGATATTTACCCAGTGATATGCTGAAATCTGTATTTATAGCTATACCAAAAAGACCAGGAGCAATTGATTGTGAAGATTTTCGTACAGTTAATCTTATAAACCATATCACTAGGCTTTTACTCAGAATCGTAATGAGAAGAACCAGAAAGAAAATAAAAATGGAAATTAGTGAAAAACAGTATGAATTTGTGGAGGGAAAAGGGCACAAACAATGCAATGTATACATTACGGACACTAATAGAAAGGTCAATAGAGAAACAGAAAGACATATATTTATGCTTCAATAGATTATACTACGGCATTTGATAAGTAAAACATGATGAGCTGATTAAAATATTGGATGATATCAGCATTGATTGGAAAGATTTAAGAATAATAAAGAATATTTACTGGAACCAAGAAGCAGCAATTAAAATGGGAATTAAAGAGGGTAGTTACGAACAGATATCTTGGAGTACGACAGAGGTGTGTCTTGTCGCCAGATCTCTTCTCCCTATATAGCAAAGTAATAATGAGAGAGATCAAAGAGTTGCCAGGAATACTAGTTGGAGGTTATAATATAAATAATATACGCTATGCAGATGACACAGTATTGGTGGCGCGTGAATCAACAGACCTACAACAATTGTTGGACATTGTAGTAACAGAGAGTGCAAGGAAAGGACTCTCCTTGAATATCAAGAAAACAGTAACAATGGTGATATCAAAGAAAATGGTGACACCAAAATGTGACATAGAAAGAAAAGGAAAAATTCTTAACCAAGTGGATAATTTTAGATACCTAGGGGCATTTATAACATCAGATGGAAGAGATTAAGAGCAGAAAAGGGCAAACAAAAGCCGCATTTCAGAAAATGAAGAGCATCTTATACAATAAGTCACTATCATTGAATGTAAGAAGGAGAGTGCTGAAATGCTATGTAAAACCAGTTTTTCTGTATGGCAGTAAATCTTGGAATGTAAATGAACAAATTAAGAAGAAATTAGAAGCAACACAGATGTGGTTCCTGAGACGAATGTTGCGAATACCTTGGACTGCCAGAGTAACTAACAACGACTGCCTGAAACAGGCGAATGAAACTAGAACATTATATACAACAATAAGGAAAAGACAAACATCTTTCTTCGGTCATGTGATGAGAAGAGAGGCATTGAAGAACATCGTGACAACTGGAAAGATCGAGGGGAAGAGAGGCAGAGGCAGACCAAGAGAAATTATGCTGGATGGATTGAGACAGTGGCATATAAGAATATCAGCAGCAGAGTTGATCCAGAAAACCAAAGACCGAGATCTGTGGAGAGCTATGAACGTCTACGCCAGCTGGCAGGGCACTTGATGATGATGATGATGATATGGAGACCTATTTGTTGGGTCCCGGGTTAGTTCGCCTTATCAGGTCTGCACTGTATAACATAGTACAATTTAAGTAATCTCTAGCACATAACTTATCTGGGTACTTCACCATAGTGATCAGTCCCTGGTCTGTCGGACCTGTTATCGTGGGTTCGAATCCGCACTGCGACGGTGGTTTAAACTTGACTTTCCCCATTTGAGTCTCCGTGGCGGAGTGGTTAAGCCGCCTGCTTTGCGCTCCGATGACAAGGGGTTTACTTCCGGACTAAGTAGTTCGGTGTACGAGTGTAGTTTTCTCGGAGACTTCTCGGGGTCGTCGCTCGAGATACAGAGTTCGCGCTTTGTGCGATGCTTTCGACAGGACGCCCTGCGGAAAGAGACCGAGCCATACGGGATAAAACACGGTGCAATGAAGTCGATCCACTCATCTTTAAGCCCCGTTACACTTCAACCGTAAATAGAGGGCCGCATAGGCCCTGGATTGGGCTTCACACTGGCCTATCAACCAGATGGGGGGGGGGGGGGGGGGGGGGGGGTTCCTTTTGGCAACGTCCCAGAGCTTCTCAGAAAATGTGAAATCCGAGAGCTGGTATTTGACAGTCCTCTGGTTCGTGCGGCTGGGAAGGGTATAAGGAGACCTCTGTAATATGTCTCTTTGGATATGGGACTTTGGTATCGCTAGTATAATGTCCTCGCCAGCCTCTGTCTCAAAGATGCAAGCCTTCTTCGGGGCTAAGATGAACTCAGCATTTAAGCATCTGATTCGGGAGTTTGAACTAAAGGACCTGTCAAGGAAAGACCAAGTCTTGAAGGCCTTAAACCCATCCAACAGCGGATGAAACCTGAAATTAATGCATGAATTATGTGTTGATTTGGGTCAAGAACCGACATCACAGCACTCGCGGCATTCCCATGCGTGTCCCGTCTTAATCCGCAACAGCCAGCGATGAGTCCCAGTACTAATTGTATCAGTATCAGTCTGATTATCTGACCGTCTGGCCTTTCCTGGAGTCATTATTGTCGGCCAAATACTCGGGTCACTTCCTGCAGCGTCATTCTCTTCAAGTCATGACGATCTATACGTTCTTCTGCACTATACACACGATTCCAAAGGTCTCCGACCACATCTGCCTTATCATGCACCACTACCCTACCGAGCGGTGCAGACTCAGTCAATCTGTCCGCCTGCTGGTTTCCCACCACACCGGCATGTCCTACGGGAAAGGAAAATCGAACATATACTCTCTATTTGTTGGTGTTGTTGAATTGAATGGCCACTCTGCCCAAAGCATGTCTGTTTTAACCTTTCTCATCAAAATAATTCTGATGTTTGATTGGTCTCTCATCAACAGGCCAGGAAGGACAGCAAGAGGAAGTCCGTGGACAAGAAAAGGCGGGCGAGCAAGAAATCTAGCAAAGACGCCGGGCTTGTTCAAGGTCTGCAGATTGAAGAGGCCACACCAGTAAGAGACCTTCCGCCCAATAGTCCCTTCTTCGTCTGATAACTCCACAATCTGGGACTCCGTCTGTGTACTTCCTACTCCCCTTCCTCCTCCACCTCCTCCTCCACCTCCTCCTCCTCCTCCTCCTCGTCCTCCTCCTCGTCCTCTTCTTCTTTTTTGTCTTGTTCTACCTCTCTATTATGTTGCGTCTTCTTCTTCTTCTTCTTCTTCTTCTTCTTCTTCTTCTTCTTCTTCTTCTTCTTCTTCTTCTTCTTCTTCTTCTTCTTCTTCTTCTTCTTCTTCTTCTTCTTCTTCTTCTTCTTCTTCTTCTTCTTCTTCTTCAGCTTCTTCTTTTCGTCCTCTTCCTCTACCAAAACATATGGGAACGTTGGTACAGAAAAAGCCAAGAACACATTATAAAGTAACCCGAAAGTTAGCTCTGTACTGTCTGAGGCGTCGGCAGTTGAGAAAGCAAAGCAGACCACTGAGCTATCATTACCATTACAGGCTTGGGTTGATTGCAACAGCCTGTACAGTGCGTGCAATTAACTAGCACCACATACCTCTTGCCTGGCGACCCAGCGGCCATGGGTTCGAATTCTCATCGACGCGATTTATTTTTCTAACGTGGCCTCTGCTCCACATGAACCCGGTCAATAACGGGTAACAGGAAAAGTGCTGGGAAGTAAATGTGGCACGGGTGATACTGAGCACATAACGCACCGAGCGCCCAGTGGTCTAGAGAAATGTGTCTCTAGCACCATGTATCCAGGGCGTCGTAGGGCGTCTAGGAGGGTCCTTTACTTGACCATAAACCTATGTCGCCTTAAGGGTGGACAAGGCGCGGACACGGGGCGGAAAAGGCGAGGGCAAGGTGAGAACAAGGCCCGAACAAGGTGAGGACAAGGCCAGAACAAGGTGAGAACAAGGTGAGGGCAAGGCGCGGACAAGGCGTGAACAATTTGTAGACACGGCGCGGACAAGGCGTGAACAATTTGTAGACACGGCGCGGACAAGGCGTGAACAATTTGTAGACTCGGCGCGGACAAGGCGTGAACAATTTGTAGACACGGCGCGGACAAGGCGTGAACAATATGTAGACAAGGCGCGGACAAGGCGGGAACAATTTGTAGACACGGCGCGGACAAGGCGGGAACAAGGCGTGGACAAGGCGGGAACAATTTGTAGACACGGCGCGGACAAGGCGGGAACAATTTGTAGACACGGCGCGGACACGGCTCGTTTACTTTTTATTTCTTCTAGGCGTCTCACGTGGGGATGTGATTTAGCCGCTTGCCTCGCGTACGAAAGGTCGTGGGTTCGATTCAGGGCTTCGTCATTCGGTTCACGACTGCAGTTTTTTTTCCGGAGACTCATGGGGTTCGTCGCTGGAGCTACGGAGTTCGTGCTTTGTGCGACGCTTTGGTCAGGCCACCCAGCGGAAATAGACTAACGAATAAGGTATAAACCCGGTGTAATGAAGTCGATCCTATCACCCTTTTTAAATGTTGTTCCGTTTACAATGAAGACAATTTGGACAAGTAACTGGTATCTTTTGTTTAAATTATTTCAATATGGAGCATGAAATATTATTTCAATATGAATTACTATAAAATGTAGCGTGTAGAAATTTTCCTCCATTTAAAATATTTTAAAATATAGCTATTAGATAATTATTGTAAATATAATTATCCTCCATGTAAAGTATTTCAAAAGTTAGCATGCAGACATTTTGTGTGTGTTAATATTATTTAAACAAGTAGTATATAACAACTATCAAGTTCATGTAAATCGCTTCATAATGTAGCATGTAACAATTGGGTTTGTGTTTTTATGTTTATCACTTCAAAATGTAACATGTAGCCATTTTACTTATATTATTTCAGATAGTATCATGTAGCCATTATCGTTGTTTGTTTTGTTTTGTTGTTTAGGCTAATTGCATATCCTTTAAGAACGTCGCAGTCAACCCCAGCATTTTTTGGCCGGTTGTGATTTCTTGGCAAGTTTACTTTCAGTAATTTGTTATTGCTTTCTGAACGACTGGCACTCATATCATGTATGAAAATCAACGCATGGCGGCCTGCTTTCAAATCTACCGCAGCTGTGTTTCGAACGTGGTATGGGGGATTACGAATTGCGACCGTAAACCTTTGGCCACGGAGCAGGCTCTTTTATTGTAGCATGTAGAAATTATCTTTCAGTTATTTAAATGTAGCATGTAGTCATCTTTTCGTTTCAGCCTGTGGAAGAGACGCCGGTAATTACTGATTGTGATTGTTCCAAAGTTTCACGGTGCACGACTCACCTGGTGCCCAGGGACTCATGAAGCCCACTTTGGTTCGCGTGAATTGTGTTTTTGTACCTAGTAACTCACTAGGTGTTCGCTCGTGACAAAGCATGGGGAAGTATAGGCTACGGCCGCATTGAATATGGGGTTTGGGAAAGGGGTCTGATAGGGAGAGGGGGATTGAGGGAGCCTGAGGGAGGAGATGGGGATGGCGTTGGGGTGGGGGATTTATGGAGTCAGTGTTACGCTTAATATTTCAGACAATCATAATCTTTAACCCTTTCTATTCCAGACAGTCTCCATCTTTAACTGCTCTTCCTTTTCCGACAAAAAGCATCATCACTCATTATATCCACCACAGTCATCATCTTTAACCTTTTCAGTCTCATGACAATGATCACCCAGAATGTGGCTCAGATATTAATAAACGAGGGACCTTTAAATGAAAAGTCTAAAAGTATTATAGAAATTACAATATCTATGCCATTGTTTTGTAACATGTTAATATTGTTGCTAAAGATGTCAAGAGTATTAGGCACATGACATCACGGTGCAGACGGTCACGGTGACGTCACAGGGACAGTTTAAACTGGCCGCCCCATTTTTGACATGCACCAAAGAGGAGCAGCGTTCTGTTGTCAGCTTTTTTTTTAATCAGTGAAGGTGTGAAACCTATAGAAATTCATCGGCGAATGAAGGTCCAGTGTGGTGATGTATACCTGCCAGTCTAGCAAGTGTGAGTGTTGTAGGAAGTTTTAAAAGGACGTAACTTCTGTGACAGACTGTTCACGACCGGGCCAGGAACACTGATTAGTGACCCCCAAAGTAATTACACACGTAACCAAAAGAATTGTTTTCTACAGGAATCCAAGCAGTACCGAACATATCGCTACAATATCAAAGACATAAAAATGCAAAGATAATTAGTATATAACCCTTAGTGAATGTAAACACAGAAGCCACAAATAATATGCTGCAAGTTTCATTGCCTGACATATGTCACTGCATCTGGTTTTAAGTTTCACAGCCGAAGTATTTTGTGTGTATTCACTTCATATGATAAATAACTCCACAGTATGCACGTGGCGAGATGCAGTGAAATATGCCAGACATTAAATCGTGCAACATATTGTTTATGGCTGCTGGATTCATGGCGTGTATATTTCCATTTACGGCAGGCGGGCGTCTAGACACTATCTTACAGTGACGGCAGGCGGGCGTCTAGACACTACCTTACAATGACGGCAGGCGGGCGTCTAGTCACTACTTCACCTAGACGGCAGGCGGGCGTCTAGTCACTACCTCACCTGGATGGCAGGCGGGCGTCTAGACACTACCTCACAATGACGGCAGGCGAGCGCCTAGAAACAACGTCACCTGGACGGCAGGCGGGCGTCTAGTCACTACCTTACAATGACGGCAGGCGGGCGTCTAGACACTACCTCACCTGGACGGCAGTCGACGTCTAGACACTGCCTCAACTGGACGGCAGGTGGGTGCCTAGACACTACCTCACCGTGACGGCAGGCGGATGCCTAGACACTACCACACCTGGACGGCAGGCGGGCGTCTAGACACTACCTTACAGTGACGGCAGGCGGGCGTCTAGACACTACCTTACAATGACGGCAGGCGGGCGTCTAGTCACTACTTCACCTAGACGGCAAGCGGGCGTCTAGTCACTACCTCACCTGGACGGCAGGAGAGCGTCTAGACACTACCTCACCTGGACGACAGGAGAGCCTCTAGATTTACTTTCAACAGATTCACCGTTAAACAAACAGTAGGTTTGGAACACACACAAAAATATATAGCGGAAAATGGGAACCTAGGTGGGGCACCTTTATGACGTAACCTTTGTTAATATGGTAGCTGACATGTTGAATTGCATGTCAAATTACGTGCGGTTGAATATGTTGCATAGGGAAATCTACCGTATGTAAATCCATGGCAGATACGGGAAGACGCTTAAGGCAATTAATCATCCTATGGCAATTAATCAGTTAAACTTCTAATGCGCTGATGCTGGGCTAGGTATGGAGCGGCTGTCCGAGTGGCTAGAATGCCGGTTCCCCTCGGCAGAACCGGGTTGGAATCCGCGATAAGGTGTGGATGTGTTTCTATCGGGGGCAAAAACAAAATCATAACCTGTGCAGTTCGCGGCGACTCGTAGAGGCCTGGTGGCTTTAATCCCTCTTGTTCAAAACTCCACTATCCTACACCACAAGGTACTATAGACATTAGACGACAGCATAGAAAAAACTACAGTATATAAGCCTTTGGCAGATACGGTCAGTCGCTTAAGTCAATTCATCATCCCATGGCAATTCATCAGTTAATTATTACCTCATGTATTTCATTTAGCTGGACGCATCATTATTCGAGACTCCAATCGAATCACCGCAGATCGAGGAGACTGAACCCCCTACGGCTGAACCGTCGCCAGGTATCTATGTTATTTTATTTTGCCATTGAAGGTTTCTGTCGGGTTAGGGGTAATGAACGCAGTTTAGCAGTCTCGTCATATCGGGTACTTCCATGACCGTGCGGTAGATTTTCTCAGTACGATGCAAGTCTTCGAAATACCGTCCCTTAAAGCGTTGCGTAACGATGTTTAATTAATGAATAGTTTAAATTGTATTTTGATTTCGCTGCTTATGCCGCCCCCTTATGGTGCCGCCTGATGTGGCCGCCTCTCTGTATCATAGCACTGCATGGCCTTGGGATCTTCTTCTTCTTCTTCTTCTTCTTCTTCTTCTTCTTCTTCTTCTTCTTCTTCTTCTTCTTCTTCTTCTTCTTCTTCTTCTTCTTCTTATTCTGCTTTTCTGTGTGTGTGAGAATGTTTGTTTTGGACAATTGTGCCTGTTTACAGCAGAGCTGCTATATTTATGGCGTTCGACCGACACATCCGACTTCTTCAAGCATGTGTTGATAGGATTAACCTTCCCGTTTATGAGTTTCCAAATCCGCCGTAGTCGATCTGGGAATAGATCGCTCGTGTTGATTTTCGTAAGGATCTGAGCATCGGTCGTTCAGAAAGCAATGTAAAACTACTAAATGTCTAGATGCCCAGCAAATATTAAGTTCAGTTAGTTATATATCCTTTCCACGACGCAGCAGTCAACGCCAGCATTATTTTTTTCGCAGTTTGTGATTTATTGGCAAATTTACGTTCAGTAATTTGTCATTGCTTCCTGAACGGCGGGCACACTTACAATTGTATAACATTCAACGGAAGACGGTATGTTGCCAAATCGACCGCAGCTGTATTTCGAACGCTGTATGCGAGATTGCGAATTGCGCTAGTAACACCTTAGCCACATAGCCGCAAATAACAAATAGGCAATTAATGTTGGGGTTGATTGCGACGCTCTTCTTCTTCTCCTTTTGTTTCTTTTTCCTCCTCTTCCTCTTCTTTTTCGTCGTTGTCGTTTTCTGCCTTTTAATGAGCATAACCCATCAACAGGCTCACACCAGGCCCTTCTATCCTTAGCCATCTGCTGCGTCTGTTTTCATGCCCTCCCCTTATTAGACATCTCTGTCTCTAACTCTCCTCTCCGTTAATTTGTAGGTCTCTCCCAATTTCTTGTGCGCGGTGGGGCACACAGGTTGCTTAATCATACGATTAACATTGAATATCATGGTCAAGAATTACCCAGATACAAGAAACGAGAAACTGAATTGATCCCAGAAATTGAAGTTCTGTCAGTACAAATTAAGGGAGATTCTTGCTTGCTTGCTTGTGTTCGTTGGCTTGAGCTCCAACGCGAAGTCCTGTATGTCGGATGAAGGCATCCTGTTGTCCAACAACAGTGTGATGTCGTACAGGACCTGAGGTTTGCGTGAGTATCCGTTGTCCCATGTCTGGCTTATTAGTGTGCAGACTGGTGGTTCCTCGCCGTACAAGCGGACACTCTCCGACTTCGGAGGAATCGGCGATCCTACTGACTTTAGCCAGGATCCCGATGGGACCTGTTGCCCAGGACGCTCGACGAGGACGCGTCAATAGGTCTTGGCCAGTATATAACCCGGCCCTTGTGCCTTGGAAACACCTCTGCGTCCCATTAAGGGAGATAAATGCTTCCTATTTAATTCTAGTTATTCAAAGAGTTATCTCCGTTATCCCAGCGACACTTTGCGGCAAATAATAGTAGGACTCAGGAGGAAGAAGAAGAAGAAGAAGAAGAAGGAAAAGAAGAAGAAGAAGAAGAAGAAGAAGAAGAAGAAGAAGAAGAAGAAGTCCGTGAACATAGCACCGCAGTTATAAAGCGACACTGTGTCCTATTGTTTCACACAACACGTTACCTGTATTTTATCCAATAAATGTCCAGGCTGCTCTACTTATTGTCTTGGATCAGTAAACAGGCATACCAAAATCTACATGGAAGCCTTGGAGATGTGGTTTTATAGAAGAATCCTGCAAATTCACTGGACAGCCACAGTGAGCAATCTGGACATTTTTTAGTTGTCGCAGAGACAACTTATCATAAACAAGAGAAAGAGGCAGTTATCATTTGTGGCGACAGTATATGACGTCAGACAGATACTACTAGAAGGCAGAACAATCTAGAAGAACAGTAAACTATCAAACTCACAAGACACTACTAGAAAACAGAAGAATCTACACGACCAGTAACATGTTTATCACACTAGGTACTACTAGAAAACAGAAGAATCTACACGACCAGTAACATGTTTATCACACTAGGTACTACTAGAAAACAGAAGAATCTACACGACCAGTAACATGTTTATCACACTAGGTACTACTAGAAAACAGAAGAATCTACACGACCAGTAACATGTTTATCACACTAGGTACTACTAGAAAACAGAAGAATCTACACGACCAGTAACATGTTTATCACACTAGGTACTACTAGAAAACAGAAGAATCTACACGACCAGTAACATGTTTATCACACTAGGTACTACTAGAAAACAGAAGAATCTACACGACCAGTAACATGTTTATCACACTAGGTACTACTAGAAAACAGAAGAATCTACACGACCGGTAACATGTTTATCACACTAGGTACTACTAGAAAACAGAAGAATCTACACGACCAGTAACATGTTTATCACACTAGGTACTACTAGAAAACAGAAGAATCTACACGACCAGTAACATGTTTATCACACTAGGTACTACTAGAAAACAGAAGAATCTACACGAACAGTAAAATGTTTATCACACTAGGTACTACTAGAAAACAGAAGAATCTACACGAACAGTAACATGTTTATCACACTAGGTACTACTAGAAAACAGAACAATCTACACGACCAGTAAAATGTCTAACTCACTAGGTACTACTAGAAAACAGAAGAATCTACATGAACAGTAAAATGTCTAACTCACTAGGTACTACTAGAAAACAGAAGAATCTACATGAACAGTAAAATGTCTAACTCACTAGGTACTACTAGAAAACAGAAGAATCTACATGAACAGTAAAATGTCTAACTCACTAGGTACTACTAGAAAACAGAAGAATCTATATGAACAGTAAAATGTCTAACTCACTAGGTACTACTAGAAAACAGAAAAATCTATATGAACAGTAACATGTTTATCACACTAGGTACTACTAGAAAACAGAAAAATCTACATGAACAGTAAAATGTTTATCACACTAGGTACTACTAGAAAACAGAAGAATCTACATGAACAGTAACATGTTTATCACACTAGGTACTATTAGTGAGTACTAGAAAACAGAAAAATCTACATGAACAGTAAACTAACTAACTCATCAAATTAATGCATTCAACTCTACAGAGCCCTATGAACCTCCACGGGAAGAGGAACAAACCCCCGCGGAAGAGCCTGAAAGCGAATCTCTGGGAACTATCATTTACCAGCACGTGGCACGTTACATCTGCATCGGCCTCCTCAGAGTGGCGGGGGGAGTTCGAGTCATATTTGATGTAGTTGAGAAACAGGCTTATATACAAATCATATCTCCCTTGTGTGAGGTCAGGCAATAAATTGTGTCACTACATAAACAGAAAAGTTCATGAAGATAGTATCTGCAATGTTCATCTCATCTGATCTCATTACCACACCTCATCTGATCCCATTATTCCATCTCATCTGATCTCATCTCATCATGTCATCTCATCATGCCATTTAATCTCATCATCTCATCTCATCATCTCAACTCATTATCTCATCTCATTTAATCTCATCATCTCATCTCATCTCATCATCTCATCTGATCATCTCATCTCATCATCTCATCTCATCATCTCATCTCATCATCTCATCTCATCATCTCATCTCATCATCTGTTCATTTAATTTAATCTCATCACATCATCTCACCTCACCTCATTTAATATTATCATCTCATCTCACTTCAACATCATATCTCATCTGATCATCTCATCTGATCATCTCATCTCATCATCTCATCTCATCATCTCATCTCATCATCTCATCTCATCATCTCATCTCATCTCATCGTCTCATCTCATCATCTCATCTCATCATCTCATCTCATCATCTCATCTCATCTCATCATCTCATACCATTTCTTCTTGTTCCTCTTGTACCTTACGGTGTTGAGGTGAAGTATAAACAGCGACAGAGTGTCAATTTATGGGCTTCATGTATCGAGATTTTCATGGACTCTGGTATTCCCTCTGCCAACCGTTTACATGGTAGGCTTCTTCTTCTGGTTCCATTTGATCTGTACATTGTTGCTTATTGCGGTACACTGTCAGTTAGTAGCCTAGGTATATGCCGACCAATTCCACTTGTTGTCTTCTACTGAAATCTAGCGCTGCTACCCCCCCCCCCCCCCTCCTACTTTCAAATTATCTGATTTTCTCTCTTCTTGATCTGCTATGTTATGTAATGGTATGTTATCTTATCTTATGCCAAATGACGTCACTGCACACTAAATTCTGTCCAGAAATGAATGCCGTCATTCACGATCAATTATTTTGAAAACTGTCTATTTCGTCGTTATAAAATTTTTCCTGCCGTCTTATATTTACCCCCGCCCAAGAAATATGTCTTTGATAGGTCCAAAAGTAACTTAAATCATGCAAAGCGGCGATATTTCTTTGATGTTTTGGTGAAATACTAGTGATTTCACGCTAAAATATTGTTTTACAGTAATGCCCCGTTCCACTACGCGAGGCTCTTGTCATAAGGCCAATCCCATGTCCCACGAGAAAATTAACTATTCAACGCTAATGTTTCCGTGTGAAGACGTAATACATTTAATAATGTGCACTTCATCTCTGACCCGTCAATTATATACCGCATATAAACAAACTTTGAAATTTGCTGTACAATCTCCAGAAAAAAAATTGGTTTGTTGGGTGGACATAATGATAAGGTTATAGGCTGAATCTCATCATTTTCCCTCAGTTGGTTACTGAGATATATAATTTTATATTGGGGCAGACAAAAGTAAACAGACTATAGGCATTCTGTCGAGTGATCAGTCCCCGCGATGCATTGTTTCCATAAGGAGTTGTTTATGCTATCTCCTCTCTTTCCCTCGAAGGCGGAATTGTGTGCCTGACCAGGCCGCACCACGTGATTTCCGCCCCTGTCGGTGACCAGTCAATAGTTCTTTACATCGCATAGACAGACGATGCCCTAGTGCAGTGGTTTTCAACCTGTCCGGAATCCCACCCGAAGGAGAATTTTATGGTTTCCGGGGGAGGGAGGGGGGTGCGAGGGGGCGAATGTAGATGTCTAGACTTGTTCTAGCATGTGTTATTAAATTTAGCTTCCATTTTTACGTATACTGTGAGGGGCGGGGTGCGGGGGATTTATAGAGAGGGAATACGAAAAGGTGAGGGGAGGGGGGGGGGGGTGGTGACATTCTGAAAATATGGTGAAGAGGTGCATGGACCAAAAAAGGGTTGAGAACCACTGCCCTAGTGCATGTTTTAAAGCTAAACGTAATATGAAACCTGGTCTTTATCTCCTGGGAAAAACGGTATGGTCACATAGACAAGCTTATGTAATATTATCTCCCCTTGTATGAGTTAAGGCATTAGTTCATATCATTTCATAGACAAGCTTATGTAATATTATCTCCCCTTGTATGAGTTAAGGCATTAGTTCATATCATTTCATAGACAAGCTTATGTAATATTATCTCCCCTTGTATGAGTTAAGGCATTAGTTCATATCATTTCATAGACAAGCCTGCACTGTGGCGACATGATTACGAGTGAAATTCGTAATCCCACATATCGCGTTCGAAACAAAGCTGCGAGCGATTTGGAAGCAGACCGCCTTGCGATGGTTTCCCATACAAAGGTATGAGTGCCGGAGGTTCAGACAGCAATGGTAAACTACTGAACGTAAACATGCCAAGAAATCACGAATAGCCAAAGCATGCTGTGGTTGACTGTGAAGTCCTCTGAAGTATTTTTTTTTTCCCGCGTTTCCATCCTGTTTCAGGATATGGCGGTCAACATCAGCATCTTTCAGCTGTATGTTGATTCCTAGGCTAGATTACGCTCAACAGCACGCCACGACTGTCTGAGCGACCGACTCCATACTCTCATAAGTTCGAGATCATACGAACCGCTTCCAATTCTCGTGCGCTCACGTAAACACGAGAGTATTCCGGGTTATGGAGAAAGCTGCTAACTCCTCGACCAGGGAGACCAGCCCTCTGAAGGATATGCAACTAATTAATTTTTTTCATAGATAGACAAACACATGTACACGTTATCTCGTTCTCGTGTGAGGTAGGTCGGATTATTCATCATGCCATCATATAGGCAGACATGTGTGTGTACTGACCATCTGGTCCATGTGCTTGATCAGGCAATATTCTGTGTCCCTATAAATACCTGCTTATGTACAGATCATCACCCTATTGTGTGTAGTCAGAGAATAATCGTTCATGTCATTGCATAGACAGACAAGCTTATGTACAGAGTATCTCCCCTTTTTGTGAGGTTAGATATTATTTCATATCATGACATAGACAGAAAAGCTTTATAAAGATTCCGTCTTCTTCTCGTGAGAACTTATAATATGTCGTACCACCCCATAGAAAGATAAATTTATTCACAGATTGTGCCCCCTCTCCCATCATTGTGAGATTAGACCAGTGATTCTCAACCCTTTTATTTGGCCCGTGAATCCCTTCAACATATTTTCAAAATGTCATTCCCCCCCCCCCTTTTTTCTTATTTCCTCCCTATAAATTCCCTCCCACCCCACCCCTAGATGCAAACATGGAAGCTAAATTTAATAACACATACTAGAACAAGTCTAAACATAAAACGTGATTTGTTAGTCTACTTGCGTCATAAAATGAATTTCAGAAGGGTGGGAAGTACAGAACAGTAAAGTATGGAGGTAAAAAAGCAATATAAAGTAATCGGTTCTTGTATTAAAGCGATCAAGGCGATCTTGAAATATTCTTATTTACCCCTCCCCCCCCCCCCACCGCACCGCCGGAAACCCGAAAATGCCCCCCCCCCCCCCCAAGGGGGGAATTCCCCACCGGTTTAGAACCACTAGGATAGAGAATAGTACCTGTGATCGCATAGACAGATACTTCATATCATTTCATAGACACAATCACCTCATTATATAGACAGACAAAACCATGTCATTACATAGACAGACAAGATTATGTCATTACATAGACAGACAAGTTCATGCAACATTTTCTTCCCCCAAGTGTAAGGCCAGACATTAGTTCATGTCATTACATAGACAAACAAGATCATGCAATATTATCTTTATCCTAGTGTGAGGCCAGACATTCGTTAGTTCATGTCATTACATTACATTTGTTACATTTACATTGGCACCTTGCAGTCTTGACAGACGATAGTTTGTGCTTTAAAAAGGCATAATAACTTTTACCTATGGCGGTAGCGAATGTGACTGATAAGGCCAATTTGCGTTGTAAATGTCCGTTCACAGTGGGTGCATGTGAACACGTGGTCATTTTCACCATCATGCACCATCTTACGTCTCACACGCTCGGTGTGTGACTTATCTGCAATAATTTTCTCCTTTGTCTTTATTCCATTTCTGATGTTTGCCCTCCTTGCAACACGTTCAGCGGCGACTTGCATGATCAGGAACAAGTCATTACATGGACAGACAAGATTGTGCAATATTATTGTTCCCCTAGTGTGAGGCCAGACATTAGTTCATGTCATTACATGGACAGACAAGATTGTGCAATATTATTGTTCCCCTAATGTGAGGCCAGACATTAGTTCATGTCATTACATAGACAGACAAGATTGTGCAATATTATTGTTCCCCTAATGTGAGGCTAGACATTAGTTCATGTCATTACATGGACAGACAAGATTGTGCAATATAATTTTTCCCCTAATGTGAAGCTAGACATTAGTTCATGTCATTACATGGACAGACAAGATTGTGCAATATAATTTTTCCCCTAATGTGAAGCTAGACATTAGTTCATGCTATTACATAGACAGACAAGATCATGCAATAGGTCTTTCCCCAACTATGAAGCCAGATATTAGTGCATGTCGTTACATAGACAAAATTATACATAGATAGATTATCCCCCCATACCCCACCCCCTGTTTGTGTGTTAAGTCAGAGTATAATTCGTGTAATGCAAAGCAGACAACAGAGAAATTGAGAGAAAGAGATTACATACACGAGAGAGAGAAAGAGAGACATAGATGCTGTCACATGTGATATAGAGAGTCAGAAGGGAGAGAATGATAGGTTTAGATACAAGAGAGAGAGAGAGAGAGAGAGAGAGAGAGAGAGAGAGAGAGAGAGAGAGAGAGAGAGAGAGAGAGGAGCAAAATATATTGAGAAAGCGGTTAATACAACATTGCTATTATCTTACTACTAATCATCTATTCAATTTAATCACCACGTCTTATTGGCCCAGGTGTACGTGACGTATTACGCCAACAACATGACGTTTCTCACATCTACGTCAGCAGCAGGCGTGGCCTGGGCGGCAGCGGTTTACCGAAAGAAGGATTCTGGGCAGGGCAAAGAGGTACACGTGTTATGTGTCAATACGGATATTTGAATTATTAAGCGTTAAAATATTTATTTTTTACTTTCGCTCGTTGTGAACTCGAACATAATCCACAAGGGATAATTGATTGTGGGCCAGCTGTCCTCATCACCGCTGCCGCTTAGATATGATCTGATTCAGAGCCAGCTATAAAGTAGGTTTGAACCAAACATGGTACACACTCAAATGAACGGGTATTATTATCTAAATTTCCATTCACTGAGCATTGAAATTGCGGAAGATACTACGAAACAAAACAAATAACACGATGACCCCATGATGGCGATATATCTTCCGTCTGTTCACATGGAGGTTACATACGAAACATATGATAATTAGCCGTGGAAACAGGAACGATCATCAATGAGCATCACAGTAAACGGGGAGATACTAAAACAATTAACAAGTTTATTCTTTATTGGACATGTAATAACCGCTGATGGTCATCGTGAGACAGAAATGAAAAAGAGACTGAATGGCCAAAAGTTTTTTCAACAACATGAAATAAATATTAACATCTAGGGAGATTAACAATGAGAGTTGTCCACTTATTCCGGTGCACACACACACACACACACACACACACACACACACACACACACACACACACACACACACATATATATATACATATATATATATATATATATATATATATATATCCATCACGTACCATGCCGATAAGCGTGGGCGGTCATGTTCTGCCATCTCACTCGATCACCAGAATCGTGGATCAGCTCAGTGTACTTGTCTCGACCATGCCGCGTGGCCAAGCTATCCAGGTAGTTACTTCTCGGTCAACCCTTGGTCTCTTCCTTTCGATCTTGCCAGTTGTCACCAAGTTCTCCAAGTCATTTCTTCTCATAATATGCCCAAAAATTGTGACTGTCTACGTCTAATGACTCTAATCAGTTTAGGATCTTCATTTGTTTCTTGAAGGACTTGTTCATTGTTTCTTCTGTCTGTCAGTGGTATTCTTTCCATTTTCCCCAGAAACCACATTTCGACAGCCATCAGATGTTTTTCAGCTTGGCTGCTCATTGTCCACGCTTCATATCCATACAAAAGTATAGGTTCTATGTAGCACCTCAACACTCTTTTCCTCGTTTCAATTGATATCTTTTTATTGGTCAATATGGTTTTCATCTTACAAAAGGCTATCTTCACAATGGCAATTCTTGTTCTAATCTCTGCAAGGCATCTCCCATCAGATGTTATGACTGTTCCGAGATAACGGTATCGATTCTCTTGCTTAAGAATATGCCCATTTACTCGTATATCATACTGTGGTATTTCCTTCTTCCCAGTGACGACCATAATCGGTGTCTTCTTAATATTCAATGCTAACCCTAGTTGTTCACTGTGTGCAACAACCGCATCTACTAAATTTTGCAGGTCCTGTTCATTGTCTGCAATCAAGACTGTATCATCTGAATATCTAATGTTATTGATGTATCGCCGGCTCCGTGGCCGGGGAGTTAGCAGCTTTCTCCGCTAACCCCGAATACTCTCGTCACGTGACGCGACGAGAATTAGCAGTGGTTCGAATCGCAAAAGTGACTTATGAGAGTATGGAGCCGGTCGCTCAGAAAGTCGTGGCGTGCTGATGAGCGTAATCTAGCCTAGGAATCAATATACAGCTGAAAGATGCTGGTGTTGACCGCGATATCCTGAAACAGGATGGAAACGCGGAAAAAAAAAAAAAAAAAAATTGATGTATCGTTTCCCCAATGTTAATTTCTTCCATATCTTCTATATTTCTGAAAATAGTTTCACTGTACAGGAAAAAAAGATCTGGAGACATTACACATCCCTGTCTCACATCTCTTTTAATAGGCTGGTATTGACCTACATCGTTATCAATTCTGATTGCAGCTTGTTGTTTCCAATATATATTTTTCACAAGTCTAAGGTCTTTTCCATCAATTTGTAGATCTTCAAGCATACTTATCATGTCGACATGTTTCACTTTATCGAAAGTCTATGTGTAGTCAATAAAGCAAATATATAGATCTTTTATTTACTTCTATAGAACGTTCAATTACTGTTCTCAGTATATACACAACATTTATGTGCCCTTGCCTTCTACAAACCCACATTGTTCTTCTCCTACTTCGGGTTGTATTTTCTTCCTGACTCTTTGCATGGTAATTCTCAGCAGAATCTTCGTGATGGGGCTCATTATACTAATTGTTCGATGTTGATCGCATTCCAAGGCTCCTGATTTTCCGGGATTGCAATAAATATAGCATTACATAATTCAGGAGGTATATCTCCAGTATCGTATATTGCTTCAGCAGTCTGGCGACTTGGTCTATTTCATATTCTTCTAAGGTATGCACACATATATACACACCGGGAATAAGTGTACAACTCTGCGTGTACAGTCGGAAATGGCTGTCAAAGGTAGAGGTAAAAGATCACCATGTGAATCTGGAAGGCAAGGGTAAATCACCACATTATCTTCCCAAGACTTCATGGCAAACCATATTTTAGAGTTAGTGAACGACGTTAATGGCTGTCTTAGGACAGCCTCGTCCGGTAGGGACAGTCACGAACCACAGGTGACACCAGACCGTCATCCAGCTACTGATGGCAAGATCATAACTAAAATAAATAAATTGAGAGTAGGAACATGGAATGTTAGGACATTAAATGAGCTAGGAAAGTTGAACAGTGTTCTAAGAAAGATGGTAGCAGAAAATGAATATACTACGCGTAAGTGAGATGAGATGGAAGGGATCGGGCAAAATTATAGATGACAACCACACAATAATCTATTCTGGAGGGGATACACATGAAAAAGGTGTAGGAATAATATTTGACGAAGGAACAGCCAAGTCAAATGGATAATGGTGTATTTCAGATATATGGAATGAATGGTTCGATGTGCAATGAGGATGATCTGTCGACTAACTAACTAACTAGTATTTCAGATAGAGTTATTATGGTCAAAATCAAAGGTAAACCAATAGATATAAATATTATACAAGTATATGCTCTAACAACAAGCAGTAGTGACGAAGAAATACAACACTTTTACAACAAAATAGAAATGGTGATAGCTCAAATTTGATCACAAGAAATAAAAATAATGCTTGGAAATTTTAATGCAAAAGTAGGACAGAGGAAACTGGAAGAAGTAGTGGGGAATTGTGGTTTAGGTACAAGGAATGACAGAGGAGAAAAACTAATAGAATGGGCGAATATCAATGATATGATAATTGGAAACACACGGTTTAACCACAATAAAAGACACATGGACAAGCCCTGATAAGAAAATACACAACCAAATTGACTACATACTAATTAATAAAATATTTAGGAATTGATTTATTTGGTTATTTCCGGTATTTGAGATTTAAATTTTGAGCACAACCCACTACTGGCAACGCTGATCGTATTCCGTAACGGTACGGAATATATTCTCGCTTCTGCTGCCGAACTATTTTTGTAGCCTTTTTACATTTAGTACTATATTGCTCTTCATTTTGGATGTTGTTGATGTCATTTAGCCATGACTGTCTGACATTCTTTTTCCTAATGACTGCTTCTTCACATTTTTGATTGAACCATCTGTTCTTTCTATGCGTGGTTAACACACCGAGACATTCTTCTGCGGTAGTTTGAATTGTATTCTTGATGTTCAACCAAGTTTGGTCAACGCTTTCCTCCAACGAAGCCAAATAGCTAAGACAAAATGGATGAATGAAGAAATCTTAATGCTGATGGACAAAAGAAAACAGAGTAAAAATGACAAACAAGAATATGCAACGATAAATAAAGAAATAAAAGATAAATGTGTGAAGGCAAAAGAAAGTTGGTTAAACAAGCAGTGCAAAAAAAAATGAATTAAATTCAGTTAAAGATACAACAAATATGCACAGACAAATCGGTGAGCTCACGGGAAGAAAAATTAGAATAAATACAGGGTGTTGGAAATAAAAAACAGGAGAGACATTAATGGAGGAAGGTGCTAAAATGAAGAGGTGGAATGAGTATATCAGAGAATATTATGATGGAGAAAGGGAAGAATTAACAGAAGAAAGTAACTTAGAAGGTCCATCTATTCTAAAAGAAGAAGTCTCTGACGCTGTAAAACATACGAAGAAAGGAAAAACAGCTGGGCCAGATGAAATCACAATAGAAGAATTAGAAGTATTAGGAGAATTTGGAGTAGATATATTAGCCAAAATGTTGAATGATATTTACAGCAGTGGATATTTACCCAGTGATATGCTGAAATCTGCATTTATAGCTATACCAAAAAGACCAGGAGCAATTGAATGTGAAGATTTTCGTACAGTTAACCTTATAAACCATATCACTAAGCTTCTACTCAGAATCATAATGAGAAGAACCAGAAAGAAAATAAAAATGGAAATTAGTGAAGAACAGTATGGATTTGTGGAGGGAAAGGGCACCAAAAATTCAATATATACATGACGGACACTAATAGAAAGGTCAATAGAGAAACAGAAAGACATACATTTGTGCTTCATAGATTATACTAAAGCATTTGATAAAGTAAAACATGATTAACTAATTAAAATGTTGGAAAATATCATCATTGATGGGAAAGATTTAAGAATAATAAAGAATATTTACTGGAACCAAGTAGCA
Source organism: Cepaea hortensis (assembly GCA_963921405.1). NCBI lineage: Eukaryota > Metazoa > Mollusca > Gastropoda > Stylommatophora > Helicidae > Cepaea > Cepaea hortensis. Next base: position 420,580,389 of record OY992876.1, read on the forward strand.
GCAATTACAATGGGAAATAAAGAGGGTAGTTACGAACAGATAAAGCTAGGTGTACGACAGGGGTGTGTCTTGTCACCCGATCTCTTCTCCCTATATAGCGAAGTAATAATGAGAGAGATCAAAGAGAAGCCAGGAATACTAATCGGAGGATATAATATAAACAATATACGCTATGCAGATGACACAGTATTGGTGGCAGATAATTCAACATACCTACAATAATTGCCGGACATTGTAGTAACAGAGAGTGCAAGGAAAGGACTCTCCTTGAATATCAAGAAAACAGTAACAATTGTGATATCAAGGAAAATGGTGACACTACATTTATAACATCAGATGGAAGATGTACAACAGAGATTAAGAGCAGAATAGGGCAAGCAAAAGCCGCAATTCATAAAATAAAGAGTATCTTATGCAATAAGTCACTGTCACTGAATGTAAGAAAGAGAGTGCTGAAATGCTATGTATAACCAGTTTTGCTATATGACAGTGAATCCAGTGAATCGTGAAATGTAAATTTAAAAAACATTAGGAAAAAATTAGAAGCAACATAAATGTTCCTGAGACGAATGTTGCGAATTCCTTTGACTGCCAGAGTAACTAACAACGACTGCCTGAGACAGGCTATTGAAATTAAAACATTATATAACACACAACAATAAGAAAGAGACAAACAGCTTTCTTCAGTCATGTGATGAGAAGAGAGGCATTGGAGAACATTGTGACAACTGGAAAGATCGAGGGGTAGAAAGGCAGAGGCAGACCAAGAGATGATGCTGGATGGATTGAGACAGTGGTATGGAGGAATACCATCAGCAGAGTTGATCCAGAACACCAAAGACCGATATTTGTGGAGAGTCTGAACGCCTGCGACAGCTGGCATGGCACTTGATGATGATGAAGATATATATATATATATATATATATATATATATATATATATATATATATATATATATATATATATATATATAATTAAACACTACTATTAAAGCCTGGACAATGTACAAGCAGTTAGAAAGTCGAAGTGCGGCTTTGGGGATATGTTATACAGAAGAATCAATCGTAATGCATGGAAACAAAGATGATCAGAAACAGATATTCTAGAAAAACGCAGTGAAAAAAAAACACGAATTTGTTGAAAAAAAGAAAAGAAAAGAAAAGCAAGTGTAATATATCGGCGACGTTAAAAGACCACAGTATGTCTCTTATGTAACCACCTTTAATTTGATATATAATACACCATGTCTGCTACCATATTAACAACGGTTAAGTCATTACTGTGACACACCGCTACTTCCTGTTTTTTCCGCCATACATTTTTGTTTGGTCCAATCCTACTTTTTGTTTTTGTTTGTGACTGAATCTGGGAAAATAACATCTATAATTCTACATGGTAAAAGATGAAGGGAAACACGATGGTTTGTCAACAGCAGCCATGTGCCTGAGTAATTACCTGGATAAATGAACAAATCTGTAAAATGACAACAGGCAGATATATGAGAGTGCTGCGAGAAAGCGAGAGATAATAAACACAGGATTAGTGTACATACCTTTTAACAAACGTAAATCTGGCAAACGTAAATAACAGTGTAAAAATAACAATGATAATGATAACCTAAACATAAGATAAAAATAAGTTACACCATAACACAACGAATTAATGTTTCGAAGTTAATTATTTCGAAGTTAGTTATCTTCATCAGGAAAGACACAAACAGATCTAAAGAAAAAACATGAAGGAAAAGAATGTAATGAACAATTAAAAGGTATAAAGAAAATGTATTGGTATCGAACGTTGCTAGACCATTGCGCATGGTCCGTTTGTTGGAAGGCAGCGCAGAAGTTCAGTTGTGGGGAGTCAACAGAATTATACAGATCATCTTTAAAGACACTCTGAAGATCTCACTGACAGCTTATGGAATTCATCACGATGCTTGGGAGACCAAAGACCGAAATTCGCGGCGTACATCATTACGCAATTGTTTAGTCACGTGTGAAGCAAACAGGACTGCAAGAGATGTGAAATGAAGAGCTGGACAAAAAAGCCACAGCTGGAGATCCTCCTCCTGGAACGTCAAGTACTCTTTGCCCACATTGACAAAGAACATTTCGAGCCAAAATAGGCCTTACCATTAATTTTAGAACTCACGGCTCCAAACATTCAAGCCCACTGGGACAAATGAATACTCATCATCATTCTTGATGGACAAACACCACCATGGCATCTGCAACAGTATTGATTCCCACTGTATGGATTCACCACAAAGATTTGATTACCTCGCCCTCGATTTTAAGCCTAATTTAGCTTTCATTTCCTACTGTTATATATTTGCTGCAGCCGTTACTTTTCTAAACGAGATTTATGTTGTTACTCTGATCAGCAGGAAAAAGATGCCAACAGCACCCCAGCGAAGAGAATGAACGACCACTACACGCACGAGGATTTGCAGGCCAGGCTTGAAAAATGTAGATTTCCAGGTAGGAGGTCCATAGAAACTAAAGTTGTAATTGTTTGGCTTGGGGATCGTTTTCTGCGTTTCTTCCGTCTCTGCTGCTTTCTTCTGTTACGCTCGGTGCTCATTTGCTGCACTTGCTGCTGCTGATGCACTTGCTGCTGTTGTTGCTGCTGTTGCTGCTGCTGGTGCTGCTGCCGCTGCTGGTGCTGCTGCTGCTGCTTCTTCTTCTTCTTCTTCTTTTTCTTCTTCTTCTTCTTCTTCTTCTTCTTCTTCTTCTTCTTCTTCTTCTTCTTCTTCTTCTTCTTCTTCTTCTTCTTCTTCTTCTTCTTCTTCTTCTTCTTCTTCTTCTTCTTCTTCTTGTGGAGGATGTGTGTGTGTGTGTGGTGGGGAGATATGTATGGGTGGGGATGTGTGTGGGTGGGGTATGTGTGGGATACTGGGGGAATGTGTGTATAGGTGAGGGATGTGTGGTTGGTGGATGGGTTATTTAAGTGTGTAGGTGGATGGGTGGAGAATGTGTGGGTGGGTGAGTGTGTGTGTGAGTTGAGAGATGAGTGTGGGATGTGTGTGTGTGGGGATATGTGCGTGGGTGGTTGATGTGTATGTGTGTGGGTGGGTGCGGGATGTGTGTATGGGTAGGGGAGATTGTGTGGTTGGGATAAGTATTGGTAAGGACATGTGTGGGCTGGTGCGGGATTTGTATGGGTGTGTGCGGGATGTGTGCGGGATGTGTGGGTTGGCAGGGGATGTGTGTGTGTGTGGAGAAATGTGTGTTTGGCTGAGTGGTTGGTTGTGTGGATGGGTGGGTGGAGGATGTGTGGGTGGGTGATTGTGTGTGGATGGGTGGGTGGAGTTTGTGTGGATGGGTGGGTGGAGTATGTGTGTGTGTGGTGAGATGTTTGTAGGTGGGGGATGGGTGTGTGGGGGTATATATGTGTGATTGGGGTGTGTGTGTGTGTCTTTCGGAGTTATGTGTAGGTGAATTGGTGGAGGAGGTGTGATGAATGTGTGGTGGTTGCGTGATGTGTGGGTGGGTGGGGGATGTAACTCACAACATGGTATAATGCATTGTTTATGTTTACAAAATTCATTTGAAAATGTTTTTTCGTATGTGAATGTATCATGCACTGTTGATGAATGAAAGATGAATGATTGAAATGGCCGAAAGTAAGATGGGACTGCGTGCCCAATTTTGTAACCCTTCAAAAATAAAGATCAATCAATCAATCAATCAATCAATCAATCAATCTTCTTCTTCTTCTTCTTCTTCTTCTTCTGATGATGATGATGATGATGATGATGATGATGATGATGATGATGATGATGATGATGATGATAAAAATATACTGGAAAACATGGTGACAACTGGCGAGAGAGAGGGGAAAAGGACAAGTTGAAGGCAGAGAAGTAAATACCTGGATGGCTTAACCATGTGGCATGGTCGAGACAAGAACACAGAGCTGATCCACGACTCTGGTGATCGTGTAGGATGACGAAATATGACCATCCACGCTTACCGTCAGATAACAGGATGATAATGATGAAGGTGTTGTCAGGATACCGCCTCGTCTCACGGTGGTCTTTTTGTTCATGGAGTGTTTCATCGGAAGTCAAGCCGTTGGTGACTTCATCTATCTCTCCTGTGGCTTGCTCTGTTGTTGAATCTTCGTGGTCTATAATTTCTTTCAAATAGTGTGTCTCTGACTCTCAACCTTGGTGGAGTGTAATCTCTTCTCTTGGTCTCCTTGCACTCTTGGTCGCTTTCGTTTCTGACATTGTTTTTTATTCGTCGTGCCATACCACTTCTACAAGCTCCTTCTTTCATCTTTCAAATAAGGTTGAGTAATTATTATTTCCTTTACACTGGCACCTTGCCTTCTTGACAGATGATAGTATGTGACGGAGTTATACCTCTAGATATGCGGATTATACAGTATTGATTGCAGACATTGAACAAGATCTGCAACATTTAGTAGATGCGGTTGTTGCATACAGTGAACAACTAGGGTTAGAATTAAATTGTAAGAAGACTGTGCATCATTTAGTCAACGCCGACCCATTCTTGAAAAACTACTGTACGGAAACGATATTGTAGTCTTACAAGAAACACAGCTCGGCGACGGAACAGCCAATGTCGCGGGATTTCAGGGATTCTTTAACAGTCGGCACCTCGGACAGGCCTTTCTGGTCCGCGACAACATACTAGTGTCTGAGATCGATATGTCTTCCTGGAACAGTGATGCCCTGCAAGTGCAGGCATTAAGAATAATGACACCAGTGCAGCTTGTAATCGTCAACGTTTATGCGCGAAATGGGAAGGTCGACGTGCGACAATGGCAGAGTTAGTTCGATATGGATGAAAGGCATATCATCTACTGTGGGGACTTCAATGCCAGAGGCAGTCAATGGGGGAATTGCATCACCAATAGACAGGGAGAAGATCTGGAGGACGCCCTGGCATCTGCTGCCCTAATCTGTCTGAATGATGGGAAGGTCACTAGAATAGCCCCTCGACCAGGTGACTCTGACAGCGTCATTGACTTGGCTCTGGTGTCGCCCACCATCGCACCAAGGTGCCGGTGGGGCACACTTGGATACCAGGATAGTGACTACTACCCTTGTGTCATCCTGATCAAGAAAGACGGGGCCATGAGTCAAAGAAACAAGACAAATGCCTTCCCGTACGACAACACTGGTCAAGACGCCATAAGCAAGATCAGAAGAAGAAAACTAACTTCCTCCCGCAGGAGACAAGAAAGATGGTTGCAGCCACCATGGTGGAATGGAGAGGTCGAGAAGGCATGGTTGGGAAAGAGGCAGGCTGTCAAAGACTGGCAAAAGGCCAGAAAGGCTAACATGCCACAGGTTGAGTTGGCGAACCTGAAGACTGAGGTCGATAGGACGACGACTTTATTCAAATCCTGCGCCAAACATGCCAAGGCCGAGAAATGGGACGAGTTCTGCAGGAAGGTGTGCTCCGAGCGATCTCTTACGACATTCTGGCGCCTCCACAAGAGCATGAACGGAGCTGCACAACGTAGGTGTATTCCAGACTTTCAAGGCACGGACCTGGCATGGAAAAAGTCGGATGCGGATAAAGGTAAGGCCCTTCTTGCACAATACATAGAACAGACTGACCAGAAAGAAGAGCCCGCCAGACAGAGGACCACAACGACACTCTCTCAGTTGTGCGAGGGGGTCGGGACAGACGAAGAATGGACAATCACAGCTGAGACATTGCGTGCGATGCTCAAGAAATCACATAACACCGCCCCAGGCCCAGACGGCATCCGATATGGTGACCTACTGGTGATATCAGATGATGACATGGAAGAACTGGCCAGAGAATTCAACACCAGTATCCAGAGGGGTCAGGTCAAAGAAGAATGGCTACACAGCTACTTGCTGCCGCTGCCAAACCCGAACAAAGACCATTCCAAGATAAGCGGCTACAGAATCATTACGATGCAGAATACTGTTGGCAAGCTACTGGAGAAAATTGTAGCACACAGACTTGCTTGTGGATTGGAACAGCTCGGCTGCTTCCCGCCCACACTTGGAGGATACAGACGCAACAAAGAGTCATGGCTGAATGCGGCGGTCTTTGCTCAAGATGTTTACGAAGGATTTCAGGTCAGAGAAGAGACATGTGCGGCCGCCATAGACTTAGAGGACGCATATAACAGAGTATCTTTCGAGCACTTGATGCAAACCCTCCTCAGACTGAAAGTGCACCCTCACCTTGTACGATGGATAGCTGCAGTTCTGCTCCAAAGGAAGGTGGTGCTAAGATGCGGGAGTTGGTCTTCTGAGCCGATAACGATATGTCCAGGATTGCCGCAGGGTTCACCACTGTCACCAGTACTAATCAACGTGTATACGGTGCCGATCACTGAACAACAGTTGGACGGGAGGGGTAGGACTCTGTCATTCGTTGACGACATCCTCGTGTATCGACAGGGTCGAGATAGACAGGCGGTTGCCAATGATATGCAGGGCGAACTAGATCGAATTTCCTCATGGTGTGCTGATGCCGATGCCCTTGTCAACCCTGCAAAAGCAACGGTTACATGGTTCTCACTAAACAACCATATTGTGAAAACAGACCTGCCGGCAGTAAGAATGGATGGGAGCAGTTTGAGTAGAACCCAGTCAATGACATATCTTGGCGTGAGGCTTGATCGTAGCCTGTCCTTCAGAGATCATGTCGATTATGTCATAACGAAGGCTCGAAAAGGTTTGTCAGCAATGAGAGTCATGGCGACTGCCAATATCGAGCAAAGACTGCTAATACTTCTGTTCCAAGGACTTATGCTTTCACGCATCGAGTATGCCCTGGCCATCCTCACTGTCAGCCCTACACAGATTGGAAGACTTGAAAAGGTGCAAAACGAAGCCACGAGAGACACCAGCTGTGTAGAAATGAGATACCTCCTTGACTTCCCGACAATGGAACACAGGATCAAGATCTGGAGAGCTCGTGCATACTTAAAAATACGTGCAGATGAGCAGCACCCTCTGCATGACGCTATATTCAGAGAAAAGGGTAACAGGCTAAAGAGGGGCAAATCATGGATAGGTCGGGCGGAAGATGTCGTCAGACAGGTCTGCAGTCTTACCAGTATCAACCCCAGCAAGGAATGGGTGCCGGAGCCTCCAGCTTTTAAGTGCACTTTCTCCTGCATTATCACACTCGACAGACGGTGCAGAGAGCAGAACCCTGCCGCTGTCAATGCAGAGGTTAACGCGCTCATCTATGAACACTCAGATAGCCCCGAAATGCTCATCTATACAGATGGATCTGTTGTAAAGCAGCAGAGAAGTGCGTGGGCATTTACAGCCCGTTCAGCGGGCCGAACCGTTCAAGAATCCAGTGGTGCCCACTCTATGACCACGAGCAGCATGACGATGGAGGTGATGGCAGTTACACAGGCTTTCATATGGCTGGAATCACAGCATTATACCAACGTGTGTGTACTAAGTGATTCAATGAGCATGATTCAGAAGGTCGAAGCTGGATCTGTACGTAGACAGTGGAACTGAATCGCTGCGGAAGTCTGTTGTCCGTAAAGTCACCTTCATCTTCGTCCCGGGACATGCGGGAGTCGAGGGAAATGAACGAGCTGACAAACTGGCTGGCTCTGCACCCCCTGTAGATGTCCAGCCCATGGATCGTGCCGATGTTATTAACGTCCTTAAAGATATGGCGAGAACAGAGGTCTTTGACGCCAGTGATTCCACATCGCTGTCCAGGATGAAAGACCTGGGAGTAAGAATCGGCACAGACAGACGCGAGAGGTACATCGGGAAAAAAAGCGCCTCGTCAACCAACACAGAACTGGCACTATTAGCCACCGGACGCTGATGAATATGCTGGGGGGAGGATCTGAGCACCTATGGACATGTCCGGAGTGCAACGAAGATACCCCAACTGATAACTGATAACTGATAACTGTAAGAAGACACGTATTATGGATCTCACTAAGGAGAAGGAAATATCACAATGTTATATACAAGAAAATAGGAATATTCTTAAACAAGTGAATTGGTACAACTATCTTGGAACAATCTTAACATATGATGGGAGGCGCATGACCGAGACAAGAATACAGAGCTGATGCATGACTGGTTATCGTTTGAGATGGCGAAACATGACGGCACACGCGTATCGGCATGGCACAAGATGATGATAATGTGCGCCTTACATTAAGACAATCCGGAAACTGAGATTTTACACATTGTTTGTGTAAGGCAAAAGAACCAGAGAGCAATAAAGATATCAATGGGCAGACATCGTCATGATATGGTAAGAATACAACATGGGAGTGCCGGAGATAAATTACTATTAACATCCACCGCACTGACGGCAATGAATGGCGATAATTTTGATGAAAATGATGATGCTATTGATAGTATGTAATCTTCCTACCAACTCTGTGCTACAAATACCAAACGTGGACAATGACAGCAAAAGAGAAAAGAAAAATCACAACAACAAAAATGAGATTCCTAAGAAGAATACTCAACGCATCAAGGAGAGTTAAGATCAGAAATGAAGAAATCAGGTCTAAAGTGGGGGTTATAGCAGCACTAGATTTTATTAGAAAGCAGAATGTAAAATAGTTTGGCCATGCAAGTAGGTTACCATTCAACAGCATACCACAACAAGCAATGATGCACAGACCAGATGGAAACAGAGGAAGAGGCCGACCACGTAAACGTTGGACGGAGGGAATAGCAGAGTTCATGGAAATATCGATACATGAAGCCCATAATCGGACACTCTCACGATGTTTATACTTCACCTCGACACCGCAAGGTACAAGAGGAACATGTTTAGATGAGATGAGATGAGATGATGCCATTGATGATGATGTTGCCTCAATGTCCACTACTCAATGTCCAATACTCTAATAGTATTAGTATTCTGTTGACGTTATATTTAACTGTTTCAATGCCAACGGATAATATATGACCTCTCATTCCCCCAACAGGAAGACGATATATCTACATATTATGGCGATTGTGTTAATTGGCTTTCTTCGTGGTATCTTTCGCAATTTCAATCGGTGAATTCAACTTTAGTTTTATAATACTTGTTCATTTGATTATGTGCCATGTTTAGTTCACAACTACTTGATGTTTGGCACTCAATCAGTTAATATACTGCCCACCATTATGATGTCTTTGAATTTCAGAAGCCTCTAAAAGCATGATTGACACAGCCCACGTCGTATTCTGCGACCCGTACCAGGCGCAGCGATTCAAAACTGTTCTGGAAACGTTAAAAAGCGCCATGGAATGTACCAACACTCTAATCACCCCCTGTATTCCCAGCAATAACTACTTTGGCTGTTCAGCTGTCCCCAGTACAATCGTAGACCCTACAGTTGTTAATTGCCCGTGCCCCCCACCAATGGCTCCTCCCTGTTGCTCTGTACCCTACTCTTCTCCATGCTGCAATACCCAATACCAACAAAACCCTTGCCAGTGCATGCCATTTGGTGTTAACCCATGCTTAGGTGCGGAGCCGCGTCCGTTCCAAAACTACTGCTGTCAGCCAAGCATGTTTCCATGTCCAAACAATTTCATGACCCAAAGACCTTTCCTTAGTCAAGGACAACAACCAAACCAACAAGAAAGCAATCTCCCGACTATTACACCCAGCCCCGCACCAGCCGCCTATAATACTCCGGGCTACTGGAGCCAGTTTTCCTCACCCCACTCATCTTTATTCGCAACCCCAAATCCAACACTAGCCAATTTACAGACGGAAAACGAGATGTCGAGTGAGCCCCAAACTCCAGTACAGTATCCTCAATATTCTGACCAAGGCGACAGTAGGGGCCGCATCCGCTTTAACCCAAACGTGACAGTTTTCCAGCAGGAGTCTCAGACGGGCTCCCAAAATGCCATGAACAGATCAAATGGCTGTGCTAGCATGCTTCAAAATTTTGCACAGCAGGACTGCTATGATCCGTATTCTTACGAAAACTGTTTTGGGAAAACTCTGTTTTGCGCTCCGGCTTGCCTTGTTCGGCTCAATAATGAGATGGTTAGTAGAAGCTGAGCAGCTGTCGTGTGGTCACGTTTAGTTTATTTGTCACTCTTTGTGTATTGATCACTCTTTTGTGTTTACGTGTGGTCACGTTTAGTTTATTTGTCACTCTTTGTGTATTGATCACTCTTTTGTGTTTATATCACTCTTTTTGTATTGATCACTCTTTATGTTTTGTCACGCTATGTGCTTTGGTCACTCTTTGTGTATTGGCCTCTCTTTGTGTATTGATCACTATTTGTGTTTTGGTCAGTCTATGGTCTGTTGCTCTTTGTGGTTTGATCAAATTTTGTGATTTGGTCACTCCTTGAGTTTTGTCACATGTTTGTGTTTATATCGCTATTGTTGTATTGGTAACACTTTGTGTTTTGGCCACTCTGTGGTTTGTTGCTCTTTGTGATTAGGCCAACATCTGTGTTTTGGTCACTCTTTGTGTTTTGTCACTAATTTTAGAGTCTTTGTCATCTTTGTGTATTGGTCCACTTTGAGTTTACGTCACTCTTTGTAAACTGATCACTTATTGTGTATTTGACCCATTACGTGTTTTGGTCACATCTTCACGTTTTGTCACTCTTCGTGTATTGGTCATTCTTTTGTATTGGTCCCTATGTGTGTATTGGTCACTCTGTGTGTATTAGTCACTATTTGTGTATTGTTCCCGTTTTTGTCTTTGTATTTCTATAGTTCTTGATTGTATAGTTCAATATGTTTAATTTCTTACTACCTCGATTGTCCTATATATTTAATGCCTTAATGTGTTCTATGGTCCTATGCGTTTTCCCTTTATTTACAGCATTCTAGAGTTCTGTACCTCTAATTTCTTTTTAAATGTTGTTCTTTTATCTCATTTCTTGACTTCATATTATTATTTCTTCCATCTTATTTAATATTATATTGCCTTCAATTTGTATCTTTTTTTCGTGTCCTACTGCCTTTAATTTTTGTATCTTGCTTCTTGTCTTCTGCATTTAAATTCCCTGTCTCGGTGTATCTCTTATAGTCTTCAATACTTATATCTTACTTATTTCATATTGGCTTCTAAAAACAGATGGCTGCAGAAATGTGGTTTCTGATGAAACTGCAAAGAGTACCATGGACAATCAGAAAAACCAATGACCAAGTACTATAGGAGACAAATGAAAATCGTAAATTGACTAGAGAAATTAGACGTTGACAGTCACCATTTTTTGGACATGTTATGAGAAGAAATGAATTGGAGAACTTGGTGACAACTGACAAGATCGAGGGGAACAGACCTAGGGGAAAACCGAGAAGTAAATACCTGGATGGCTTGACCACATGGCATGGTCGAGACAGGAACACTGAACTGATCCACGACTCTGGTGATCGAGTGAAATGGCGAGTCATGACCGCCCACCCTTTCCGGCATGGCACATGATTGATTGGTTGATTGATTCTATTCTTCTACCTTCTTTTATTTCGCATTTCGCCGATATGCTTGATGTCTTATTGCTTTCAGCTGTTCTCTCTCGTTTGGCTTTAAATGTCCTTCTATTGTTCTATCCCTTTTCCTTTTATCATCATCGTCATCATCATCATCATCATGTGCCATGCCAGCTGGCGTAGGAGTTAATGTTTCTCCACAGATCTAGGTCTTTGGTGTTCTTGATCAACTCTGCTAATGATATTCCTCCAGGCCACCGCCCCACCAGTCCATCCAGCATCATTTCTTTTGGTCGGCCTCTACCTCTATTCCCTTTGAACTTTCCATTTGTCATGATGTCCTCCAATGCTTCTCTTCTCATCACATGACCAAGGAAAGCTTTTTGTCTCTTTATTATTGTTGTTTCATATTTCCTTATATGCTTGTATCATATTTATTCTTTCATTGCCTTCGTTCTTCTATCTAATTTTATGCTGTATTGCCTTTAATAGTAAGCTACTCTCCAGGCCTTCTATTATTGTATGTCTTATTGTATGTCTTTTTAATTGCCTTCTGTTGTTCTATCCCATCAAAATGACGCCAGGCCTGGACTGACCTGCACAAGGGCTGCGTGAAGATCTACCAGTGCCCAAACAATGGAGGCTACTCACTGGTGCTAGAGAACACCGAGAAGGCGATCACCACCCACCACTACCTGACGGCAGACACCATTTTCCTACCCTCGGAGAAGACCCAGTTTGGGTTTACTTACACCACAGTCACACGCAGTGAAAACAGGTCGCTGAAGTTGTTGTGTTTGATGTGTTGTTATCTTGGATCGTTGTCTTGTTCCTTTTGTTTGTCGTGTTATTGTTGTTTGTCTTGTTCTTGTTTGTCATGTTCTTGTTTGTTATGTTCTTATTTGTCTTGTTCTTGCCGCTTGTGTTTTTATTGTTGTTCATCTGCTTCATATTGTTTATCTTTATCACGTTATTGTTGGTTGTCTTTGTCGTGTTCTTGCTTTTCCATGTTCTTGTTTGTCGTGTTCTTGTTGTTTGTCATGTTCTTGTTGTTTATCGTGTTCTTATTGTTTGCCATGTTCTTGTTGTTTTGTCGTATTCTTGTTGTTTGTCTTGCCTTTGTTTTTTGTTGTGGGATGTGGATTTTATATCTAAGAGAATATTATGTTAAGTTTGTCTAGGGGATTTAGTTGATTCTCAGGTCACTGTTAGAATGCAAGGTGATCAGGGAAATTTACCACAAATACAAGGAGAAAACATTTCAGTCCTTGAAACAATGGTATCTGTGTGTAGGTTTCCCCTCCCACTTCATCACCCTCTAAAGTTTATATAGTGCTAGAGGACATTGATTGGTTACAACATATAACACAACCACTGTTGAACAAACATCAACAATTTTGGACAAACAGTTCAGGCATTAAATCAAGATATGTAATAACATATATGAAAGTGTAATGGCCACACTGAATTTCATGAACGGGCATGGGAATGATTTGCAATATCAAAACACATTGACCCCATTGTCCAAAGAAAAAACCAATGGTATTACAAACAACACAACAACCACAAATTGGTTCTACTATCTTGACTTACTTTACATAGATAAAAGCAAAACATTGGTCTCAGTGCAGAAAAACCAAGCATATAAAACATTTGTTTCTGACACCAGTTACAATTCTCATATTTAAAAGATGATGAGATGGTGTCAGAGTACTCATCCAAAACAACAACCATCTGTTGGTTCTACCATTCACCAAAAAAAAGCTACTGACCTTACACATCCATGGCATGGAAAAAGCCACATATAGAAGCATCACGTGTGATAATAATTAAACTATTTTTTTTTTAATTACTGTCTTTTTCCTTAGGTGTTGCTGTCGGTTATTCTTCTCCAGTGCGAAGAAGATAATGTCCATACTTATCCGGGCTGAAATAAATGTACTCACAGTCATGTTCTCCTTACATTATTTTCACTGAAGTTGGCTGGTGAATATTTATAATCCATAATCCAAGAATAGAATTATACACAAGCACATATCCCCTCCGTGGGGCTGAATTCAAGAATACTCTGATGCCATTGGGCTCTGTGTTCCAATTGAAATTGGTGCCTAGGTCTGTCATACTTTCAGGAGATGCAACTTAAACTCTTACAGAAGGTTCTTCCCTATATCATCTTATCGACGAAAAGATGACGACTGTCCAACAGCTCGGTTAATGTTAACCGTTTCCCAATTTAGTTCAAGAGGCTTTGTCACACACCCGGTTGATGTTGACATGCCATCCCACACTTGGTGATAGGGCAATCAGGCCGACATGGAACCAGCATAGAGTTCTGATTCATTCCATTTCAGTGTAGAACATACCATGTTGAGTCATTTATTCGTTTCATCTGGACTTTTGTCCAGGGTTGGTCTGCTGCAAGCATGGGACTGAAGAATATTAATTCCAACACACAAACTGGGAGTCGCACAACAATCATATGATTCATGTTGTTGCACGCCTAGAGGGCATTTACTCCACTAGCTTCGTTCGTATTGCCTTGCTGATGGTGTTTCGGTTTTGAGATCTCGAGTGAATCTGGTTCGTTCAGAGTGTTGCAGATTTGAACCTTGAGGTAATCTGGTTTCTCAGTTGTTTTTCAGCTGATATTAAGTTGGTATTAAGTTGGTACCTTGGTTGTACTGGCTTATGTTGTTTCAGTGTCTCTTCCCATTTGTTTGAGTTGGTGTTCGTATCTAGAACTTTGTGTTGAGTGTCTTGAACTTTATGTTTGACTTTTTCTGCTGTGAGACTTTCTTTCGAAGACGTATCCATTGTTGGATATCAACTTGGTAATCCAACCGACAGTTGAAGGGTTCTCACTGTTGCTAGTTTTATTAAACTGGTAGGATTGTCCCATAGTCTCACTGACTTTGCTGACTGATGAGACTTCCTGTGGTACTTCTCAGAAGTAAAGCAGACGATACACTGTTGTCAGTTACTCTATAGATCTTCATCTTTGTAGAATTTTAGATTCTGAAGTCCATCCTGGATATTCCTACTGAAGTAGGACTTCATCAATACGTTGGCAGTCATCTTCGAAATTGTCTTTTGCTGGCTTTTGAAGCTAATCAGTGCAGCAGTAAACATTGATGTATTGGTCCAGACTATAGGTGTAGTACAGTTAGACCTGACTCACCTTCATCAAGCTTTTGACCCAGGATCCTGATTGGTGAAATGTCCAACAACCCACCACTCCCTACTGTTAATTACTGCAGAGAATGATGTTTTTAGGGCTAAAATCGCCCATCCCCGAAAGGAAAGGCTGACGTCTGCTTCCTTTGTTCGCTTCAACAAAAATGGACACTCTGATCCTTTTGTCTTAAAATTAGTCCCGGTCTTGCCAGGTACGTGAACCAAACTAAGGCCAAAATTTAAACTAATGGCAATTAAATTTGGCTGTGCCACGGTCAGTCTATCGCTGTTTTCATTGCCCCAAATTAAGGTATTTAAACAGTAATCCCTAGGCTTGTGATATTTTTAAGGGCGTCAATGTTAGGAAAGGGTTAGGACGTTTTATTATACTACATTTGTCTTGTTGCTTATATTTGTTCTGTTGTTGTTATTTGTTGTTTTCTGGCTCTTATTATGTTAAGTGCACTTTTTCTTTTCGTATGTCTTGTTCTTGTGGTTCCTCTTGTTCTTGTTTGTCTTGTTCGATGATGAAGTGATTGTGATTGTGATTATGATGCCGATTACGATTATGGTAATTATTATGATGATGATGCCGATGTTGATGGTGCTGATGATTATGACGAAAATGATGGTGATGCCGATTGTAATAATGATGATGATGTCGATATTGAGGATGATGATCATTGTCACAGAATTCTTGGAAGGGTCGATCAATGAAACACTGTTGCGGCCTTTGTCTACAAGCGCCGGCATTCTTTGATGTGTAGTCGATCGAGAGAAAAAGACTGTTGCGTCAGTTGTTTACGGGCGGCAACCATTCTTGTGTAGTTGGAAACAAATTGTCTAGGGGGGAGGGGGGGGGGGAGTCGGCTAGATCTTTGTTGTGGAGAAATGAATTTCTCTAGATCACAGCCTGAGGGACTTTTGAAGTACGGAAACCAGTCCCGAGATGGAGACGGGAAGGCCACCTGTTGTTGACAGCGAGTGACATCATCTAGGCACAGTATTAAAACTGGCTGGGTAACCAACTTTTGGGAAGTCGACCAAGTGTTGTGAAAACTTCACGGTCGTGTGTGTAATGTTCCTGGCTGGATTATAAAGAGAGGCTACAGTGTCTTGTGTTAATTTACATTGGCGGACATTTACCCATTGTGTGGTTGAGTAGTCTCAATTTAAGGCCAGACTCAATATATGGTAATTGAGTGATTTAGACCCAAATGGGTTATTCTTATGAATCGAGTGTAGTAATGTGCATTAGGAGAATAATATAGGAGTGTCGGCAACAGTAGGCAATCGCGTTGTTAAACTAGTTAGTGTAAGATATTAATTAACTCAGCTGATTGACAATAATGCAGTGGGATGATGTTTAGAGAGATTGAGGATGGTTGGGGGAGTGGGGCAATGTCCAATGGTAGGATCTTCCTGTGGGGTGTCTACTGGGTTTCTGCACTTTGCCTTTGGTCTTTCCTTGACTTACCATGACTCAGACCGATGTGATGAGCTCCTCTGCCCTATGACAGAGTTTAGTTCGCTGTTATATATCTGAGTGAGGCCGTCGGCCTGCACTCACCTAATAAAGGTCAGTATCGGGTTGCTCTCACCAGGTGTGTTCTCTCTTCAACAGGTTCCACTCCGTTCACCAAGAGAACAAGCTGAAAAGTCATTGACAAAGATTGGGGATAATTCATTGAAGAAAGTTTTACTGGGCGGCTTTTGCACTGCGCCCATAAACAACAAGGGTCTGCAGGAACATGGCTCTGTTGAGCAGGAACCGATATTTATCTGGGAATGAATCCTCAGAGATAGGGTTCACCAAAGTTGAGTGAAGTTATTTTCCATACCACATGTAACAGGAACACTAGTAGTCATAGAGGGAATTTGAACACCTAACATAGCGTTTTCTCAGTTAGTGGATTCCTGTGGAACTTTAAACATTAACATTGTGATCGTGAAAATCCATGACAATTACCAATGAACATTTTTGTTTCAAGTGACAGTGATCCGTATTTCACGATACAAGGATGGTTAGATCGCAGAACTGTAGTGACATTTAACTACACGGTGTGTGACAGATTCAGAGTCAGTATTGGACTATATCCATTTGTGGTGACCAGATATCTGGATTATCAGGGAGCTATTGGAGGAAGTCCACACCTGGCCGGGGTGAAACATCCTTTGGTGAGGTCATTGTGTACTGAGCTATGGTGATGTTGTGTGGCCATTACTGGGATGATCAAACTTTGCTCCTGAGCTGTTCGGTCTGATTCTGCAGTGACACTAGAGTATACGACATACATTCTACACCTGCACTTCGCACATACATACACTTTTCTTCATTAAATTAATTTGTTATTAATATTTTAGAAGCTAGAGTTGTGTGGTATGTTGTGTTGGAGAAGAATGAGAGGGGGCATGGTCCAGTGGTGAGAGAGAGAGAGAGAGAAAGAGGGATCCAGTGACTGATGGGGTGTTTTGGACGGAAATCTAGGGGATTCTCCAGAATAACGATATGGGGTTAAAAGAATGTGGGTGTTGATTCCCCTCACCCCAGGGACGACACTAAAGGATTACGACAATCATAATGATGATGGCGTTGACTGTTATGATAATGCCGTTGACCATGATAATAATGATGAAGGTGATGATGATACCGATAATAATTATGATGATGCCGATGATAATGATGATGAGTATGAGATGACGATGATGCAGCGGCTGGCCAAGTGGCTAGAATGCCGGATTCTCCTCCAGGAGACCCGGGTTCGAGTCCTCGGTAAGGTGTGGTATTCTTTTCTGTCGAGGGCAAAAATAAAATCCTAACCTGCACAGTTCGCGGCGACTGCACTAGCCAGAATGCCTTAATTTCTCAGACTCAAGACCCCCCCCCCCCCCCCCCACCCCTGCCATACACCGATAGGTAATATATTTTTAGTAAATGACAGATGATGATAATGATGGTAATGATGATGATGAAGAAGATGACGGCCACGATAGTTAATATGATGATGCCTATGCTAATGATGCCGATGATGATAATGATGATGATGCCGGTGATAATGATGATTATGCTCATGATGATGAGACCGATGACGATGATGATGATGATGATGCCGATGATGGTAAAGATGATAATGATGATAATTATGTTTATAATGATGATGATAATGCCGATGATGATGGATTACTTTAATGGTCCTACCACAGGGGCACATTCGTGGACCACTACCTGGTGTCCTTCATGAACTGCCGGTCTGCAGAACAGTTCAAGTGTGTAGTGGATAGCATCACCATGCTCCTGAAAAACACCAGTGATGACTGGTCAGGCGCCCCTTGTCCTAGCAAGTCCATCAGGAACTGGCAAGGATATGTCGGTTAGGACATGCATCATTCAGTGACCACGAGGAATGCTCAACATGGATATTTATTCAATTTTCGCATATGAAGTCACAAATAAGATTAGCAAATGTTTCTTTCTTGATCAAACACTCATGTTTATGAACTATTTCTACAACGTGTAATTCGCTGCACGCTTGGGTGTTGTTCTTTATATGACCAAACGAATATGACCAAACGAATGCCATCTTTTATCATTACTATATTCTTCTTGTAGTCCATGTCGTGTGGTGTTGGTGATTATGTGCGACCATTGCCTTCTGTCTCGTGTACTGCCAATCTTCTTATAGTCCATGCCGTGTGGCATTGGTGATCATGTTTGTCCACAGTCTTCTGTCTCGTGTACTTGCCAATCATTTTATAGTCAATGCCGTGTGGCGTTGGTGATCATGTCTGTCCACAGCCTTCTGTCTAGTGTACTACCAATCTTCGTATAGTCCATGCCGTGTGGCATTGGTGATAATGTTTGTCCACAGCCTTCTGTCTCGTGTACTTGCCAATCTTTTTATAGTCCATGCCGTGTGGCGTTGGTGATCTATGTGTGGCCAAAATTTTCTGGCTTGTGTACTTCCAATCTTCTTATAGTCAATGCCGTGTGGCGTTGGTGATCATGTCTGTCCACAGCCTTCTGTCTAGTGTACTACCAATCTTCGTATAGTCCATGCCGTGTGGCATTGGTGATCATGTTTGTCCACAGCCTTCTGTCTCGTGCACTTGCCAATCTTCTTATAGTCCATGCCGTGTGGCGTTGGTGATCTACGTGTGGCCAAAATTTTCTGGCTTGTGTACTTCCAATTTTCTTATAGTCAATGCCGTGTGGCGTTGGTGATCATGTCTGTCCACAGCCTTCTGTCTAGTGTACTACCAATCTTCGTATAGTCCATGCCGTGTGGCATTGGTGATCATGTTTGTCCACATCCTTCTGTCTCGTGTACTGCCAATCTTCTTTTAGTCCATGTCGTATAGCGTTGGTGATCGTATCTGTTCACAACTCTCTTTCTCGTGTGCTGACAATCATTTCTGATATTGATATTCCTCCATGCTATGATGTCAAACTGCCCAGGATCTTCTCTCGTGGTTCTCTTCCCCCCCCCCCCCACCGCCGCCTCTCTTCGCTTCCAACTTTCCAGTTGTGACTGCATAGTCCAGCTTTTCCCTTCTCATGACGTCCCCACAGAATATGTACTGCTCTCTTCTGATGTAAGTAACCAGTTCTCTAAGTTATTTCAGGATATCTTCATTCTTCTATTCATCCACGGCGTTCCAATCATTCTTATAAAACATCATACCTGTACAGAATCCACATAATTTCCAACTGATCTGCTAATTTCCCATGATTCTATTCCATAAATCACACATGGCTGAACTTAGCTCTTAAAAACTCTATTATTCGCCTTCTTTGACAAACGCATCACAAGAAGACAGTGCACATTCTTTGAGCATTTCATGAGAAAGGGAAAGTTGGATTATGGCGTCACAACGGGAAATAAGGAGTGGACGAGAGGTAGAGGGAGACAATGAAAAGAAGAAGCTGAATAGTTTGGTATCACGGTATGGAAGGGCATCAGTATCAGAACTGACTGGCGCACGAGAGAAAGAAGGCTCTTAACAAACAGGATCACCAAGGCCACATGGCATAGACTATAAAAAGAAGAAAATGAAGAAGTTTGCCAATGCTGTCTGAACAGCAGACTCTCCTTCCATTGTAAACATACAACCGTCTTTTACGTGGTCTTCCCTCTCTTTGCTCTGTATCCATTACATTTCTTTAATGTAGCTCTTTGTGGCAGATGGTAATAGGACTTCTTTTGAAGTGGCCAAACCATTTAATTTGTTCTTCTTTAATGAAGTGCATGGCTGGTTTCAGATCTATTCGTCTTCTAATTTCCTCATTCCTAATTTTATTTCTCACGGTTACTCCCGCAGTTTTCTAAGGCATCTCATCTCTGTTGTTATGATTATGGGCTGGTTACTTGCAGTGAGCGTCCATGACTGACACTAGTAGTGGTGCATCTATCTAAAGTTTTGGGATGGATAGGCTACAGCTGCTCGAGGTTTTCTCAGCCATTGCTCTATAGTCAGATTTCCCAGGAAATAGTGGAATATCAACCGTTGCAAGACTAGTTCTGTTCGTGTACTTTTAACAAATAATAATAATAATAAATAGTCCCGAACCAGTTTTCTGCTACCCGTCTGTGATGTGATAGCAATGGTGTAGGCCTAAGGGAAAAAAAGCGGAATAAGCTGTCAGCCATTGTTTCCTTTTGACAAGGGTCGAGGTCAGGCCTGGAATCCACGTCCGACCGTGTTCAGGACTACCAGTGCTGTTCGATATCAACTTCGTTAACGAGCCAGCCTGTTCTTGAAGCCATAATTAGAATTTTCAATTCCAGACAGAATTAGAATTATCTATTGCAGACAGAATTATAATTAATCGATTGTAGACAGGATAAGAAATATCTATTGTAGACAGAATTATAATTATCTATTGTTGACAGAATTAGAATTCTCTACTGCAGAAAGAATTAAAATTCTCTATTGTTGACTGAATTATAATTCTCTACTGTAGCCATAATTAGAATTATATATTGCAGACATAATTAGAATTATTTATTGTAGACAGAATTATAAATATCTATTGTAGACAGGATTATAATTATCTATTGTAGACAAAATTAGAATTATCTATTGAAGAAGAAAGAATTAGAATTCTCTATTGTTGACTGAATTATAATTCTCTATTTTAGACTGAATTAGGATGATCTATTATTGAGATAATTAGAATTCTCTATTGTAGAAATAATTAGAATTATCTATCCTAGACATTTTTATAATTCTCTATTGTAGAAAGAATTAGAATTGTCTATTGTTGACAGAATTAGAATTCTCTCTTGTAGACAGAATTACAATTCTCCTCGAGTTTTGAAGGTTGTAGTTTCGATTCCTGTCTCGGTCATTCTATTTACGAGTGCGGGTTCCTCGGAGACTCCTGACTGTTCCTCGGAGACTCCTGGGGGTTCCTCGGAGACTTCTGGGGGTTCCTCGGAGACTCCTGGGGGTTCCTCGGAGACTCCTGGGGGTTTGTGGCTGGCGCTATAAAGCTCGTGCTTTGTGCCTCGCTTTCGGCAGGCCGCCGCTGCGGAAAGAGACCGAGCCATGTGGGATATGACCAGTGCAAAGAAGCAAACCCTGTATTCTTAAAACCCCTTTCACCACTAATAAAACACTTGCACATATTATAATTGATTCAAATCAGTTAACTTGCTATCTTCTTCATGCATTAATCACGTGCTATGCCGATAAGCGTGGGCGGTTATGATTTGCCATCTCACTCTATCACCAGAGTCCACGACTCGTGGATCAGATTAGTGTTCTTGTCTCGAAAATACAACATGGCTAAGCTATTCAGTTATTTACTTCTCTGCCTCCCCCTTGGTCTCTTGGTGACTTGACGAATCATGATAAACTAGGCATCTTTAAAGAAAGTAGCTTGCCGTTGCTTTCCTTCCTGGCAAATACCATACTGGCCGGAGACCGTAGCAATTGTCTTTGATAAAGAGATATTCTGCCTACTGTCGCGAAAGTTGAGACCATAACCAACAACTACTATCTGTCGGCTTCCCTCAAAAGTTCACCCACCACCTAACGTGATTTTTGTGTGATAAACTTCCGAAAAAGGATACAAAAAAACATAACATCACCCACAGTAAAACACTAAAAGAGTCCTCTGAAAAAAAAAAAAAAACGTTATGCCATTTTACTGGAAGCATCTACTTTAGTTACTATCATATATGATGTTTATTTCACAACGAATACATCACTTCCATCGTTAAAACCTATTCTTAACACTTCCTATCTTCTTCAGTTACTATCAACATCATCATTATCATTATTATTATCATCGTCATATCATAACAATTATCATGATTATCATTATTATCATCATTATTAGCATTATTATTATCACCATTATCATCACATCATTATCATTAATATCACAACCACCATCATCATCGTCGTCATCATCATCATCATCATCATCATCATCATCATCATCATCATCATAATCATCTTCATCATCATCACCGTCACCACCATTATAATTACCATCATTGATCATAATAATAATTATTATTATCATTATCATCGTCATCATCACCATCAGCATCATTTATCATCATCATCGTCACAATCATCATCATCATCATCATCATCATCACAATCATCATCATCATCATTATCATCATCACAATCAGAACCATCATGTAACAGGTGCTTTGCAGAACGTGGATCTCATCACGGCCCGCCGACAACCCTCTCGATCCTTTGCCATCTCTCTTGCCTCACACACCCTCATCCCCATTGCGTCTGTAACGCCCAGTGCCCATCTTGAGTATAGTTCATTTGCCATACTTACTATTTATACCTCAACTCGGCGAAACCGTTTGTTCAGATTTTGTTTTTGGAGCATTTGTATAGAGTGGACGAACGAATAGATTATCATAGCCGAGCGAGAGAGAGAGAGAGAGAGAGAGAGAGAGAGAGAGAGAGAGAGAGAGAGAGAGAGAGAGAGAGAGAGAGAGAGAGAGAGAGCAGCGAGTATCCACAGGATCTATCCGACACTCAGGATCCGAAGAAAGACCAGACGGACACAGAATCAGACTGCAAGTGGTACCATTGAATTTTGGATTCATACGAGGGGGCTTCAGATATAAACCTTAAATGTTTTTGGAGGGTATTTTTATGGGTAAATATATTTTGAAAAAGTAAAGAACAAATGCAAGTCACCCAGCGCCGATACTGTGCTTGGATTTCTGTAAGAAAAAAATACTATTATCTTGTTCGCGTGTGTAACCCACTCGTGTAAACCACCTGCTGTACGTCTTTACATAAGTCAGGCCGTTTTAAAACTTCCTACTCCTCTCGTACACTTGCTGGACTGACAGGCATGCATCACCATACTGGACCTTCACTCGACGATGCATTTCTATCATTTCACATCTTCACCGATCAAAACACAGATAACGGAACGCTACTCCTCTTTGGTGCATGTCAAACGTTGGGAGGCCATCTTTAAACTGTCCTTATGGCGTCACCGCTTTCGTCTGCACCGTGATGTCACATGTTTAGCACTCTTGAACCCTTAATAACAGTATTGACTTGTTATAAGACAATGGCACGGTTATTGTAATTTATATCACACTTTTAAGGTTTTCACGTGATTCCTCTCGTATATCGAATCGCGATATGTGAAGCCCATAAACAGGCACTCTCCCGCTGTGTATGCTTCATTTCGACACCGCAAGATACAACAGGGATGAGATGAGATGACTGGTACCATTAGTATTGGGATTCTTGGCTGGCAGGTGAAGATGTCTTAGGTTCTGTGATGTCTATGTTTTACTCAACTCAACTCATATTTTATAACTCTGTCACTACAAAATCTTACGTTTACCAGTTTTTAACTACAAGACTGTCAACTGTATTCATCAACAACTATGTGACATATTGTAAGACCAACAAACATATAGCGAGCTGTTTGATATGTCAGGTCTAAAGCGAATTAAACAGCCTGAGACAGCCAGTGTTCACTGTACATCACTTGTATTATTTAAACCGAGCCATCATCGTCATCCTGTGTCGTGTCGAGCGGCTACATACGAGATTATTTTAACAGTAACCATCTAGATTCTGTGTTCTTGGAAAGTTTGTTAGTCGACAGATTATCCTCATTGCGCATTGAACTATTCCATATTTGCCCCCCTTCTAAAATGTTTGCTACTTATCTCAGAATTACAATGCTGTGATTTTTTTTAAAATGTTGCATATCCCTTGCAGGACGTTGCAGTCACCACCAGCATTTTTCAGCTGGTGTTGATGTACTAGGCACGTTTTTACGTTCAGTAGTTTGCCATTGCTTTCTGAACGACCGGTTCCCATACCAACACGTTATAACACAACGCGACACGTCTGCTGCACAAATCGGTCACGGCTGCGTTTCGAACGCATGGAAAGCAGCTCACGAACCGCGTTCGCAAGCCTTTGGCCACGGAGATGCTGTGATACTAACACGAATATCACCTCGACACTCTCTGAGATTCTGAGATAAGTAGCAATAGATTTTTTTTAAAATTTTCATTTTCTCTTTATTGTTCTAATTACTTCATCTTTTTATTTTCCTCATCCCGTTCTTATGCCTTAATGTAATCACTGGAAGATCTTCTCCGTGATTATATGTTGTGTTTTATGTATGTATTTGTTTGCTGATGAAAGCTAGTAACCGAAACGTCCTGTACGTTTCATAATTCTGTTCTGTAAAGCATCATTGCTTCGTGTTATTATATATTGTTTACATTTCCACAGCTTTACCGCAGTTCGGCTAATTGCATTCATCATTTAACTATTTCTAATATGCATCTCTAGTTCACGTGCCCCTACATATGCTAACACAGAAAGAAAATCGATCACATACATGGCTGACACATTTGTTGGTAAATCCTGCGATCTAATCTATCTACCATTTAATCTCGAACACAGTAATCGCCAAGGAGTTTCCATTGTTTATTTATGTCTACTACAGACGGCTAAGTGGCGAAGGATTACGGACGCACTTCGTAATACCGCATACCGCGTTCAAAACACATCTGCGGGAGATTTGGAAGCGGACCCCATTGCGTTGGGTTTTCATTAAATGGTATGGATGCTGGTGGTTCAGAAAGCAATGGCAAACTACTGAACGTAAATATGCCAAGAGATCACAAACAGCCAAAAATGCTGTGGTTGACTGCGACGTCTTGTTCAGGATATGCAACTAACTTGTTTAACTGGAGCCGCAGTGGTTATAAGTTAACGCCCTAAATTAGCATGATGTAAACAATATAAAATAACCCAAAGTAATGCATCTTTATGGAACATAATTACGAACAATACATGTACGTTGCGGCGATTAGCCTTTATCAGCAAGCAAATACATACACAAAACACAACATATAATCACGGAGAAAACCTTCCGGTGACTACATTAAGGCATATGGGCGGGATGAGAAGTATAAAAAGATGAGAAAAGAAGAGAAAATGCAAATTTGAAAAAACATGTTGCTACTTATCTCAGAATCCCAGGCTGTAATACTAACACGAATACTTGCTTGCTCGCTTGGTTTAAAAACAAAAATTCCAAATTCGGCGTGGTACAACCTGCTTCTTTCAGCTGCAGTTATTGTTGAGATCAGTGGATTGTGTGGGTTTATTCACCCTGATTCTTTTCTTATGCGCTCTTACGAGTTGGTCCTGATCCAGACTGGTTTTATTAGCTTTTGTGTCTGTGACGTCAGCTGCGGGGTTGGTGGCGGCTGTCTTTTGTGCCCGTCTCCTCTGGTGGTGTCTTTTGTTAGTGAAGGCTGCTGGTTCGTCTGGCTTGACTGGTTGCAGTCCTTAAAAGGACTTTTCATTTTGTATTTTTGCCTCCTTTTCTGTGAATGGCCTGTAGAAGCTTTTCAATTTTGTTTTCCTCCTTGCGCCTTTTTTCTCTTTCGCGTTCGAGTTCTTGCTGTTCTTCCATTGCTTCCTCTTTGGTCAGCCATGGGACGGCCTCTCCGTCATCTATATAATACTCGAGGTCAGCCTCACTGTCATAGTGTATCTCAGGGTATGCTATAGGTGTCCCCCTGAGTTTCTTGGGCACCTTCTTTCATTTTTCTTCCTGTCGCCTTATGAATTCCTCGTGCCTGAGTCCCTCTATAATTTCCTGTCTCTTTGCCGCTTCTACGCACTCCTCCAATTCCCCCAAGGTAGGTCCCTCTGTAAGCCACTCCATGCCGTCGTCAGGGTATTCATCTTTTCTTTCTTCGGCTGTCTGGCAGAATGTTGGATTCCCCTTGAAAATCTCGGGCGTCGAGGTTCGGCTGCTCGTTTTATCTTGTGGTTCAGGCTCGGTTTTTTTTTTTTTTTTTTGTTGGGTTTCATCTTGCGGCTTCACTGTGGTCTCTTGCATGGCTTCTGTTGGTTTGTTTTGAATTTATTTCATTTCAGCTTTTAGCCGCTTTCTTTCCGCTTTAATGGTGCGTAGCATTTCTTTGTTTTCTTTCTTCAAATCGGCCATATGCTCCACTTCCTGCTTGATGTTTTGCTGGATCTTCTTTATTTCAGCAAGCAGCTTTTCATTGTCGCTGGTCGGTGACGGTGTTTGGAGTAGCTTGACTTGTTTTTTCAACTCATCAATCTGGCTTTGTAGTCTTGCTCTTTTGGCTTGCGAGATGCACGTGGCTGCCTCGCACCTCCGCATTGCTTCCATGTATGGTGTCTTAGTGGTAATCGCTTTCAGATGTCTCTGTGTCTTTGGAGGTACGGACAGCCCAAGTATCTTGCTCCATGCTTGCCCAGGAAGTTGGCGCACTTTCTTTTGTTGTTTGGTGCTCGGAGGTCCAGGTCCAGCTTGGCCAGCGGACACTCCTTGAAGGCGTGGTGATCGGCGCAGTACTTGCAGATTTCCGTCTTACTGCGGCATGCTGCTTTGCTGTGACTGGCCGGCCCTCTGGCATCTAGAATATTGAGTGATTCTTGGTATGAATCCTTCAGGTTGTTGTATTTTCTTGTCTATCGATACCTGGCGTGGTATCTCGCTGCCATCAGTCGTCACCGCCGCCAGCGTGGTTGGGATCTTTGAGTTCGTCAGGATCCGCTCCGCCTTCAAGATTCGGATGTTGGGATTCTCTTCTTATAGCTGCTTCGTGATTTGTTCGTCTGACAGCTCCACTTGAATACACTTGACAACCCATCTGACTGTTTTTGAGTCAGTGCTTCCGACTCTGGTGTCTTTCTCCTCCTTCTCAGCTGTGTTGGCTCTTGTCTGTGGTGGGTTGTCGTTGATCTTCCTCGTGGTGGCTTCAGTAGTAACTGTAGTTTCAGGTTCTTTGTTGCAGCTCACATGTAAGTTCTCTCCGCTTGTCTTCTTGGCGATCTTGTCGGCACCTATGCTGTACATCTTTGATACCACGTGTCTTTTTGGTGTTCTTGCCACGTGCCATTTTCCCCCGTATCAGGCTTCTTGACTTGTTCAGGTCACTTGTCTTAATAGCGCTCGCAAATGTGCGACGACGACAAACACGTACGATGAAAGAGGTAACGCGATTATCGCCCGTATCCTCTTTTATACACAGACGTGGGAGTCTGTGGTTCGTGGGACCGGGGTAGGGGATGGCAACAGTTCAATGACGGTCCCAGGTAAATGATTGAATGTGGTACATGACGTTGAGGTTCTACATTATGGATGTGAGATGTGGACAATGAGCAGACACGTTAAAAAGCATATAATGGCAGTTGAAATGTGGGTTCTGAAGAAAATGCATAGAATACCATGGACAACCCCCCTTCCTCCCCCCCCCCACCCCACCCCACACGAAAAAAAAATGAGTACGTCCTACAATATAACATGAAAACCGTAAACTAATTAGAGAAATTAGTCTTAAAAGTCAACATTTTTCGACACGTTAAGAGTAGAAATAAACTATAGAATTTTGTGGTAACTGGCAAGATTGAGGAGAAAAGAACAAGGGAAGGGCAGAGGGAACGAACGAACGAACGAACGAACAAACTTTATTTTCACAGGGTTAAGAATTGGGCACGCAGGCCCGTCTAACATTCTGCCCTTCTATCACTCTCTTTCATACATTATTTCATTCACACATCATTCAAGGCTAACAGAGAACAGCAACAATATAACAGATATGCATTATAAAGGCATGGGCAAAATGCGAACATCAAAACTACACGACACAGTAAAATTAGATAATGGTCTGACACTTGTTATTAGCCATGTGGAATATACTGGCCTACCAAAAGGGGACTGGCTTTTATACTAGGGCTTTGTTATTATTATTATTATCTCTATTATTAAGGGGGAAGATAATCCGTACTGAGATAGTGTTCGAGTAATTTGCGATTATATGAATAGGGATTGGTGATGTCTTTGATTTCTTGTGGAAGATTGTTCCACAGCTGAGCTGCAGAGTACGTTAAGCTTGTTTTGTATAAGTCAATCCTAGGCTTCGGAATGTGTAATATATTTAAACGTTTACTGTGTCTAGCATTATATTTAAACAATGGCCAAAGGTAATTTGGGGCATTCAGATGCAGGATTTTGTGAATTAGTTTAGCTTTATTGAAAAGCAGACGTTTGCTGAGTGGTAGTAACTGAAGGCGTTTATACAGACTAGGATTGTCAGATAAATGTTTGTTATAAATTAGACTCATGGCCCGTTTCTGGAGTGAGTAAAGTCGCTTGGTGTTTGAATTAGAACAACCGTCCCAGATTGTAGAGAAGTAGTCAAAGTGTGTCTGTATATGAGAAGTATAGAATAGTTTCCTTGTGTCCTCATCAAGGAAGTTTTTAATTTTGGCGAGTTGGTAGACTTTTTTCGCTGTTTGTTTAATAAGCGCTTGAACGTGGGAATTAAAGGTTAGGTTTCTATCAATGATTATGCCTAATGTTTTGTGCTCAAATTCACTTTCTACTGGCATGTTATCGATGTGAAGTTGAAGTGATGTGTGTGAGCTTAGAGTTTGAAATCTTTGTCTGGTTGTTAGTAACATTGATTTTATTTTAGTGATGTTAATTTGCATACGGTTTGAATAGCTCCACCTAACTACATTATTTAATTCTTGTTGTAAAGACGACTCCAATAAAATACAGTTTTCAGCATTTGTGTACACTGTACAGTCGTCTGCAAATAGATCGCAGGACGACGAAAGATGCAAAGGTAGATCGTTAATATATATGGCAAACAATAGAGGGCCAAGAATAGAGCCTTGCGGTACTCCAATATTGAAGGTAGTGGTATGAGACAGACGTTTATTATGTGATACTACTTGCTTTCTGTTTGATAGAAAAGATGATATTAGAGTGACTACATTAAGGCCAATTTTCATTGTCTAAAGTTTTTTAATTAAAATAACATGGTCTATCATATCAAATGCTTTCTTGAAATCAATAAACACAGTTCCACATAGACTGTTGTTGTTTATATTCTGGTGCCAATTTTCTATCATGTTTGTTAGGGCCGTATGGCAAGAATATTTTGGTCGAAATCCTGATTGGTTGTCAACAATAAGCTTGTTGCGAACTAAATACTGTAATGTTACTTTATGAATGTGTTTTTCTAGTGGCTTAGATAGTGATGATAGTAAGAAAATGGGTCTGTAATTGTTCGGGAGATCATTGTCCAATGAACCAGATTTAAGAAGAGGGTACACTTTAGCGATTTTGAGAGCTGTTGGAAAGTGGCCTTTGGTGAGACACTGATTATATACATAGGTTAGTGATATACCGATCACTGGCGCAGCACAACGGAGAATCCGGTTGCTGATTCCATCTAACCCAGATGAGGTTGTGTTTTTTAGGTTACTGAGGTAAGTGAATACCTCAGTGATTGTCATTAGCGGTATGTCGGAAAGAATATCGCCGGAGCATCTATTCTCGCAAAACGATGACAGTAAAGTTTAGTTGCAAGGAGAATTAGGTATTGAAGCCTTCAACTGGTCTATGTCAGTTTGAAAAAAATTACTGAATTGGTCGCATGTAATATGATTTGATGGTAAAGAATTTCGGAGGTTATACTTGTTTGTCAAGGTGTTAATTGCCTTCCATATATCCTTACTATTTGTTTTATCCATTACTAAGTTCTTAAAGTAATTTTTCTTTTCCCGTCGTATGGTATATTGAACTTTGTTTCTAAGAGTACGGTATGCGCTGAGATCCCGCTTTTTATGTACTTTATATCTGTCTCTCATAATTTCAAGTATTTCCTGGGTGATCCAAGGTGGCTTGACGTGGTGTTTTACTCGAACTTCCTTGATTGGCACATGTCTATCAAAAACATCAATAAATATTTTCATCCAGAATTCCAGAGCATCATCCGGGTCAGGAAGCTGATAAACATTGTCTAGAGGTGAACTGAGCAAGTCCTGTAAAAATGCGTTTTTGTTGAAATGTTTGTAACTTCTATATTTTACACTTATGTGTTTATGTTTAGGAGTTTTAATTCGATGTTTAGACCACGTGCAGCATATTGAGTAGTGATCGCTCATTGCACAATTGGGTACAGCGCATTCTATGATGTTGTCTGAGCAAGTTACATAAATGTTATCTATGACTGTTGAAGATGACTTTGTTACTCTCGTAGCCTGTTGTACTATTTGTTGGAAATTGTATGATGCAATTATATTTCCCCATATTATGTTCGATTTGTTGGTGTCAATGTTAAAGTCTCCGAGTAGTATAATTTCCTTCCCGGAATTGAAAACCACATCCATCATGGTAGTGAAGTTTTCGTATGAGACGTGTCCAGCACTAGGATTTCGATAGAGGTAGCCAATTATCAGGGGTGTGCGGTTTTGAAGTTTTAGCTCTAACCACATGCATTCTATTTCGCAAGTTTCAAAGTCTAGCCTACGGTGAGCATTTAGTAAATTAGAAACATAGGTTACTATGCCTGTCTCTTGTTTCCTACAGGGATCCCTTCTAAAAACTGTGTACCCTTTAATAGATATGTCCTCATCTGAAATGTTATCATTAAGTCTACTTTCACTAAGGCCGAATAAATGAAAATTTTGATTAAGAATAGAAGATAACTCTGGTAGCTTGTTAAATAAGCTGCAAATGTTTAAGTGTCCAAGGCGTATTCCTGTCTTATTGAGCCACTGTTGCCACTTCTCAGACATTTTATCCATGAAGAAAGCGTAAATTAGTCAAAGTTAAGCAAAAATACAAGATCATAAAAAAATCACAATTACACTAACTTACAAAATATCAGTAATACAAATCGATATGTAAATGACAATATTATAACGATATAACTAATTAGACCAACGAATATAATGCAAACACAGAACAAAACGAATTAAAGAACATACAACAAATAAATAACCTGAAAAAAACTATTTCACAAGCTAAGTAACCAACTGTTATCCAAAAGAATTAATAAATGACTATACAAGTCAATGTCTCTGTTTAAACCGGAGTATCCCACAAATAAAATTTAAACAGTAAGCAGAAGGAAGAAAAGTGAAGACCCCCTCACTCACAGTAAAATCACAACGAAAAGTATTATAAAAACTATACAGCTAAGTACTATCAATTAATATAAAGTCAAAACAAGTGAATGTTTGTAGTTGCTTATAACCTAATACGTTACTAGATCAAGTAGTAACCAAATATGCAGATAAACGTTCTAGGAGAGGCTCTTTCTTGTACCGAGATCCGGTGTAGCTTTGTGCTAAGTTGCTAGTAAATACCAGGTTGTGTTGGTTGTTGGTATAGCGACATTATAAGTGCTTGACGAAGTGTAGCTGGGCTAAATCGTGTGAGGTGCAACCATTCTGGGTTACAATGAAATGGGTACTGATGATGTCTCATGGGTATGTAATGACTACCAACTAGAGCCTCTGGTTGGTGGCTAACAGGAGGTTGTGGTGGCACATCGTTGTTGCTGAGAGTTGGTTCCTTTCTGGGGAGAATAGGAAAAATATCTTCGTAATTATTACCCTCCTGTGTGAAAGTATTTAACGGACTTTGTGTAGTGGTAGTGTCCCGTCTGGCTTGGATTTCAGGTGCAGTGGTTATGAGTGGTCTGCACACTTCTGTCCTATTGGTACTTGATGTGACGGGAGTATGTCGTCTGGCTTGAGTTTCAGGAGTAGCTAAAAGTGTCCTGCGCGGTCCCGTATTGGATGTATGGTATGTCCGTTCAGGATATTTGATATTCTTGGCGAGAAAACTGGTGCCCAATGTAGGCAAATGTATTTGATCCTTATAAAGACTCCTTTTTTTTTGGTGCACCAGCCTGTGAATTGAATGATGCTGTGTTGTTGATGAATTGTATCATGTTTTGAGAACAGAACTTCTGCAAAATGTTGTTATTTATGTCAGCTAGACGGCGCTGCTGTCCATAACTTGGTGATATGATGGAGGAGAAGAAAATGGATGAGTTAGGAAAAGTGTGACGTAATCCGTTCAAGAGTGCCAGCAGTTGAGACCCTGTGATTTGTTGGTTGTTCATGGTGTCAGTGATACCAATATGTACGCTTGCCCTTCTAACGCTATGATTAACAGCCAACCTGCTAATCTTGTCTGTTAGCCGGTCTACACCAGCCCCAGGCAGTGGGATTATTGAAACAATGTCTTTGTCTGACGTGGCCATCCTGTCGCTGTATAAACCTTTCATTAAGGAATCGCCTAGTATAATATGTGTACAGTCAGGTCGTGCTGTCTGTACATGTTGGTTTTCAGCACGTCTCGCCCGTTGTTTCATCCATTTCCGATTATCAGCAGTCTTTATGTCTCCATGTGGTTCTCCCGATGTATCTTGTAGGCTTGTCTTGCCCGTTGGCAGCATGTTAGAGCACTGTAGGTTTTCTGGTGACTTTTCTTGAAGTACTTCGAACCTATTGCTTATTTTGACGTCAATGGGGTAGACTGCTTGTTGTTGTTTATCTTCGTCTGCGCATTGAGGTGTTTGTTGTTGTTTATCTTCCTTTGCGCGTTGAGGTGTTTTCATAACGCTTATCTGTTCTGGGTGGGATTGAGCTTCCCCATGATTTCCTAAGGATGAAGCGGTTGCTTGGGAATTACATGCTTCTTCGGTTTAGTTGGTAGAGGACACATTCTGTAAGATTTGAACTGTATTTCTCAGCAGCAAATTTTCATCTCGCAGGAGTGCGACTTCTGTCTTGAGAGCATTGTAATCACTGCTTATCTTGTTGTTTGCTTCAATGTTGGTTGAAACAGTGACAATGAGCGCCTTTAGTGATTGTTCTAGTTCCTCAATGCGCTGTTTACAGTCGCACGAATGTCCATTGATAGTTAAGATGCTATTGTCATCTGAGGCAGGTACTTCTTCAACAATGTCAACATTGGGTTCTATGTTGTTTTGGATACGCTCCATTGGGTATTCAATGGCCAAGAGCACTGGTGGGTTGGCAGGCCTCGTGTTGATGTTGTCATGTACACTCATCGTATGAGTTAATTGACGAACATTGTTAGCTGGTGTGCTGTCGACAGCTGTAGTTGTGGGCTGCGTAGATTCGGTGAATGCCTGTGTCGAGTTTTCAAGTTCAACAAAATCTACTTTTAGCCAGGAATTAATGTTTTCATTAATGCCTTGTGTCATGAGTTTATTTTTACTGTGGTACAAATGTATCGTAATCACTGGCATCGTAATCAGATCCTCAACATGGGCCCCGCGCTTATCTTGCCTGTGTTCAATTAGTTCAAGCCTGTAGTAGTTGAGTAGGCAAGTTCGGAATGCCTCATAATGGAGTGTGTTGTTGAAGGAAACAGTAACACACTGTCCTGAGTTGGTGTGTTTGACGACTAGGCCGTTGGGATTTATGTACTTGGATAGCTTATTCTTCACGGCCCTCTCTTTGTTTAGTGTGTAAGTTTTATTGACAGCCGATCGTAAACCTGAGCGAGTCCTTTCACCATTCCCTTCCAATACGGAGCACTCTCCTTCCCCTGACATTATTGCATAATATTACGAATAACTAAACTTGAAGAACGCAGCAATCGCATTGTTATCTAGCCACGCCGCTGGCAATTTGAGGTCCCGTTGTTGTTTCTGACACGCCTCGTGCACTTGATTGGTTAAAATTTAATAGTGTTCAACTATCACTCGACATGAATATTATATATAACACACATTTTTGCGATAATCAACACTTGTATTAATCTAAAAACTATTTAACCACATCCTCAGAATCACAACGAGCACATTGATATAAAAATCCATGATAGGTGATTCAGCTTGCAGTAATAATAATCCGAGAAGTAAGAGATACGAAAACACGTCTTCACTCTCCGGAGACACGATAAATATCCAGATGCTTTGTCCACGTGGCATAATCGAGACAAAAACTCTGAGTTTATCCCCGATTATGGTGATCGTGTGAGGTGGCGAAACATGACGGCTCACGCTTGTCCGCATGGCACTTTATTATTGACACCGTGCCGTCTTGACAGACGATAGTTTGTTACATTGTGCTTCGAAAAGGCATAATAACTGCAACCCATGGTGGTGACGAATGTGACTGATTAGGCCAATTCGTGCTGTAAATGTTCGTCCACGGTGGATCCATGTGAACACATGGTCATTTCCACCATCATGCCCCATTTTACGTCTCTCACGCTTCGTGTGTGCTTTATTTGCAATCATTTTCTCTTTTTTCTTTATTCCATTTCTGATATTTGCCCTCCTTGCTACACGCTCAGCGGCGATTTGCTCCCAATATGCATTATCAATGCCGGTATCAATCATGACCCCGCTTACACGCATCTTTGTACCGTGGTAGAGGCCGACCCTGAGATCTCCTACCCGTCTGTAATTCA
The DNA here is from genome assembly GCA_963921405.1 of Cepaea hortensis. Lineage (NCBI taxonomy): Eukaryota > Metazoa > Mollusca > Gastropoda > Stylommatophora > Helicidae > Cepaea > Cepaea hortensis. The sequence goes on from OY992876.1 coordinate 420,614,755, forward strand.
CTAAAAAAGATGTTCTTTGGTAATCTACCATCATCCATCACCCTAACGTGTCCTATCTATCTACGTCTACGAAGACTGAGTATGGAATATACCGTCACACAACTTGATCTTTCCAATACTTCACTATTTGTGATTTTGTCTTGCCACTTAATACTCTTGGTGTGAGTAATTTGTCCAGGCTTCACTGCCATAAAGAAGAGTACTAAGGATGCAGGCTTGATAGACAAGGACTTTTGTTTTGGCAGTAAGCTTCCTGTTCTCCAAGACTCGTTTTGTTAATCTGTTTATTGTTGTTGCTGCCTTAACATTCCTGATGTTGATTACCTGATCTAGGGATAATTTGCTATTTACCTCTGATCCTAGATATGTAAAATGGTCTACTGTTTCTAATTCGGCGTCGTCAATAAAGATTGGTGGTATCCCATGCCCACCTTGTGATATGCTTGCTTGCTTGAGTGTCTGTTGTCCCATGTCTGGTTTATTGGTGTGCAGACTGGTGGTTCCTCGCCGTGCAGGCATATACTATCCGATTTCGGAAGAATCAGCGATCCTACAACATTAACCAGGACCGCGAAGGAACCTGTTGTCCAGGACGCACGACTAGGACGTGTTAGTAAATCTTGGCCAGTATAGAACCTGGCCCTGGTGCCTTGGAAACACCTCTGCGTCCCACCTTATGACATAATCTATGTCTTCTTTTTGTTAATTGTTATACCAGATTCAGAACACGCATTAGAGAATGCAGATAGTAGACGTTGTAATTCTTCCTCAGAGTGGATCGTAATTGCAGCATCATCTGCAAAAAGCAATTCTCTGATCAGTGCCCTCCTAAATTTAATCTTGTCCTTCAGTCTCTGAGCATTGTAGAGGCCGTCTTTTGAGCGTGAGTGAATGTATATACCCCCATCCTGATCACGAAAGGCATATTTCATTAGAAGTGCAAAGTATATTACAAAGAGGGTGGGAGCTAGTACACAACCTTGCTTAACTCCACTCTGGATTTAAAGCTCTTCTGAAGTTGCACCATCAAACTTGATTATACCCCTCAAGCCTGTGTGGAACGATTCCACAATGTATATAAGAGTTGGTGGGCAGCCATTCTTCTTTAGTGCCTTGAACAGACCCTTCATGACAGACCAGATCAAATGCCTTTGTGAGGACAATGAAGGCAATAAACAGTTGTTGATTCTGTTCACGGCATTTTTCTTGCATTTGTCGCAATGAGAATATCATATCAATGGTAGACCGGTTCTGTCGGAAGCCACACTGTGATTCGGGGTAGACTTGATCTCTGATAGGACTTGAAATCTGTGCAGAACAATTCTGGCAAATGATGGCACTTGATGATGAGTTTGTAATTGCTTTATGAACAGGACGTCAAAGGTTAAGCCCTGCGGCATAGCCTAACTATTCTTGTATTATCATACGAGTCCTGGTGACACAAATGTGAGATATATCCTGTAATTTACTGTAGTCTATTGTAACTGACTATGCATTTTATTTCTATACAAACCGTATTTGATTTGTACATTACTTGTAATACTGTTCGGATAATCCCTGGTACTTTTCTTTGTGCACACATAAGATTATATGTGTCGCTGCGGCTTTCTGGTGCGTTTAATTATAGCTAACTAACTGATCACGTGATGGGACATAGGGAACGGAATTGTTTGACGTTTCCGCTCTTCCCTGTCTATTAATGACTAGATAAACTCTTATCCAATTTACCGAGTGGTATTAATACGCCACCCGGATATCTTAACCGTCAAAGTTTGATTCTTTCCAGGATAGGGTTCGTGTTCCGTCTTCAAGGTACAGAGTTGCTCCGACACACAAATTCATAAATTAGCTACAAGGCTTTTCTCAGCCAAAAGATCAACATGGCATGTAGATTGCAACCAAACCGGATGTGGTGTGTGGATGAGCGTGAAATAGTGAATACTGAATTTCCGAACAGACATCATTGCAGTCCGGACATTCCTACAGGTGATCCGTTATCCTCTTCAGCAGTGAAGCCTTATTAGAGGTCAAGAGCTCACGACATTTTATTAACAAACCCAGAACTGGTGTTATCAGTTGATCTAAAAGGTTTAAAGACAAGATCTTCGACTTCATAGCACCGGGTTATATCCCATATGGCTCGGTATCTTTCCACAATGCGGGCTGCCGAAAGCGTCGCACAAATCAAGAACTCCATAGCTCCAGCGAAGAATTTTGCCCTCGGAAACCGAATAACACAGTTTGGAATCGAACCCATAACCTTTGATGTGCGAGGTAGACGGCGATACCACTTTGTCATGAACACCCCCCCCCCCCCCACCCCCAATCCCTCTCAATTGATGTACGCTAGCAAAGAAGTTAAGGAGGAGATCGAAGCACCTAAGGACATATCCGAAGTGCAAAGATAACGATGCGAAGTAATAACCATACGCTCTGTGCTGCCATGCTTATTATTCCAGCATAAATATGGTACGAACCGCCATGGCAAAGACAGCATTTTGCCAGATGGAAAGCATACTGACCATTAAAAGATGTCAATTGCAATGAGAAAAAGAGTATTGAGGTGCTACATAGAACCTGTACTTTTGTATGGATGTGAAAAGTGGACAATGAGCAGATAAGTTAAAAAACATCTCATGGCAGTGGAAGAGTGGTATCTGGGGAAATAGCAAAGAATAACATGGACAGACAGAAAAGCCAATGACCAAGACCTACAAGAACAAATGAAAACCGTTAACTGATTAGAGCAATTAGACGCCGACAGTCAACATTATTTTTGTGCGCGTTATGAGAATACATAAACGTGGTGACAACTGGCTAGACTGAGGGAGAAAGAACAAGGGAAAGTGGAGAAGTAAATATCTAGATGGCTTGACCATATAGCATAGTCGAGAAAAGAACAGAGAGCTGATCCTCGACACTGGTGATCGTATAAGATGGCTAAACACGACCGCCCACGCGTATAGGCATGGCAGATAATGATGAGAAATATGATTTAAAGTCCGTCTGATGGTACTTTGGCTTTAAGTATCGCCCAGACCATCTTCTCACGCCAGTCTAAACTAGTTTTCCTGATATGGATACTCCGTCTTCTAGTTTTCTAGCCATTGCCGCTTCCATCGACGATAAACTGTATTTTTCGTGCAGGACTAGTGTTGAAATTCTGGCAGCGGCAATATGCATAGTATAACTGCGCGGGCTGTTGGTTTGTCGAGACGCCTGTCTGTTCCACTTTTCACATGGAGCAGTAAAGAGCATTTTGTGTGCTATTCACTGGCACAGGAACGGAGTATAATGGGAGAGACCCTTTGCCGTGAAGTTGGAATCGCGTCTAACTAACTCAGTCAATTCAGCTGCACTCTCCAGATGCTTACAGAGAGCATTCGCCACATCATCCTTATCTTAAAGGGAGTCCCCGTGGTGAAGTGTTCACGACGCCTGTCTCCAGCGTCGATGGTCGTAGGTTCGATTCAGGGCTACGTCGTTCAGTTCACAAATGCAATTTTCTCAGAGACTCAGTGGATCGTCGCTGGAGCTACGGAGTTCTTGCTTTGCGCCCACGCTTTCGGCAGTCCGCCCTGTGGAAAGAGACCGAGCCCCATGGGACCGAGCCACCCGCTGCAATGAAGTCGTTACTCTTACCTTTTAACTCCTGTGTAATCCCAACGGCAGTATCTGCTTTGATGTCAGGTCTCATCGCATGTGTCCGAGCTACCGTATGACAGTAGACGGTACTACCTGCTTTCTGTTAGCGCTGATTGTTGCTTGTCAGGTCCTAGTCAGATATGACTGAGCTACTCTATGACAGTAGACGGCACTACCTGCTTTCTGTTAGCGCTGATTGTTGCTTGCCAGGTCCTAGTCAGATATGACTGAGCTACTCTATGACAGTAGACGGCACTACCTGCTTTCTGTTAGCGCTGATTGTTGCTTGTCAGGTCCTAGTCAGATATGACTGAGCTACCGTATGACAGTAGACGGTACTACCTGCTTTCTGTTAGCGCTGATTGTTGCTTGTCAGGTCCTAGTCAGATATGACTGAGCTACCGTATGACAGTAGACGGTACTACCTGCTTTCTGTTAGCGCTGATTGTTGCTTGTCAGGTTCTAGTCAGATATGACTGAGCTACTCTATGACAGTAGACGGCACTACCTGCTTTCTGTTAGCGGCGAATGCTGTTAGTCAGGTCTTAGTCAGATATGACTGAGGTACCGTATGACAGTAGTTGGCACTACCTGCTTTCTGTTAGCGCCGAATATTGTTAGTCAGGTCTTAGTCAGATATGACTGAGGTACCGTATGACAGTAGACGGTACTACCTGCTTTCTGTTAGCACCGAATGTTATTAGTCAGGTCTTAGTCAGATATGACTGAGCTACCGTATGACAGTAGACGGTACTACCTGCTTTCTGTTAGCACCGAATGTTATTAGTCAGGTCTTAGTCAGATATGACTGAGCTACCGTATGACAGTAGATGGCACTACCTGCTTTCTGTTAGCGCTGAATGTTGGGTGGCGCTCACCAAACCAAACACTCCACATTGTACCAACGGCTTCGGGAAAAGGCGTGTAATTAGGAGAGTACAGGCCTTATCACAGTGCGATGAAATACAATCTAGGGACTAAATGTCATGTCAGGGCAAGCCAGGTCCTAAACCATGGTCGGCAACTGGTCTGGAATCGAAGCTCCCAAAGACAGTTAGTGTATTGCTTTGCTGATCCAGCAGCTTCTGCAACTTGTCATGTTTCAAAAGTATTGGTGTTACTTTTCCTCTGCAGTGAACTAGGCAAGCCGAGAAAGGGATCCTACCCATCAGCACATGGTCTCTAAAATATAGCCCAGGCATTATGCTTTAGAGAGGTATAACTTCATCACTGGTCTTACCGCCATGGCTTGTAGTTATTATGCCTTTGATTTCCTTGAAGCACAACGTAACAAACCATAATCCGTCAAGACGTCAAGTTGCCAAGGAGTGAGTAAGTGTCTGATATAACTGTAACGGACATTAAAAGACGATTGCGATAGTCATGAAGAAACACACGGAAACGTAACCTGATTCGAGCAACCTGGTGTTGATAGTCAAGATGTCTTAAGCACATTGTGAGGAGACGTCTTGATGCTCATCGAGTGCCCTGCCAGCTGGCGTAGGTGTTCAGGTCTGTCAACAGATCTATGGTGTTCTGGATCAACTATGCTGATGAGATTCCCCACGCCACCGCCTCAACCTGTAGTGTGTGACCATCGCTAACGGACGAAGATACCCTAAGGCAGCCATTAACGTCGCTCATTAAATCTTAAATGTGGTTAGTCATTAAATCTTGGTAGGATAATGTGGTGGTTTTTCCTTACCTTCCACGTCCACATTTGGGGTCTTTTATCTCTGCCTTTGACAGCCAGGACAAGTTAGTGACCTGCTATGTTCAGCTTCTTGTTACTAACAGTATGACTAAATACAACGAAGCTAAGTGTGAGGAGATTTACACTTAAATACTTAGTGACAATTGGGAGAAAAAAAAAAATTGATGTGGGGAGAACGAACGAACGAACGAATGAAAGGATTTTATTGACAAATATTTCATAATTGGGCACACAGGTCTGTCTGACATTCTACCCTTCTTATTCCTCTTCTCTCATACATGTTTTCATGCATACATTACATATGTTGTTATAAGAAGTATAATGATGATGAAAGAAGGTAGTTTGCCATTGCTTTCCTTCGTGGCAGTGATCATATAGGTCCTTCATAGTAGCCATTGTCTCCCAAAAGTGATCCTCTGCCTACGTGATGAAATTGGAGACCATAACCTACAACTATCTGTCGCTGCTCTTCAACTTCATTCACCACATGCACTCATGGCCTCAAGTAATCTTGATCGAGGAGGGGGGGGGGGGGGTAGGCTAAACGGGTACTCTAGCTAGTCCAATGGTTTTCCGTAGACTAGTGGTGGGAAGGAGGCTCCTTACTATTATTATTATTATTCACCACTTCCTTCTTCTCCTCTTCCTCCACTTCATTGTCTTCCTCGTTTGTTACGCCAACACATGTACCGTCTCTTTCTACTCCATTTGCGAGCTTATCGGAAAAAATACGATTGACAGGCTTTTCTAAAATAGCTTAGCCAAAACACCATGTACAGGTAGGTACTAAATATAATCAGCAGGTAAAGTAGGCTAACCCGTTAGAGGAACTAAAGGTGTTTCAAGCCACGATTCTTGTAGACGTATGAATGGAGAACTACATGCAACCAGGACGCCCTGCCTGGCAAGTATACCCACCGATAATCCTTTCTGTCCATTGGTTATTTATATTTATCTATCAGGTGGCACATCGGGTGTTTCCCGGTGACGTTTTTATCAACAATCGAGTAGAGAATACCCACACGGAAGGCAGAAGTGAATTGGTAATTGTACCCTGGTTCGTCTTTTTTACATAACCGAGATAATGCGCTTGTTGGAACAGATGTTGGTTTTTTTTTGTGTGTGCAAATATCGACGCAATTGTTTGGAATGATGAGTACTCATCTTAAAATAATTTCAAGCGTCCTGCTGCTGCTGCTGCTGCTGCTGCTGCTGCTACTACTACTACTACTACTACTACTACTACTACTACTACTACTACTACTACTACTACTGCTGCTGCTGCTGCTGCTGCTACTACTACTACTACTACTACTACTACTACTACTACTACTACTAATACTACTACTACTGCTACTACTACTACTACTACTACTACTACTACTACTACTACTACTACTACTACTACTACTGCTGCTGCTGCTGCTGCTGCTACTACTACTACTACTACTGCTACTACTACTACTACTACTACTACTAATACTACTACTACTGCTACTACTACTACTACTACTACTACTACTACTACTACTACTACTACTACTACTACTACTGCTGCTGCTGCTGCTACTACTACTACTACTACTGCTACTACTACTACTACTACTACTACTACTACTGCAGCTGCTTCTACTACTACTACTACTACTACTACTACTACTACTACTACTACTACTACTGCTACTACTACTACTACTACTACTACTACTACTGCTGCTGCTGCTGCTGCTGCTACTACTACTACTACTACTACTACTACTACTACTACTACTACTACTACTGCTGCTGCTGCTGCTACTACTACTACTGCTGCTGCTGCTGCTACTACTACTACTACTACTACTACTACTACTACTACTACTACTATTACTGCTGCTGCTGCTGCTGCTGCTGCTGCTGCTGCTACTACTACTACTACTACTACTACTACTACTACTACTGCTGCTGCTGCTGCTGCTGCTGGTGCTGCTACTACTACTACTACTACTACTACTACTACTACTACTACTACTGCTACTACTACTACTACTACTACTACTACTACTACTGCTGCTGCTGCTGCTGCTACTACTACTACTACTACTACTACTACTACTACTACTACTACTACTGCTACTGCTACTGTTCCTGCTCCTGCTGCTGCTCCTGCTCCTGCTGCTGCTGCTCCCGCTCCTGGTGCTGCTACTACTACTACTACTACTACTACTACTACTACTACTACTACTACTACTACTACTACTGCTGCTGCTGCTGCTGCTGCTACTACTACTACTACTACTACTACTACTACTACTACTGCTGCTGCTGCTGCTGCTGCTGCTACTACTACTACTACTACTACTGCTACTACTACTACTACTACTACTACTACTACTACTACTACTACTACTACTGCTGCTGCTGCTGCTGCTACTACTACTACTACTACTACTACTACTACTACTACTACTACTACTACTACTACTACTACTACTACTACTTTTTCCACCACAACTACTACTGCTGCTGCTGCTACTACCGCTGCTACTGCTACTACTACTAGTTTACGTCCCAACGTCAAGGACGAGGGGTCAACATTCCAATTCTAATTCCAATTTTCAAAACAAAAATTCCAAATTCGGCCTCGTTCAGCCTGCCTCTTCAGCTGTGGATATTGTTGAGGTCCGTGGTTTTTGCTGGTTCCATCACCCTGATTCTTGTCTTGTGCGCTCTTTCGAGTAAGTCCTATGTCGGACTGGTTATGTAAGTTTGTGTCTGTGACGTCAGCAGGGGGATTGGTCGGCGGCTATCCTTTGTGCTCGTCTCATCTTGTGGTTTTCTTTGTTGGTGCAGGCATCTGGCTCGTCTGGGTGCAGTCCTTATAAGGACATTTTATTTGGTATTTTTGTCTCCTTTTTTGTGTATTTCTGTAGGAGCTTTTCGACGTGTTCATTTTCCTCCTTGCGCCTGTTTTCACTGTCGCGTTTGAGTATCTGCTGCCTTAAGTTTTCTTCCTCCGTGGTCAGCCATGGGACTATTTTACCGTCATCTATATAGTACTCGAAGTCGTTCTCACAGTCGTAGTGTAAGACTGGGTATTCCATCGGTTTCCCCCGGAGTTTCTTTGGCTTCTTCTTTTCTTTTTCTTCCCAGCGCCTTCTGAATACCTCGCGCTGGAGTTCCTCCCTGCTAATTGGGTATTCTGTGCCTCCGTCAGAGATCTGACGGGATAGTGGTTCCCTCTTGGGCTTTGTGGTTGGGCTGCTGGCTTTGGCTTGCGGTTCAGGCTCGGTCTCTTGGCTTTCATCTTGCGGTTTATCTGTGGTTTCTTGTATGGCTTCTGCTGGCTTTTTTGGAGGAGTTCGATTTCAGCTTTCTGTAGTTCTCGCTCTTGTTTGATGGTTTGTAGGATTTCTTCGTTCTCCTTCTTTATCAGTACCATATGTTCCACTTCTTGCTTGATGTCTTGATGGATCTCTTTGATTTCGGCCAGCAGTTTCTTATTGTCGCTGATCGGAATCGGCGTCAGCAATGCCTTGACTTGTTTCTTCAACTCGTCTATCTGCTTGTGCAGTTGATCTCTTTCAGCTTGTGCTATACCCGTGGCTGTCTCGCCCCTCCGCATTGCTTCCTTGAATGGTGTCTTTGTGATAATTGCGATCTTTAAGGCATCTCTGCGTCGTTGCAGGTAAGGACAGCCCAAGTATCTAGCTCCATGCTGGCCTAGGCAGTTGGCGCACTTTCGTTTGTTGTTGGGTGCTCGGAAGTCTGTGTCCAGCTTGGCCAGCGAACACTCCTTGAAGGCCTGGTGTTCGGCGCAGTACCGGCAGATTTCCGTCTTACTGCGACATGCTGCTCTGCTGTGGCCGGCCCTCTGACATCTGGAACATTGTGTGATCCTTGGGATGATTCTCTGTGGCTGCTGCATTTTCTTGTTGATTGATACTGTGATCGGAATCTCGCTGCCCTCTGTCGTCACCACCGCCAAGGTTGTGGGAATCTTGGAATAGGTGAGGAGCCGCTCCGCATTCAAGAATCGGGTATGAAGATTCTCTTCTCGTAGCTGCTTCAGGATTTCTACGTCTGATAGCCCCAATTGGATACGCTTGATAACCCACTTGATTGTCAGTGAGTCGGTGTTTCCGACTCTGGTGTCTTTCTCCTCCCTCTACTTCTCAGTAGGTTTCGCTCTTGTCTGTGGTGGGCTGTCAATCTTCTCCCTCGTGGTAGCTTCAGTAATAGCTGTAGTTTCAGGTTCTTTGATGCAGCTAGCAGGCAGGCTCTCCACGTTCGTCTTCTTGACGGTCTTTTCGGCTCCCACGCTGCACATCTTGGATGCCGCGTGTTTCTCTGTGTTCTTTCAACGTGCCATTTTCCCCCGTATCAAGCTTCTTGACTAGTTCATGTGACTTGCTTGATAGCGCTCGCAGTTGCGAATGACGACTCAACATTTTAAATTTGCTTCTGTTTATTTCTTCGAGCAGGAAGATATCTCCTGTCGGGGCTCTCTAGGCCAGTCACAGGTTTAAGATGAAAATATCTGACCACGGGGAGTCCGTCTCCCCTCTTGAGCCTTAGCCCGGTTGGCCCATGACCTAGCGGTCATGGTTTCCCGGTCTATACCAGTTATCAGTATTAATTTTCAATTTTTACACCTCCTGAACGCGTCTAGCTGATCATAACTTACAAAACTGTCGTATACTGCCATTATAGTACCTTGCGGTGTATGGCGAGGTGGGTGGGGGGGGGGGTGTGTTGAGCCTGAGGTTTCTAACACTACCAATAAAACCTGTAAACCTGTTAAAACCTGTAAATCACATAAATCATGTAAATAATATAAACGATATAAACACTATAAACCACGTAAACCCTGTAAACTATGTAAACCACGTAAACCATGTAAAGCATGTAAACTCTGTAAACTATGTAAATCCGGTAAACCATGTCATCATCAAGTGCCGTGCCGGCTGGCGTAAGCGTTCATGGCTCTCCACAGATCACGGTCTTTGGTGTTCTGGATCAACTCTGCTGATGATATTCCTCCATGCCACCGTCTCAATCCGTCCAGCATCATTTCTCTTGGTCTGCCTCTGCCTTTCTTCCCCTCGATCTTTCCAGTTGTTACAATGTTCTCCAATGCCTCTCTTCTCATCACGTGACCGAAGAAAGATGTTTGTCTCTGTCTTATTGTTGTATATAATGTTTTAGTTTCATTAGCCTCTTACAGGCAATCGTTGTTAGTTACTCTGGCAGTCCAAGGAATTCGCAACATTAGTCTTAAAAACCACATCTCTGTTGCTTCTAAGTTCTTCCTAATTTGTTCATCTACATTCCAAGATTCGCTGCCATACAGCAAAACTGGTTCTATATAGCATTTTAGCGCTCTCTTTCTTACATTCATTAATAGCGACTTATTGCATAAGATGCTCTTCATTTTCTGAAATGCGGCTTTTGCCTGCCATATTCTGCTCTTAATCTCTGTTGTACATCTTCCATCTGATGTTATAAGTGCCCCTAGGTATTTAAAATTATCCGCTTGTTTGAGAATTTCCCCTTCTATTTCTATGTCACATTTTGGTGTCCCCATTTTCTTTGATATCACCATTGTTTTCTTGATATTCAAGGAGAATCCTTTCTGTGCAATCTCTGATACTACAATGTCCAATAATTGTTGTAGGTCTGTTGCATTATCCGCCACTAATACTGTGTCATCTGCATAGCGTATATTATTTATATTATATCCTCCGATTAGTATTCCTGGATTCTCTTTGATCTCTCTCATTATTACTTCGCTATACAGGGAGAAGAGATCGGGTGACAAGACACCATGTAAACCATGTAAATAATGTAAATCAGATAAACCATGTAAAACAATATCGACCACGTAAACCATGCAAAACATGCAAACGATGTAAATGACGTAAACTCTGTAAACCACGTAAACCAGGTAAACTCTGTAAATCACGTAAACCATGTGTGTAAAGCATGTAAGCTCTGTTAACCATGTAAGTTCTGTAAAACACGTAGGCTCTATAAACCATGTAAACCATGTAAAAATCTGTAAATCATGTCAACAATGTAAACTCTGTAAACCACGTTAACTGTATTCACAATGTAAACCTTGAAAAAAGTGTAAATAATGTAAACTCTGTAAACCATGTTAACTGTATTCACAATGTAAACCTTGAAAAAAGTGTAAATAATGTAAACTCTATAAACCATGAAAACCATGTAAAAATCTGTAAATCATGTCAACAATGTAAACTCTGTAAACCACGTTAACTGTATTCACAATGTAAACCTTGAAAAAAGTGTAAATAATGTAAACTCTGTAAACCACGTTAACTGTATTCACAATGTAAACCTTGAAAAAAGTGTAAATAATGTAAACTCTGTAAACCACGTTAACTGTATTCACAATGTAAACCTTGAAAAAAGTGTAAATAATGTAAACTCTGTAAACCACGTTAACTGTATTCACAATGTAAACCTTGAAAAAAGTGTAAATAATGTAAACTCTGTAAACCATGTTAACTGTATTCACAATGTAAACCTTGAAAAAAGTGTAAATAATGTAAACTCTATAAACCATGAAAACCATGTAAAAATCTGTAAATCATGTCAACAATGTAAACTCTGTAAACCACGTTAACTGTATTCACAATGTAAACCTTGAAAAAAGTGTAAATAATGTAAACTCTGTAAACCACGTTAACTGTATTCACAATGTAAACCTTGAAAAAAGTGTAAATAATGTAAACTCTGTAAACCACGTTAACTGTATTCACAATGTAAACCTTGAAAAAAGTGTAAATAATGTAAACTCTGTAAACCACGTACACCATGCCAACAAAATGTAAACCCTGTAAACTATGAAAACCCTGTAAACTATGAAAACCCTGTAAACTATGAAAACCCTGTAAACTATGAAAACCCTGTAAACTATGAAAACCCTGTAAACTATGAAAACCCTGTAAACTATGAAAACCCTGTAAACTATGAAAACCCTGTAAACTATGAAAACCCTGTAAACTATGAAAACCCGGTCAACCTGGTGAATCCTAACACCACGTGAATCCTGCAAACTACGTGAATCCTGCAAACTACGGGAAACTTTCAACACCATGCAAATCGCCACCCACTCAGTATGAGGGTATTTTGTTAACACACAAGCAAGTAATACAATACAACTACATGTAAACGCCTTCAGATATAATTAAACGTGACTTAACTAAAGGATTAAGGCAAGAACTACAAGGATAAAACCCCCGTTATAGGAAGTAACAAACATGATGTGAACGGAATTAAAGAAAGCAGGACATGAATACACAACAGTTAATGACAGAAACAAATGAATAGGCTAAGGTTATTTATACGAGGGGGCTTCAAATGAAAACAATTACATGATAGAGAATTGACAATAACCACGCCTTTGTCTTGTAACCTGTCAATATTGTTTTTAAGGATGTTTTTGTTCTAATCTCTTCAAGACACCTCCCATCAGATGTTATGACTGTTCAGAGATAGATGTAGCGGTACAATTGTTCTAATCTCTGCAAGACACCTCCCATCAGATATTATAACTGTTCCGAGATAGTTGTACCGATTCACTTGTTCTAATCTCTTCAAGGCATCTCACATCACATGTTATGACTGTTCTGAGATAGATGGACCGGTACAATTATTATAATGTCTCCAAGACTCATCCCGTCAGATGTTATAACTGTTCCGAGATAGCTGGACCGATTAACTTGTTCTAATCACTTTAATCTCTTGAATGTGATATACAGGTAAATGGGAATATTCTTAAACAAGTGACTCGGTACAAATATCTTGGAACATCTGATTGGAGGTGCCTTGAAGAGATTAGACAAGTATCACCATGGCTAAGGTAGCTTTTTGCGTTGAGTTGAGTTGAGTTGAACTAAGAACCGACATAACTGCACTCAGGACATTACCATGGGTGCTCCGTCCCCTTGTTCAACGGCCAGCGAAAAGTCATACTACTAATCGTTTCCATCGCTATCTGATAGAAAGTTCTCCTAACCTTTCCTCTTAGTTTTATGATTCTTCCAGAACCACTGCAGACCCCCGCATTATCATTCTTTCCACACAGGGGTTCTCAATCTGTTCCCCCGTGTTTTCCACCTGGTCCCACAGGCGCTCGACCACCTCTCCCTTGTTTATAGGTAATCTACCACCAAGAGGTGCATTAAATACCATCGTATCAGCTTGAATCTCTATACATATCGCAAATTATTCGAATACTATCTCAGTTCTGATTACCTTCCCCCTTAATAATAGAAATAATAATAATAATAATAAAACCCTAGTATAACAGCCATTCCCCTTTTGGTAGACCAGTATATTCCACTTAGCTAATAACATGTGTCACATAATTATCTAATATTACTGAGTCGTGTAGTGAGTGTTGATGTTCGCATTTTGCCCATGCCTTTATAATGCATATCTTTTATCTCGAGACACAGACATTCACTAGGGCTTGTTTCCTTAGCGACTCAATGAACATGATCAAGAGGATAGAGGAGGGGTCGATCCGAAGAGAATGGTTGCTGCCTCTGAAGCGGTCTCGGCTGGCAAAGATTAGTTTCATCTTCGTGCCAGGGCATGCGGGAGTACAAGGAAATGAGCGGGCTGACAAGCTCGCAGGTGAGGCTACTGTTGAGGGCGGACGCGCCATGGACCAGGCTGACATTCTAATTGCTCTACGAGAAGTGAGACTTTTGCAAGAACCAAGTGATGACTGTGAATCTACAACAATGGCCAGACTGCGAGAGCAGCAAATTAAAAGAGGGGTGGCCAAACAAGAACACTACGCAGGAAGCCAAAGAAGATTGATAAACCAACACAGAACTGGCGTCGTTAGCCGCTACACGCTGCGGGATTTGCTGAGGAGGGGATCCGAGCACTTATGGACTGAATGGTCCGATGTGCAACGAGGATGATCTGTCGACTAACTAACTAACTAACTAACTATATCGTTGCTGTTCTGTTAGCCTTGAATGATGCATGAATGAAATAATGTATGAAAGAGAGTGATAGAAGGGCAGAATGATAGACGGGACTGCGTGCCCAATTCTTAACTCTTTGAAAATAAAGTTTGTTGGTTCGTTCGTTCGTTCATTCATTCCCCCGCACTCCCACAAGCCTAGGACAGAAAAAAAACAATCCATAATCTGTGACCTCTGAAGCGAGGTGAGCCTTCCACACAACACATTCCTTTCTCCACTGTACTAAGCACACCCCTTAAGTCCGTAATGAATACAATGTGTGTTGCAGTGGTCTACCTCCTACCAATGGAATGCCTATGTTACTTTCTCCAACCAGTCATGCTGGAGGTCGTAGTCTCAAATGTCAAACTTTCCTTTCTTGCATCGTCCAACAGCTGTCGCTATGAAATCCCAACCACTACGCATGTTTCTCACCACTGACCCATCGGTATAGATCACTGCCACCTTGATGTGTTACTCAGGATCAGTTGGTGCACCTCAACCTCTGTGCGGCCCGCTGCCCATTCTCTACTCTCACGACCCAGTGTTACTATTACATTGTGCCAGTCCGTCCTGTCTTCCTTGAACCCACTCTTTTTCACGATTGATGGTCTCTAGATCACACACCTGACGTATAGGTATTTCAGCCTGTGCCATCCAGGACATGCCTTGTCTTAGTCTATGACCCTTGACGATGTCCATGGCTTCATGCAGGGGTGATCCCTATCTGCAATAACTCGCTCGTACCATTTGGCTTGAAGTACCCTATGCCCACCTCCATTATTGGTAGTGCAAGATGGAAAACATACTGACCATTAAAAAGATGTCAACTGCAACGAGAAAAAGGATGTTGAAGTGCTACATAGAACCTATACTTCCGATATCTGCCATGGGCTAATATATCGCTGAAATGTTGTCATTGCGAAATGTTGTCTCAATTAAAATATAAATACAGTAGTTTTACGTAAACCACCTGCTTTAATGTGGTATAGAATACAACATACCTGCTACCATATTGACAACTTTTAACACTGACACGCCCATATGTCTATTTTCCGCCAACCATTTTTGTTTGGTCCAAACCTACTTATTTCTTTGGCATTGAATCAGTTAAAAGGTTAATGGCTTTTACCGCTGGCAATCAATATTTTTAGATCTAGGCCGCCACTGCTGACAACCAACCAAGCAACTATTCAGGTCAACTATTTGTCAGATTACTTGACCATTGTCCTTCCTGGTTTAACTGATGCGATGCGAAAGGATTATATATCGCCAAATTTGGCCTCCCATTTGTACAGTAGGACGATATATCGCCTTACTAGTGTCATCTTGTTATTTGTGTTGCTTCGTGGTAACTTCCGAATTTTAATGCTCAGTAAAAGGAAATGTACATTATTATACTTGTTGATTTGATTGTGAACCATGTATGGTTCAAACCTACATCTTGTTTGGTACTGAATCAGTTAACTGCTACTTTGTTACAGGTGGCGAGGAAGATGGTTAATTAGTTGCACATCCTTTACAGGACGTTGCAGTAAACTTCAGCATATTTTGGCTGCTTGTGATTCCTGAACAAGTTTACGTTCAGTAGTTTGCCATTGCTTTCTGAACGACCTTCGCTCATACCATTGCATGAAAACCAACAAAGGACGGTCTGCTGTCACATTTCCCGCAGCTGTGTTTCGAACGCGGTATGCGGGATTACGAATTACATTCGTAACACCTTTGCCACAGAGCCGGTAGGGTAAAAGGTGTCCATTATTAAAAGAGAAGTAAGACGCCTCCTTCGATCCGTTAGCCTACGGGACACCCTTGGCCAAGGTGGAATACCCGTTTAAACCCCGAACTGGGTTACGCGAAGCCATGCATGTGGGTGGTGGATGGAGTTGAAGAGCAGTCGACAGATAGTTGTAGGTTAATGTCTCCAATTTCACGACGGCAGGCAGGGGATCTCTTTTTTTTTTTGGGGGGGGGGGGGACAATTGCTACCATTCTTGACCAGTATTGTCGCTTATAACAAGGAAAGCATGGCAAACTGCCTTCCTTACAACTGCCTAGAAAATCATGTTTGGACAAGTCATAGGATATCAGAGAAACGGCGTTAATATTTGCCCCATAGAAGCAGGACTCTGGTGATCGTGTGAGATGGCAAAACATGACCTCCGACGCTTATCGGTATGGTAAATGACAATGAATTTTCAGTGGTATATAATTGTGGAAGTATAATATCATCAAATGGCAAATCAGAAGGTAGATTGAAAATAGATAAAATAAGGTAAACCAACTAATTGGACAAATGGCACCAGTACAAAAGAACAAGCATGTGTCAATAGATACTAAGAAAGCACTATTCAGCAAAATTTTCCGACCAGCTCTATGCTACCAATACCAAACATGTATAATGAAGGAAAAACAGAAAAGAAAAATCACAACAACAGAAATGAGATGTATGAGAAGAATACTCAATGTATTAAGAAGACAGAAAATCAGAAATGAAGAAATTAGGACTGAAGTGGAGGTTATAGCAGCGCTGGATTTTATTAGAATGCAGCAAGCCAAATGGTTTGGCCATGTAACTAGGTTACGAACTAACAATATACCATAAAAAGCAATGATATACAGACCAGATGGAAGCAGAGGATGAGGCCGACCACGTAAACGATGGACAGAGGGAAAAGCAGAGTCCTCGGGAATCTCGATACATGAAGCCCATAAACGGGCACTCTCCCTCTGTTTATACATCACCTCGACATCGTACAGGTACAAGAGGAACAAGATAAGATGAGATATAATTTGTTCTGCTTAATATCCCTCTCTTATTTACGCCAATCATCTTTGCTAAGCTTCAAAACTAACAGAGAATTTCCCGTAAGCAATTTAAAGCTATATTTTTTTCTTTTCATCTCCACCGTAATCCAATCTACCAAAACACAACTACCTGGTGGGGAGGGGGGAGGAAAGATGGGGTTCCCTGACCTACATAATTGGATCGCTACTTCTATTTCAAGAAGATACAGACATACCTGTAGCAAACAAACGCCCATTTGAACAAGAACTGTATCAGATTAGAAACATTCAACAGGGAAGTAAACTATTTCCCTTTTCTTTTTTTCTGTGAAGTCAATAGGTCACGAAGAAGGCGTTACTGTTTACGAAATCCCATTGACGGGCGTCGTCTAATAAATGCAACACTTTCATTGGCTGAGACGAAAAAAGCAATACCTAGGGGTAGTAAAAATAACACTAGAAGTCAATACTGTACTCCACATAATTTCCCTTTGGGGGAAACCCTTCGATAGTACAGAACTTCTCAAGCCGGTATATAAGCTGTAAAGCGGACATTGAGACAGGATAAACAGATGATTCTATAATCATGCAAGTTAGTTAGAATTAAAGTATAAATTAATGCAAGACTGTGTTTAAAAAATATAAGACATTACAAGTAAATATTATACAGTGCGCGATAATTGTTGTACATCAACCCCGTGTTTTCGTGGAGGCACAAGAAAAAAACTTTACCGTAAATAATGTTGAATACGAGAGCGCGCACTGTTGGATGCATTGTTGTGGTAAGATTATGTGTATTACTACCGTATACCCTCCACTCGGCGGAATTATTACTATGTTGATGTAATAAGTCTCATCTCATCCTGTCGTGTTCCTCTTGAACATTGCGGTGTCGAGGTGAAGCATGAATAGCGGGAGAGTGCCCGTTCTGGGGCTTTATATAGGGTGTTCGTAGAGTCTCACTACACTTTGTATGTATAACAAATTTGAAACATGAAGTACATGATTGTCATAAAAAAAAATGTGCACCACAGTCCATCGTGTAGCAAAATGCAGCGAATGGATGTCGTCTGCTGGAGTAATCCTTTGCACTCCAAACTGAATGTTGTTATCAACGGAAGAAAGACTTTTTTTTCAAATTTGTTCTACATACAAAGCGTAGTAAGAATTTACAAATATCCTGTATATCGAGATTACCATGGACTCTCTTTTCCCTCTGTCCGTCGTTTACATGGTTGGTCTCTTCTTCTGGATCCATGTGTTCTATATATCATTGCACACCGGTGCATCAATAACGGACTCAGTCTCCGGTGGTAGATCGCACACAGTGCACGGACGTCGTTGATGTGGTGATGTTATCAGTGTTCGTTTGAATCACGTTTGCTATAAGCTGGCGTTGGCGTTCACGTATATCCACAGATGTCGGCCCTTTCTATTCTGGACTTCACTCTCATTCTCAGAATAGGAGCTTCCACGTTTGAGCGTTGCCAACGATCCCTCGTTTTACTCTAGGCTGTTGTCACACAGTGGTCATTGCTATGATGTCTCTTGGTTTAGTTTTAGTTTTAGTTTTAGTCGACGGATCAACTTCACGGCACACGGGTGTAACCCATAAGCGCTCCGTTCTACTCCTAACTCAAGCCTGAGCCCGGATAATCTCAGCTCAGTACATAACTCCGTAGCACCGGCGAGAATCCTGAAATACTTTGGGTAGAAGTTTAACTCGAAATTTTGCCCGGACAGCGCCGTTAAGCTACTCTGTTTTGATTTTCAACTGCCAAGGAATTTTTTACGTGCGCAACAATACACACGGGCGTTTGATCTCATTACCCAGAGACCAGGGGAAATTGGTTACCAGAAGCCCACGTGAAAAATATCCGGACCCTCACCGGGGCTTGAACCAGGGACCTCTAGGACTCGAGGCGAACACCATACCTCGAGACCACTCAACCCCCTAGTGGCTCTTGGTGCCCGCG
The DNA here is from genome assembly GCA_963921405.1 of Cepaea hortensis. Classification (NCBI taxonomy): domain Eukaryota; kingdom Metazoa; phylum Mollusca; class Gastropoda; order Stylommatophora; family Helicidae; genus Cepaea; species Cepaea hortensis. The sequence continues at coordinate 420,633,867 of OY992876.1, forward strand.
TTTACTGTTCTAATGCTTTCCTTGTTGTTCGCGCGAAGCTACCTCCCCCCCCCCCCCCCCGCCCCAACATATTAGTTTACTCGGGGGTTACGATGCCTCCTACCTCCTCGGTCCCAACAAACACCCTCCACCCCAATTTTTTGTTCCGTTAGCTCTCCCTACAGTACAATAGTCTATAACTCTTACCTATTTTACCATTCACTAACCTCCCCCCACCCCACTCCCCTGCACCCCGTGTTAATTTTCTCGTGTTGGCACGAACCCCTGGCGTTATTGACTTCTAGCACCCTAAACAACACTTCCGGTTCAGTCACGTTGTTGAAGTCATACACGCGGATCTCACGAAACACGCCTCCAGATCACAACAAGGACACTGATGTGTACGACCATTCTATTACTTGCGACGGTGTCCAAGTAAGGCTAACTGTTTACTTCTCGCATTTTGGTGACTCGTTCATTAAATCCTCCCACATGCTTCTAGCTTACAATTTTGCTATTGTCTAATGTATCCGCCAGCCCCGTGGCGAAGGCGTTACGGACGCAGTTCGTAATCCCGCATACCGCGTTCGAAAAATAGCTGTGGGAATTTTGGCAACAGAACGCCTTGCAAAAAGGTATGTGTGACGGACGTTCAGAAAGCAATGACAAACTACTGAACGTAATATTACCAAGATATCACAAACATGGAGTCGACTGTGACGTTATTTAAAAGGATATGCAACTAACTTTAACTTATGTGAGGAGCGGCTGGCCGAGAGGCTAGATCGCCGGACTCTCATTCGGGAGGCCCGGTTCGATCCCTCGGTAAGTTGTGGGATTTTATTCTGTCGGGGACAAAAAGAAAATCCTAACCTGCACAGTTCGCGGCGAATGCACTAGCCAGGCGGCGTTAATTACTCAGGCTCAAAGACCCCTCTGCCATACACGGCAAAGGTATTATATTTGCAGTAAATGACAGTATGACAGTTGGCTAAGGGCTTGCGAACGCGGTTTGTGAGCCCGTATACCCGGGTTCGAAACACGGCGGTGCTGGTTTTTTCGAAAAAGGTATAGGGGCCGGTCGTTCAGAATGCAATGGCAAACTACTGAACGTAACACTTGCCTAGTACATCAACAGCAGCTGAAAATGCTGGTGTTGACTGCAACGTCCCGTAAGGGATACACAACAACAAAAAAATCTTCTAATCTCTACTTGTATCATCTATCTCTACGTGTTTCCATCAATAACTAAGGGTGCATATCAATATCCGTATGATATATAGTTCCAATGACAACACATAAAAACGTGTGGCTTATGATTTTCAGATGGGATTGTCGCTGCGGGTCTCTTTATACGTTAAGCAGTTGCTAGGCGGAGAACGTGGCTTGTGACTCTCAAGAAATTGTCTCCTGATGCGTTTCATGTACCCTTACAATCTGGTAGATTCTGGCAGGGTTCCAACTAAAATTCATCATCATCATCATCGGGCTGCACCAGTGAGGTGTCATGATCATATAATTAAATTGTATCATATGAATAAACTATAATTATAATTATAAACTATAATTATAAGTATAAACTTATAATTGAAATGCACCATTAGATTAAACTATATCGTGGAATTAAAATATGTCATATGATCAAAACTCTATCATAAATTGAAATATATCATGTAATTAAACTATATCATACAATTAAACTGGGTCGTAACAATAAACTATTTCAATAATTAAAGTATATTATACAAATAAACTATGTCATATAACGGAAAAATGCCACACACATAATCTATATCATATAATTAAATTGCATCATACAATTAAACTATATCATACAAATAAAGTACACTATAGAGTTGAACTATACCACAAATTAAATTGTATAATACAAATAATCTATACCTTACAACTAAACTATATAATTAAACTATACGATACCAATAAACTACAACTTACAATTGAACTGTATCATGCGCTTAAACTGTATTATACCAATAAACTATACCTTACAATTAAACAGTATAAGTAAATTATACGATACCAATACACTCTGCCTTTCAATTAAACTATATCACACGATTAAATTGTATCATACCAATAAACTAAAACTGAAATTAAATTTATAATTAAGCTATACGATAGCAAAAACTATACCATGCAGTTAAACTATATCATAGGGTTAAACTGTATCATAGAAATAAACTATAACTTACAATTAAACTGTATAATTAAACGACACGATACCAATAACATACACCTTACAATTAAACTGTATGATTAAACTATACGATAGCAATAATAAATTATACATTACAATTAAAAACTACAATATATGATGCCAATAAACTATACCTTACAATTAAACTGCATGACTAAACTATACGATACAAATAAACAATACCTTAAACTTAAACTACATCATACGATTACACTGTATCAGACTAATAAACTATACGTTACAATTAAAGTATATAATTAAACGATAGCATGCCAATAAACGATAACTTACAATTAAACTATATCATACGATTACACTGCATCAAACAAATAAACTATACCGAAACATTAAACTAACATACTGACAGCCCTTCTCTATACGCGATCTTAACAAGCTCCTGTTGTACTTCAACTATCCTTAGATGCTCGCAGCCTTAGACACGGCTGACTGTCGCCAGAAGAAGCCCGGTTTGTTTTCTTTGGACGAGACGTTCTTCATGCCCCAGTTCATGGAGCAGAAGTACGAGAATCGAATCATCAAACAGAAGCACCGAACTGATGACTCCGTGTCTCCATGGACAGAAGCAACAGGTATGTCAACCAGCAGCACATCGCATCCTTTAGCTTCAGAAAATTATTACTTTTTCAGCTTAGATCTAAGACAATTATTACCTTTCCCTGCTTTAGCCTAAAAAAGTTATTACTTTTCCTTCTCCAGCCTCAGACAGTTATTACTTCACGTCAGTCAGCCTCAGACAAGTATATCTTACCTGCATCAAACCAAGACAGTTATGAAAACCTCCTTCATCTCAACACAATTATAACTTCACCTACTGAAGTCTAAGACAGTTATAGTTAACCTTCGGAACCCACAATTTTTACTTTAATTCACTCAGCCCAACACAGTAATAACTTTACCTGCATCAGTCATATTAAAAAAAAAAAAACCATTAATACCGAGTCCCGTGACATGAACCAGTTGTGGCCCTTTCACAGTCTGAGAATCAACACTCTTTGCAGGCGAATCTTCAGCCCGGGCAAGCTATACTGTTTTCGACGAACAAAAATGTATTTTTCAAATATATCGAGACAGTATCATTTAGGCGGTACCAGCCGGTTCTATGCAAAATGAAAGACTTCATTTTGAATCTGATATTACCGTGGAGATAAATACTCCAGATTCGAACAATGTCAGTGACCTCAGGCTCAAGACCCCCCCCCCCCCCCGCCCTACACTGCAAGATACTATAGGCAGTAGATGACAGACAGAGTATTCCGTATTTAGCTAAAGTATAATTCATTTATTTACTTTATATCATATATAAGACTGCAGTGTGCAACTGACGAGAGGCAGCAAAATAAGCCAGGCAATAAATCGTGCAACGTGAGTATTTTATCGATGTGCAGTTTATTAATTTAGCGGGATTCCTCAAACACTCTTCAGCAGTGTGTATCTGCACAATAGTAGAGGTTTAAACATGGCCACCAAAGAAGTTCTGTTAAAGCAACGTAATGTCATGGATTGATGTTTTGCATATCCTTTACAGGACATTGCTGTCAACATCAGCATTTTTCAGCTGATTGTTGATTTCTTGGCAAGATTACGCTCAGTAGTTTGCCATTGCTTTCTGAGCGACCGGCTCCATACTCTCATAAGTCACTGGTACGACACGAACCGCTTCAAATTCTTGTGCGCTCACGTCAACCACGAGAGTATTCGGGGTTACGGAGAAAGCTGCTAAACTCTAGGCCAGGGAGACCGGCATGGAATGTCATAGAATTCCTTATTGCTGAAGGCGAGACCCCGATTCGCTTCCACGAACGTTTGAGTATAGTTTATGCAGATTCAACAATGGATGGTAGCACTGTCCGACGTTGTGTACGTCATTGTGACGAAGCTGAAGTAGGTCAATCCTCACTGACTAAGACAAGGGGACAGCTCGTCAGTCAACCGCAGTGACTCCACACAACATTCATCGAGTTGATAACATAATTTGTGGTGACCGTCGGGTAACACTGGATGAACTGTGTTCCATGTTCTCCATTAGTAAATGCAGAGTCCAGACCATCATTAAAGATCTGGGTTATTCAAAGTGTTGTGCGCGGTGCGTACCCAGAATGTTGACAGACAAAAATAATGAAGCTAGGAAAACCATAGTCATCAACCTCCTGCAGCGTTACGAAACTGAAGGTTTTTATCGAGTATTGTGACAGGTGATAAAACTTGGGTTCATTTCTTTGAACCAGAATCCAAGAGGCAGTCAATAGAATGGCATCACACAACATAGCCGACAAGAAAAAAGTTCAAAATGTCATCATATGTAGGGTAAGCTATGGCCTCCATGTTTTGGGTTGAGAAAGGTCTGATTCTTCTCGAGTTCTTAGAACAGGAAAACACGGTAAATGATTACCGTTACATTGAAACTTTGAAGAAGCTTAGAGGACATCTTTGACGACTTTACACATTCAAAGATCCGAAACTGCACATCTATTGCACGATAATGCCACGCCACACATCACTAAACGCACCATTGATACGATTGCAGACTTTGTCTGGACATTATTACTATGTCTCCGGTACAGTCCTGATTTAGCACCTTCAAACTTCCATCTGTTTGGACCACTGTAAGAAGATCTTCGCTTACATCACTTTTAGGACACCGAGGTCCTTAAACGCGCCGTACGCCAGTGGTTTAGGAAAAAGGACACGATTTTAACTGTGCGGGGATACACGTCCTTGTGAGAAGAAGAACAAAATCTATAACGAGTAACAGACACTATCTTGAGATTTAAATTTTTGAAGTACAGGCTTAGGGTTTCATTTCAATATGAATATTATCTTTTTTCCCCCCTATTGAATGAAATTTAAAATTACGCGGCATTACTTATTGACCGTCCCTCGTATTTAGTATGTTAGCTAAAATATAATAGTTAGTTAGTTAGTCGAAAGATCATCCTCATTGAAACCTCGAACCATTCAGTCCATAAGTGCCCGGATCCCCTCCTCAGCAAATCCCGCAGCGTGTAGCGGCTAACGACACCAGTTCTGTGTTGGTTTATCAATCTTCTTTGGCTTCCTGCGTTGTGTTCTTGTTTGGCCACCCCTCTTTTAATTTGCTGTTCTCGCAGTCTGGCCATGGTTGTAGATTCACAGTCATCACTTGGTTCACGTAAAAGTCTTACTTCTCGTAGAGCATTCAGAATGTCAGCCTGGTCCATGGCGCGTCCGCCCTCCACAGTAGCCTCACCTGCGAGCTTGTCAGCCCGCTCATTTCCTTGTACTCCCACATACCCTGGCACGAAAATGAAACTAATCTTTGCCAGCCGAGACCGCGCCAGAGGCAGCAACCATTCTCTTCGGATCGACCCCTCCTCTATCCTCTTGATAATACAATTATTTACTTCATATTATATATAGCTCAGCAGTATGTACCTGACGAGATGCAGCGAAATAAGCCAGGCAATAAATAGTGCAACATATTGTTTTTGGCTTCTGTGTTTAAGTCAGACGTTACCTTTCCCCACAGAGCCTACCCTAAAGCCAACATCGGTTCCTGCGTCCTTCAAAACGTGTCCTGGACTTATGTGATTGTCTACAACCCGCGGAGAATCCCCGACACAACACTGGAGGCTGTCTGCTCTACCCAGCAGTGTCTAGCGCCACATCTGAAGAACTACACGGCAATTACAGGTACAGGAATACGTTTCCTCTTATAGACCAGTACACAGATATAATTATAAACACTGTGAGACAGACTAAACGCAGCCACACGCACACGCACACACATACATATAAAGACACACGATCAAGTACACGCATGGACATACAAAGTCATACATACACGCACACGCACACTCACACACACACATAAACACATATATATGTGTGTATGTCTGTGGGTGTGTGTGTGTGTGTGTGTTTGTGTGTCCAGAATTATACATAGAGAGAAAGATTATATTTAGGGAGACGAACAGAAAATTTAAGAGATAGGTGTATAAATTCACAGACAGACAGACAGACAGACAGACAGACAGACAGACAGACAGACGGACGGACGGACGGACAGACAGACAGACAGACAGGCAAGCAGCCAGACAGATAGTCAGACAGACAGACAGACAGACCTACAAACAAACAGACAGCTATGTATATTTGCCTGTCTGCCTTTTTGACTGTTATGTATGTCTGTCTGTCTGTCTGTCTGTCTGCAAACCCATCACGTACATAAATTATGTCTGTGTTTGTTCTGCGTGTCTGCATGTGGGTATCTAGCTCGCTGTGTTGGTGTCTGCCATTCCTCACAGACTTCACAAGCGCCTTCGCCCTTCCTCCCCACTCTTACCTTAATTTTTAATCTCAACAAACCTGCATTCATCGATGCTATCACCTTTCCCTCCCCAGAACCATCACTCGACGACGTGGAACGGAGCCAGTCACCTTACTCTAGCACTCTCCCGTCCAAAACTCTATGCCGAGAGGTCAGGTACTTCAGATGGGTTAAGGTGAAATCACGAAGGATTTTCCAGAAAAAAGTCAAGCTGACCAGAATGCTGCTGCCTGTTACTGTGGCCTGCTCCTGTATCACAGTCAATAATCTTAGTTAACACTTAACATATTATTAATATTATGAAATCAGTATAAGCATCTAGAGCAGGGGTGGGAAAGCTTTTTGTGCGTAGGGCCACATTGATAAATGTGAAGCTTGGGGGGGGGGGGGGGGACGCTGGCACACGTATATTATGTCCACAAAATCGATAAATTCGCATTTTAGCATTACATAATGAAGGTCAAGGACGTTTACAATAACAGAAAAATAGAAAGAAATGTTATCAAAAATGTTAAATAATCATAACGGTACATGAAATTCTGTAAAATTCAACAAAATAACTTAAAAACGAAGTAATAAGTTGTATTTCTAAATGCCCTCGAGGGCCGCACAATATCAGTTGGCGGGTGGCAGTTTGCCCACCCCTGATCTAGAGAGATTAATAAAGCATTAACAATTATAATTGTCAAACATTCGATACTACTATAAAGTGCAGAAGCGTGGACATTGAACAAGCAATTAAAAGTCGAATAGAGCCCTGGAGATATGGATATACAGACGAATATGTTGTATTTCGTGGAAGCAAAATCAATCAAATACAACGGTTCTAGAAATAGTGGGAATGTAAAGAGAGTTGATGAAAGAAATAAAAAAGAGGCAAGTGAAATATTTCGGCCACGTTAAAAGACATAACACTTTTATAATACCACACTGGCAATAAGGTTGAGGACAAGCGAACAAGAGGTAGACAACGATATCAGTGGGAAGACAACATCAAAAGATGGACAAACAGCAATCTGAGAGAATGTACAGTCAGGACGAGAGACAGACAGTGTTGGAGATCCATTGCTGCCAAATGTCATTGTTGGGACGGCACCTGATTGAATTTAGAGACTCAGTTGCAAACAAAATTTAGGTTTGGACGTAACAAAAAAGTAGGTTTGGACCTAACAACAAGTAGGTTTCGACTTAACATAACATAGGTGTGGACCAAACAAAAAGTACGTGTTGGTCAAGCCGTCTGTCCCACGCTACGAAGGTTGTGGGTTCGATTCCGGGCTACGTCTTTCGTTTCACGGATGCATATTTCTCAGAGACTTCTGGGGTTGGTCGCCGGCGCTACGGAGTTCGTAATTTGTGCGATGCTTTAGGTGGGATGTCCTGCGGAAAGAGACCAAGCCATATGGGATAAAACCCGGAGCAATGAAGTCCATACTCTCGACTTTTAAGACTTATTTCAAATTAAAAAAAACACGTTTCGACCAAACAAAAATGGATGGCGGGAAATTGGAAATAGGTGTGTGTATGTGTCACAATTCTGACTGAGAAGTTGTTAATATGGTAGCAGACATGTTGTATTATATATCAAATTAAAGATGGCTGCACTAGGAAAACTACTGTATATAAGCCCATGGTAGATACGGGAAGACGCTTAATCATTCCATTAGCGCGCCAGGTTCAGAGGTCATGAAGAGCCTCATACCATTCCAGACTGTACATATATTTTCTTTTGTTCGCTCCCTTTGAACATTACCTTATCCACACTGGACTAATATTTGCGTGTGGGTGAGCACTCCCTGTTAACAGTGTCCCTCGCCATCAAAGGAATCCACTACGACTCCTAGGGTACTTGTAATTTACATCCCTAAGGTAAGGACGAGAAGTCAATACTTTAGTCCAACTATCCGGTGTAGGGGTTGAATACGTTACCTCGCCATGAGCACACCGGAAGTTTAAGAGCGAGCGCTCTTATCCATTACTTCACGTTGGCCTCCAATGTACATATATGAGTGTGGCAACTCCGTAGAATGCTATAACGTAAATACCATGAGGATTCTAATGAAAACCTTAAATATGTGATAGAAATTACAATAACAGTGCCGTTGTCTTTACCCTGTCAATGCTGTTTTTAAAGGTGTCAAGGGTGTTCAGCACGTGATATCACGGTGCATACGACAACGGTGACGTCATAACATCTGTTTAAAGATGGCCGCCACACTTTTGACGTGCACCAAAGAAGAGCCGCGTCTGTTATCCGTTTTTATTTTTTATTTTTAATAATCAATGAAGAGATGAAACCAATAGAAGTTAACGGTGAATGAAGGTCCAGTATGGTGACGCACGCCTGTCAGTCCAGCAATTGTATGAGTGGAGTAGGAGGTTTCAGAACGGCATGACTTCTGTGACAGACTGTTCACGACCGGGTCAGGCACACCGAGTAGTGATCTCAGAGTCGATTTTCCTACAGGAATCCAAGCGCTTTACGCGCGCTGGAGGACTTGCATTGAACGCAGTGGTGACTACATCGAAAACTGATACATTTGTTCTTTACTTTTCCAGAATATTTTCACCACACGCACATACAAAAACATTTAAGGTTTTCATGAAAAGCCCACTCGCACCACTGTAAAAGTGGTAAAGGTAGTGACGTAGCAGAAACTGCCATTGTGCTGTGCAGGGATAGACATTCACATAGTCTAGGCCAAGATATAATGAGGTGGGTGTCAGTCAGCTGAACTGGTCTGCACTGCCATTACATGTAGTCGTAGTGTGTATTTCCTTGCACCATGATAGCGAATATCATGTCTCATATTATTATTATTATTATTATTATTATTATTATTATTATTATTATTATTATTATATTATTATTATTATTTAAAATATTGCAGACTATCCATTGCCTCACACAACTGTATTAGATAATTACTATGCGGCAGTACAGCCGTCATCGTCTTTACAATCACCATTATCAAACGTTTGAAAATCAGTGTGTGGTTCAGTATATCTTGAGTATACGTCATGAACCAATACGTTGTGTAGTTTAATGTAAATACGTCTGAGAACTACTGTTTCTAGTAGGTTACGTTAACCAATATTTTATTTCGTATGTTGTTTATGCTGTTGTGTCAATGTAGTTAGCGAACAAGTGTCTCTGGTGTAGCGATGATTCTAATATTGAATTCACGTCTGTATGAGTTTTATGGTTAAATAAAATTGTTAGAACATGAACGGTGTAGCTTGTTTGTATTTTGTGTGAGTGTAAGTGTTATAATAATTGTGTTGGTAATTTCTGAGGCGTTTACTACTTGCGTATTTCTTCGTAGTGTAAAATATTACCATCATTGAAAGCGGGAACATGGAATGTTAGAACTATGAGTGTTGATGGAACATTTGATGACGTTAAGGAAGCAAAGAGAAGACTGAATATTAACATGTTAGGTATATGTGAGACCAGATAGAAAGGAATGGACATTAGTTAGTTAGTTAGTCGACAGATCATCCTCATTGCACATCGAACCATTCAGTAGATAAGTGCTCGGATCCCCTCCTCAGCAAATCCTGCATCGTGTAGCGGCTAACGACATCAGTTCTGTGTTGGTTTATCAATCTTCTTTGGCTTCCTGCGTAGTGTTCTTGTTTGGCCACCCCTCTTTTAATTTGCTGTTCTCGCAGTCTGGCCATGGTTGTAGATTCACAGTCATCACTTGGTTCACGCAAGAGTCTTACTTCTCGAAGAGCATTCAGAATGTCAGCCTGGTCCACGGCGCTTCCGCCATTCACCGTAGCCTCACCTGCGAGCTTGTCAGCCCGCTCAATTCCTTGTACTCCCGCATGCCTGGGACGAAGATGAAACTAATCTTTGCCAGCTGAGACCACTTCAGAGACAGCAACCATTCTCTTCGGATCGACCCTCCTCTATCCTCTTGATCATGTTCATTGAGTCGCTAAGGAAACATGCACTAGTGAATGTCTGTGTCTCGAGCCATATAATTGCTTTACTTACTGCCATGACTTCCATAGTCAGGCTACTTGTGGTCTCAACAAATGCACCAGAGTCCTCCTTCACAATTCTCGATCCGGCCCGAGCCGTAAAGGCCCATGAGCTTCTCACATGTCGGACGACCGACCCATCTGTGTAGATGACAGCATCACCGTCTAGCGAATTCTCGAAAATCAACGCTTGTACTTCATCCTCCACAGCAGCCGGATTTTCTTGTCTGCATTTTTCATCTAGTTGGATGCGAACTGAAAAGGACGTGCAGAAATCTGTTGGCACTTGTACCCACTCCTCGCAAGGTTCTAAGTCCTAATGTGAACACACCTGTTGAAGAATGTCTTCGGCTTGACCCATCCACGACCGTCCTCTTTTTAATTTCACTATGCAGTCGATGTTGTGTGTTTGCGTTAACTCTTAGGTAGGCGCTTGCTCTGCAAACTTGTATCCTGTCTTCAATGGTTGGAAAATCAAGAAGGTAGCGCATTGTCCTGTATGCTGTATCTCTTGTACATCCAAGAATAATGCGCATAGTTTCATTCTGTATCCTTTCCATCCTTTCTATCTGCTTACGGCTGAGATTCAAGATTGCCATTGCATGCTCAAAAACAGACATGACCAGCCCCTCGTACAGAAGACATAGATGGCGCTGCTCACAGTTTGCTGCCGCCATCACCCGCATCGAAGCCAAACCCCGCTTGGCGTTTGTTATTACCTGGTCTATGTGCTCATTATAAGCAAGGCTTGATTATGGAATGAACATTATAACACCCAACGAATATATCATAATCCATTCTGGTGGAGAGAAAAAAAACCCAGTGAGGAATAGCAATTATAATAAACATAGACAGATCAAAATCGATCAAAGGATATTGGACATAATATTACTAGTAAAGTTGAGTGGAAGACCTTTCAATATCAACATCATTCAAGTTTATGCACCAACAACAGACAGCAGTGATGACAACATCGATTAATTTTATTTTTCTGTTTGTCCATCAAGAATGATGATGACCATTAATTTCATCAAATGGGGTTGAAAGTATAGAGCCGTTAGTTCTAAGATGGCTGATAAGGCCTATTTAGGCTCGAAATGGTCTTTGACAATGTGGACAAAGAATGCTTGACATTCCAGGAGGAGGCTCACCTGCAGTGATTTTTCTGTCCAACCTTTTCTTCAAAGCTCTCGCAGTCCTGGCTGCTTCACAAGTGACTGCACCCTTGCGTAATGATATACGCCATGAATTTCGGTCTTGGGCAGCAGTCTCCCAGGTGTCATGGTGAATTCTAGAAGTTTTCAGTGAGATTTTCAAAGTGGATGAAGAATGACTTGTGCGATGAATTGGATTAAAATGAGGAAAAGTTGCGCACTTCGTCGACCTCACTCTCTCGCCTGAGTCCATCTGAGTCTAGTGGCAAGACAAGTCAAGACGTTGAAAACGAATACAGGTGCAGCGGATAACCTCGCCGTGCCCATTACGTCCCACAACGCTTTACAGGTAAACGTCGTCTTGCCCGTTGAATCATCAATGATTTCTTCCACGCAGTCTGCCGGGTCCTGTCTGCACATGCTGGGTAATTAGTTAGTTAGTCGTTAGATCATCCTCAATGCACATCGAACCATTCAGTCCATAAGTGCTAGGATCCCCTCCTCAGTAAATCCCACGGCGTGAAAGTAAAACACCAGGATCTTCCTTCACAATTATCCCTCTGGCCTGATCCGTAAAAGCCCAAGAACAGCTCTCTCGTCGAACGACCGACCCATCTGTGTAAATGACAGCATAACCCTCCAAATAATTCTCGAAGATCAAAGCCTGTACTTCCACCTCTACAGCAGCCGAATTTTCTTGTCTGCATTTTCTGTCTAGTTGGATGCAAACTGAAAAGGACGTACAGAAATCTGTTGGCATTCGTACTCACTACTCGCCAGGTTCTAAGTCCTTAAGTGAACACACCTGTTGAAGAATGTTTTTGGCTTGACCCATCCACGACTTACCTCTTTTTAACCTGCTGCCCTGTACCTTCTTAATTTCAATGTGCAGTGGATGTTGTATGTTTGCGTTGACTCTGAGGTAGGCAGCCAATAGCTCTGCAATGTTTTATTCTGTTCTCAATGGTTGGAAAATCAAGAAGGAAGCGTATCTCTTGTTCATCCAGGAATAATACACATAGTTTCGTTCTGTATCCTTTCTATTCTTTCCATCTGCTTGTGGCTGAGAGACAAGATCGCTATCGCATACTCCAAAATAGAAATGACCAGATCCTCGTAAAGGAGACATAGATGGCGCTGCTCACAGTTTGCCGCCGCCATCACCCACACCGCAGCCAAACCTCGCTTGGCCTTTGTTATCATCCGGTCTATGTGATCATGATAAGCAAGAGTTCGATCAAAACGTATCCCCTGGTAGTTCATTGCCTGCGTTCTTTCCACCATCTCTTAACCCAGATTTACAATTGGTGTTGGGTGGTTGACAATATGGTTATTCAAAGAGAACCATGTCACTGCTGCCTTCTTTGTGTTGACCATTGCCACAGATTCCATGCACCAAGTTCTTATGCTGTTTAGTTATGTTTGTAGATCCACAGCAACTCGACATCTATCCTTACCCTGACAATACACCAACACATCGTCGGCATATGACAATGTCCTCCCCGGTCTTCTGATCATCTCGCCGGTAATTCTCACTGTGTAGGCATTGAACAGCACCGGAGATAATGGTGATCCCTGTGGCAGGCCCGGATATATTGTCGCCACATCTAACAACTACTTCGTTGGAAGAGAGCTGCGGCGATCCAACTAAGGAGGAATGGATTTATCTTGAGTTCAAGAAACTGAAACATTAAGATATCGAATGGTTCTCTGTTGTGCTCATCCTCAAGATCAATTGCCGCAGTACATGTTTCATTGCCTGAGTGGAAACCTTCATAGATATCCTGGGCAAAAACTTCTGGGTTGGTCCAAGTTTCTGTGTTTGAACGGTACCCTCCAATGGTAGGTAAGGAAACAACTTTGCTTCTCTAACTGACTTTATATTTTCCTGGCAATTAACTTCTCCAGCAGCTTGCCTATTGTATTTTGCATGGTTATTATCCGATATCCCTGCATTTGTGTGTGTTCTTTGCCAGGCTTCAGCAAGAGAATCAGATAGCTGTGTAACTACTCGTCCTTGATGCTAGCACTCCCTATGCTGGTGTTACACATATCTGCTAGTTCCTCTAGCTCATTATCGACACACATATTGATGTCGTCATACCTTACACCATCTGGCCCTGGTGAGCTGTTTTTTATTTTGTTCTTCGAAGCACAGCCCTGATCTTTTTCACTGTCACTGTGTTTCATCTGCAATGTTCTGGGCTTTACACCTATCTGAGGTAACCGCCTTGGTAAAATTTCGGCCTCTCATGTCTGTCTCGTTGCTCTGCTCTAGATAGCGTTCAAAAAGAGCTTTGAACTTATTCTCGTCCGACCTCTGCCAGATAAGGTCAGCACTTTGGAAGTCAGATACACTCTTATTCTGTATTACCCCATTCATACTTTTATGTAGACGCCAGAACAATTTCAGTGACTTGTCTGTGCTTATTCTTTGACACAACTCTGAACAGTTTTAACTTTTAACCACTTTAACAAGATTTCTGAAATAGCTAACTTTTGTGTTAATCTCTCTTTCCATGTGCACGATAAAACTAGGATTGGCAATTCTGTTCTTCTTGGTGTTTAGCCATTTCCTTACAGCACCACGCTTATCCATCCAGGCCTTTTGCACCTCACAATTCCACCAAGGTGGCTGCTCTCAGGTTTTTCTTTTCCTGCCATGATGACTCCTTCGCTTGTCACGTCTTACTTTACTCACCACATCCTGCCCTGAACTGTCATACTTGAAGGTCTTGACCGTTGACTTGTGCTGCCTGGTTCTGCCGTTCTCCGCCAATATGCTGCAAAGGGTGGTGGTCGCTGCCCTGGTACCCTAGAACACCCCATCTACATACTGTAGTGAATGAAGGAGAAACCGGCGCCAGGTCAATAACACTGTCCTCATCACCTGGACGACTTGTTGTCCTGGTGACACAGCCACTGTTGATACAAACAAGGTCACTGGTTTCAAGTGCCGCCTCGAGCACCTCTCCGCTGTGTGTTGGAAGAAGTGTTACCCCATGATTTGCCTTTAGTGTTGAAATCGCCGCAGAAAATGAAATGAGATTCCTCTCATGACATAGTATGTCACACAGACACTACCATCTCTGGGAATCTACAATAGCGTCACATGCATAAACATAAACCAACACGAATGGTAGACCGGAGTGAACTCTTAACAGCCTGTATTTGTATCTCGTCACTATCCCACCTGGATATGCCCAGCTCTGAAGCCACTATGCTGTCTCGAATCAGAATCGCCATTCCCAGGTGTCGCCTTTTATAATAACATTTGAAGCCGGCTAAATGGAGTGACTTAACATACAATCTAGTCTCCCGAAGCGCTACTATATCGTTTCTGTATGCCAGGCTTTCCAAAATTGGGCCTCGTTGTTTTGCGCTGGAACAATTCCAATATAGAATACACGTGTTCTCGAGTTCCAGACGGTCGTATTTTCGCCGGTGACGCCTGGCTCCGTCCCGTCTCCCCTGTCGTTTACGTCTTGGACCTCGTCTGGTCGGTGGTTTCTTAACCCTTTATACGGGATACAAACACTGGTCTGCCATGATGAAGAAAACCAAAAACACTACACACCACTAGTGTACTACGCAGTAACCTAAACATGCTGCGAAAAACACTCAGGATTGATTTGCACAGATGCACGAAACTCGGTTGCACTGGCGAAAATCTTAAGAGGAAACTTCTGGTTTACATCCTAGCGCAGAAATAACACGCAGGAGATGAAATTATCCTACGTGAAAAAAATAGTGTGTGTTTTCACATGCTGGGTAGGCATAACATAGTTCACCGATTGATTTGACACCAAATCGGTTACCCACACCTGGTTTAGCCATCCTATCACAGCTGTTGCCCGGGGGGTGGCCCTGCCACATGCTGACAGCAACTACGATTAATTTTATAATTATTTGGAGAACGCCTTTAAGAAATTCAACCATTCAGAATTAACTATCATAATGGGTGACTTTATTTCTGAAGTTGGAAATCAACAGAACGGATGCATAGTAGGCAAGTATGGACTCGGGGAACAGAATGAAAGAGGTTGCAGGCTTGTACAGTGGGCAAAAGAGCATGATATGATTATTGAAAACACCTGAAATCAACAACATGCAGGGAGATTATGGACACGGAGGAGTCCTGGCCATAAGATCAGAATTCAGACTGATTACATTCTCATCAACAGAAGATTTCGAAATGCCTTAAAAGTCGCAAAAACTATATCAAGCGCTCGCTGCTAAAGCGACCATAGATTAAACAAAAGCAATATACACGTTACAAAGAGTGGTAAGGTGCTACATAGAGCCTGTACTTGTGTATGGATGTGAAGCTTGGACAATGAGCAGTAAAGCTGAAAATGTGGTTTCTTAGGAGAATGCAAAGAATACCATGGACAGATATAAAAACCAATGACCAAGTACTACAAGAAACAAATGAGAATCGTAAATTGATTAGTTAAATTAGACGTAGACAGTCAAACATTTTTTGGGCATGTTATGAGAAGAAATGAATTGGAGAATTTGGTGACAACTGGCAGGATCGATGGGAACAGACCAAGGGGAAGACCGAGATACCTGGATTGCTTGGCCACATGGCATGGTCCAGACAGGAACACTGAGCTTATCCACGACTCTGGTGATCGGGTGAAATGGCGAGTCATGACTGCCTGCGCTTTCCGGCATGGCACATGATGGATGGAATATACACGTGACCACCGGACTTGAACTGTCCTTGTACTTACGCAGTCAGCACGCTAATAAGGCTGCATACTTAAAAATAAGTGCAGATGAGCAGCACCCTCTGCATGACGCTATATTCAGAGAAAAGGGTGACAGGCTAAAGAGGCGCAAATCATGGATGGGTAGGGCGGAATATGTCGTCAGACAGGTCTGCAGTCTTACCAGTATCAACCCCGGCAAGGAATGGGTGCCGGTGCCTCCAGCGTTTAAGTGCACTTTCTCCGGCATTATCACACTCGACAGACGGTGCAAAGAGCAGAACCCTGCCGCTGTCAATGCAGAGGTTAACGCGCTCATCTATGAACACTCAGATAGCCCTGAAGTGCTCATCTATACAGATGAATCTGTTGCAAAGCAGCAGAGAAGTGCGTGGACATTTACAGCACGGGCTGAGCGGGCCGAAGCGTTCAAGAATCCAGTGGTGCCCACTCTATGACCACGAGAAGCATGACGATGGAGGTGATGGCAGTTACACAAGCTTTCATATTGCTGGAATCACAGCATTATACCAACGTGTGTATACTAAGTGATTCAATGAGCATGATTCAGAAGGTCGAAGCTGGATCTGTACGTAGACAGTGGACTGAGTCGCTGCGGAAGTCTGTTGTCCGTAAAGTCACCTTCATCTTCGTCCCGGGAAATGCGGGAGTCGAGGGAAATGATCGAGCTGATAAACTGGCTGGCTCAGCACCCCTGTAGATGGCCAGCCCATGGATCGTGCTGATGTTATTAACGTCCTCAAAGATACGGCGAGAACAGAGGACTTTGACGTCAGTGAATCCACATCGCTGTCCAGGATGAAAGACTTAGGAGTAAGAATCGGCACGGCCAGACGCGAGAGGTACATCGGGAAAACAAGGTGCCTCGTCAACCAACACAGAACTTGCACTATTAGCCACCGGACGCTGATGCTGGGGGGGGGGGGGGGGGGAAGGATCTGAGCACCTATGGACATGTCCGGAGTGCAATGAAGATACACCAACTGATAACTGACTGATAACGCTAATAAGGCTATAACAGATTTAGTGTTAAATAATGCAACGACGTTGACCCCGGAAAGGGGTAAGAAGAGATTATAGTCGACAACCCAAGCTTTCAAGTACTTCTTCGACACTGGAAACTTTTGCTTTATTTCGGCATGTGAAGAACAATGAAGAATTAGAGTATGCCTTAACATTTATGCGAAACGTCTTGCTGACCCGCATCCTCAACTATGAACTTATACTGGCGATGTTTGTGTGTGAAATACCTGCAACTGAGTGGCCTACTTCGGACAATTTAGATAAAATGTCACGCAGATCAGAGCATAGCATTGTCCAATGTGAAAGCTGGATATAATCTAGGATAGGCATCGTTTCTAGCAAGTTACACTAACGGCTTAGGTCAGTGGTTCCCAAACCACGGTCCACTTGTGGCCCGACAGCTATCAGAAAGTGGCACGCAAGGCCTCGATATTTAATATAATATAGTTTAATAATTTCAAAAAAGCTTCCGGAGATCCCAGTCAGCGTGCGATAATTTACTCTGCTCGTGGTTGGTATGCTCAGATATTATGGAATGCGCCTGTTCAGTTCGCAACGAAACACTATGTGGACACTGACTGCCTTTAAAGTTATAAAATTTTGTTGATGAAAGTTAAGAAAGGTAACAATGATATTGCACGAGTTTTATTATTTTACTAGCTGATCCGGCCCGGCTTCGCCCAGGCCCTGGCGGGGATCGATCTATCTATCTATCTATCTATCTATCTATCTATCTATCTATCTATCTATCTATCTATCTATCTAACTATCTATCTATCTATCTATCTATCTATCTATCTATCTATCTATCTATCTATCTATCTATCTATCTATCTATCTATCTATCTATCTATCTATCTATCTATCTATCTAATCTATCTATCTATCTATCTATCTATCTATCTATCTATCTATCTATCTACCTATCTATCTATCTATCTATCTATCTATCTATCTATCTATCTATCTATCTATCTATCTATCTATCTATCTAATCTATCTATCTATCTATCTATCTATCTAATCTATCTATCTATCGATCGATCTATCTATCTATCTATCTATCTATCTATCTATCTATCTATCTATCTATCTATCTATCTATCTATCTATCTATCTATCTATCTATCTATCTATCTATCTATCTATCTATCTATCTTTCCTGTTTCCGGTTACGAGCGGACGTGTTTTCACAAGCTCTCCCAGTTTTTATAGAATTTATCAAAGTTTTGCCTATTTTCAATTCGAGATGCTGTGTATTTCATTGTGTTAGTTCTATAACTGGATCTAATACGAATTAATATCTTAAGTTTATGTGACTGTGGTTTAGTGAAATGAGGATTTCTTTGATAAATGTACGGTAAGGTCATTCAATTTCGAAACCTACCAATTATCGATTAACGACAACGTGTGTAAACCATGCTTGACTAGCGCTTGACTAGCGCGTGGTAAGTCGCCAGCACACAATATCGCAACAAACGAACCGCAACACATGACTTCAAATAGCCCGCGGTGCGTCTAGACTACAATGAGTTCGCTGCATTCTTCAAACGGGTTTGATAACATGATGCAGTAATGTCATCTATAGGAGAGGCCTCTCTGGAGGTGACTGGTGTTAAAACAAGATCCGGTTTACGATCGGCCGTGAATAAACCATACACACTAAACAAAGAGAAGGCGGTGAAGACCAAGCTAGCCAGGTGTGCGAATCCAGTCGACCGAGTCGTCCAACACACCAACTCCGGCCAATGTGTTACAGTATCCTTTAACAATACACTCCATTATGAGGCATTTCGAACGTGCCTCATCAATTATTACAAGCCTGAACGAATCCAACACAGACAAGATAGAAGCGGGGCCTACGTGGAAGATCTGATTACGACGCCAGTCCTTACAATACATTTATATCACTCAAAGAACACGTTACTCGCTCAGGGCAGCGTTGAAAACATTAAATCTTGGCTAAAATTAGACTTTATCGAGCTGGAGAACTCAATACTTACATTCACGAGTAGAGACATATCAAAGACACAAGATATCATCAACATGCTCGTCTCGAGTGAAGACTCAGAATCTACACAGCCCACAACTACAGCTGTGGACATCACAGCAGACAATGTTTCTAAACTAACACATACAATGAATGAACAGGACAATACCATCAATACGAGATCACCTACCCCATCAGTACTCTTGGCCATTGAATATCCAATGGAGCACCTCCAAAACAACGTTGAGACCAACGTAAGAGTAGCAGAAGAAATACCAGCCTTAGATAACACGCCAACTATCAATGGACAATCGTGCGATTGTCATAGGCGCATTGAGGTAATAGAGCAATCCTTAAAGGCGCTCACTGCTACTGTTACAGCGAACATTGCAGCTAACAGCAAGACCAGCAGTGACTACACTGCTCTCAAAGAAGAAATCACGCTC
The DNA here is from genome assembly GCA_963921405.1 of Cepaea hortensis. Classification (NCBI taxonomy): domain Eukaryota; kingdom Metazoa; phylum Mollusca; class Gastropoda; order Stylommatophora; family Helicidae; genus Cepaea; species Cepaea hortensis. The sequence continues at coordinate 420,653,733 of OY992876.1, forward strand.
CTGAGAGAGGAAAATCTGTTGCTAAGAAAAACAATAGAAACTTTACAGCACGAGTCCTCCACCAACTCAACTGAACAAGCGTGTAACTCCCAAGCAGCTGTATCAAATTCGGAGAATCTTGAAGCCCAGTTTCACCAAAAACAAGACGCGGAAAAACCTCAACGTGCAGAGGAAGATAAAATGCTACAAGCAGTCTATCCCATTGGTGTAAAGTTAAGCAACAGATTCGAAGTGCTTCAAGAAAATTCGTCAGAAAACGTACAGGGCTATAGTGCACTGTCAACAGACAACACACGCCTCCAGGAAACAAAGGGAGAGTCACATGGGGATGTACAGACTGCTGCTAAATGGGAGAAACAACGAGTAAGGCGTACTGACAACCAACATGTGCAGACAGCACGACCCGACTGTACACACATTATAATAGGCGACTCTCTAATGAAAGGTCTATACAGCGACCGGATGGCTACTACAGACAAAGACATTGTGTCCATAATTCCATTGCCTGGGGCTGGTGTTGACCGGCTAACAGACAAGATTAGGAGGTTGGCTGTAAATCTTAATGTAAAAAGGGCAAGCGTCCATATTGGTATCAATGACACCATGAACAACCAGCAAATCACAACATCTCAACTGCTGGCGCTCTTGAACGGATTACGTCACACTTTTCCTAACTCGTCCATTTTCTTCTCCTCCATCATATCACCGAGTTATGGATTCCAGCGTCGTCTAGCTGACATAAATAACAACATATTGCAGAAGTTTTGTTCTCACAACAACATACAGTTCATCAACAACACACCGGTGTTTACTTCACAGTCAGGAGCACCTAAAAAGCGACTTTATAAAGATCAAGTACATTTGTCTACATTGGGCACCAGCTTGCTCGCCAAAAATCTTAATTACCCTGAACGTACACAACCTACATCCAATACTGTATCGCGTAGGACACTTTTAGCTACACCACCTCAAACTCAAGCCAGACGATATACTGCCGCCACATCAAGTACCAATAAGCCAGAGGAGAGCAGACCACTCATAACTGCGACACCTGATATCCAAGCCAGACGGAACATTTCCATCACACCAAATCCGTACAATACGCCTTCTTACACGCAGGAGGGTGATAATTATGAAGATACGTTCCCTCTTCTCCACAGCAAGGATCAATCCAGTAGTAACAACAACGTGCCACCACAGCCTCCTGTTAGCCACGAATCAGAGCCTGTAGTTGGAAGTCGTTACACACCCGTGAGAAATCAACAGTATCCACTCCATTGTAACCCAGAGTTGTTATACCTCACACGGTTTAGTCCAGCTTCACTTCGGCAGGCATTTATGATGTCGCTGTACCAAGGACCAACACAGCCTGGTATTTACTAGCAATTGAGCACAAAGCAACACCGGATCTCGGTACAAGAAAGAGCCTCTCCTAGAAAGTTTATGCGCATACTTGGTTATTGATTTATATAGCAACGTATTCGATTGTACGTGGCTGTAAAAATTGACTCGTATTGAAGTCACAGAGATTGACACTTAGATATCTTTTATAATACTTTTTATCGCCTTAATACTCTGAGTGAGGGGGTCTTCACTCCCCGCTTTAAACAGAGACATTGTCTTGTATAGTCATTTATTGATTCTTTTGGATAACAGTTGGTTACTTAGCTTGTGAAATAGTTTTTTTCAGGTTATTTATTTGTTGTATGTTCTTTAATTCGTTTTGTTCTGTGTTTGCATTATATTCGTTGGTCTAATTAGTTATATCGTTATAATATTGTCATTTACATATCGATTTGTATTACTGATATTTTGTAAGTTAGTGTAATTGTGATTTTTTTATGATCTTGTATTTTTGCTTAACTTTGACTAATTTACGCTTTCTTCATGGATAAAATGTCTGAGAAGTGGCAACAGTGGCTCAATAAGACAGGAATACGCCTTGGACACTTAAACATTTGCAGCTTATTTAACAAGCTACCAGAGTTATCTTCTATTCTTAATCAAAATTTTCATTTATTCGGCCTTAGTGAAAGTAGACTTAATGATAAAATTTCAGATGAGGACATCTCTATTAAAGGGTACAAAGTTTTTAGAAGGGATCCCTGTAGGAAACAAGAGACAGGCATAATAACCTATGTTTCTAATTTATTAAATGTTCACCGTAGGCTAGACTTTGAAACTTGCGAAATAGAATGTATCTGGTTAGAGCTAAAACTTCAAAACCGCACACCCCTGATAATTGGCTACCTTTATCGAAATCCCAGTGCTGGACACGTCTGGTACGAAAACTTCACTACCATGATGGATGTGGTTTTCGCTTCTGGGAAGGAAATTATACTACTCGGAGACTTTAACATTGACACCAACAAATCCAACATAATATGGGGAAATATAATTGCATCATACAATTTCCAACAAATAGTACAACAAGCTACTAGAGTAACAAAGTCATCTTCGACAGTCATAGATCACATTTATGTAACTTGCTCAGACAACATCATAGAATGCACCGTACCCAATTGTGCAATGAGCGATCACTACCCAATATGCTGCACGTGGTCTAAAAAAGGAATTAAAATTCCTAAACATAAACACATAAGTGTAAAATATAGAAGTTACAAAAATTTCAACCAAAGCGCATTTTTACAGGACTTGCTCATTTCACCTCTAGACAATGTTTATCAGCTTCCTGACCCGGATGATGCTCTGGAATTCTGGATGAAAACCTTTATTGATGTTTTTGATAGACATGTGCCAGTCAAGGAAGTTCGAGTAAAACACCAAGTCAAGCCACCTTGGATCACCCAGGAAATACTTAAAATTATGAGAGACAGAGATAAAGCACATAAAAAGCGGGATCTCGATGCATACCGTACACTTAGAAACAAAGTTCAATATAACATACGACGGGAAAAGAAACTTTACTTTAAGAACTTAGTAATGGATAAAACAAATAGTAAGGATATATGGAAAGCAATTAACACCTTGACAAACAAGTATAACTTCCGAAATTCTTTACCTTCAAATCATATTACATGCGACCAATTCAGTAATTTTTTTCAAACTGACATAGACCAGTTGAAGGCTTCAATACTTAATTCTCCTTGCAACTTATCTTTATTGTCATCGTTTTGCGAGAATAGATGCTCCCGCGATATTCTTTCCGACATACCGCTAATGACAATCACTGAAGTATTCGCTTACCTCAGTAACCTAAAAAACACAACCTCATCTGGGTTAGATGGAATCAGCAACCGGATTTTCCGTTGTGCTGCGCCAGTCATCTGTACATCACATCACTAACCTATGTATATAATCAGTGTCTAACCAAAGGCCACTTTCCATCAGCTCTCAAAATCGCTAAAGTGTACCCTCTTCTTAAATCTGGTTCATTGGACAATGGTCTCCCGAACAATTACAGACCCATTTCATTACTATCATCACTATCTAAGCCACTAGAAAAACACATCCATAAAGTAACATTACAGTATTTAGTTCGCAACAAGCTTATTGTTGACAGCCAATCAGGATTTCGACCAAAATATTCTTGCCATACGGCCCTTACAAACATGATAGAAAACTGGCACCAGAATATAAACAACAGCAGTCTATGTGGAACTGTGTTTATTGATTTCAAGAAAGCATTTGATATGATAGACCATGTTATTTTAATTAAAAAACTCGAGACAATGAAAATTGGCCTTAATGTAGTCACTCTAATATCATCTTTTCTATCAAACAGAAAGCAAGTAGTATGACATAATAAATCTCTGTCTCAAACCATAACCTTCAATATTGGAGTACCGCAAGGCTCTATTCTTGGCCCTCTATTATTTGCCATATATATTAACGATCTACCTTTGCATCTTTCGTCGTCCTGCGATCTATTCGCAGATGACTGTACGGTGTACACAAACGCTGAAGACTGTATTTTACTGGAGTCGTCTTTACAACAAGAATTAAATAATATAGTTAAGTGGAGCTATTCAAACCGTATGCAAATTAACATCATTAAAACAAAAGCAATGTTATTAACAACTAGACAAAGACTTCAAACTCTAAGCTCACACACACCACTTCAACTTCACATCGATAACATGCCAGTAGAAAGTGTAATTGAGCACAAAACATTAGGCCTAATCATTGATAGAAACCTAACCTTTAATTCCCACGTTCAAGCGCTTATTAAACAAACAGCGAAAAAAGTCTACCAACTCGCCAAGATTAAAAACTTCCTTGATGAGGACACAAGGAAGCTATTCTATACTTCTCATATACAGACACACTTTGACTACTGCTCTACAATCTGGGACGGTTGTTCTAATTCAAACACCAAGCGACTTTACTCACTCCAGAAACGGGCCATGAGTCTAATTTATAGCAAACATTTATCTGACAATCCTAGCCTGTATAAACGAATTCAGTTACTACCATTCCGCAAACGCCTGCTTTTCAATAAAGCTAAACTAATTCACAAAATCCTGCATCGGAATGCCCCAAATTACCTTTGGCCATTGTTTAAATATAATGCTAGACACAGTAAACGTTTAAATATACTACACATTCCGAAGCCTAGGATTGACTTATACAAAACAAAACATAAAATGAATTCATGTAAATTACTGTAAAGCAAGTGAGAGAGTTAGTGAGTGTAAGTGAGAGAGAGAGAGAGAGAGAGAGAGAGAGAGAGAGAGAGAGAGAGAGAGAGAGAGAGAGAGAGAGAGAGAGTGTGTGTGTGAATGAGTGTGAGAGTGTGTGTATGTAAAGAAAAAAAAAAAGAGAGAGAGAGAGAGAGAGAGAGAGAGAGAGAGAGAGAGAGAGAGAGAGAGAGAGAGAGAGAGAGTTGAGCCCACGCATGTCATGTAACATGCTATTCCATATTTTTTATGTATTCTCATCTTTCATATTACGAGGTATCGTTTAATGCCACCTGATTGTCCTGTAACTTGCCATTCCATTTTTTTTTTATTCTCATCTTATCATTTTGTATGCCACTTGATTTTATCATGTATAATATAACATTACTGTGATGTGAGTGAGAGAGTTAGTGTGTGTGTGTGTGTGTGTGTGTGTGTGTGTGTGTGAGAGAGAGAGAGAGAGAGCAAGAGAGAGAGAGCAAGAGAGAGAGAGAGAGTAAAAAGAGAAAGTTGAATTGCATCACTAATTTTTACGTTACATAATGTATATGTACAATATTTTCTCCACTTCTTGCAATTGCGAGAATTCTCACGACAATCGTCAGTGTCTCAATTGTGTGTAAAGTGTGGGAGTTTGTTCTTATTAGTTTCAGTGATCATGTGAGGCATCATGTATTTGTCTAGATGTGAGGATGTATGTATGGGTGTGTATGTGAGGGATATATGTGTGTGTGGGGGGGGGGAATGTGTGTGTGTCTGTGTAAGAGAGAGAGAGAGAGAGAGAGAGAGAGAGAGAGAGAGAGAGAGAGAGAGAGAGAGAGAGAGAGAGAGAGAGAGAGAGAGAGAGAGAGAGAGAGAGAGAATTGAGTGCTCGCATGTCCTGTAACATGCCATTCCATATTTATTGTGTATTTTCATCTTTCACATTATCATTTTGTATGTATGACACTTGATTTTATCATGTATAATATAACATTACTGTAATGTGAGTGACAGCGTTAGTGAGAGAGAGAGAGAGAGAGAGAGAGAGAGAGAGAGAGAGAGAGAGAGAGAAGAGAGAGAGAGAGAGAGAGTTGAATTGCATCACTAATTTTTAAGTTACAAAATGTATATGTACAATTTTTCTCCATTTTCTTTACAATTTTGCGACAATGCTTATGACAATAGTCACTGTATGTGTGTGGGAGTTTGATCATAATAGTAGGTTGGGGGATGTGTGTATGGATGGATTCATGATGTGTGTGGGTGGGCTCAGGATGTGTGGGTGGGTGGGGGATTTGTGTGTGGGTGGGTGGGGGATTTGTGTGTGGGTGCGTGCGAGATGTATGGGTGTATGGGGAGATGTGTTTGTGGGTGAGGATGTGTGTTTGTCTAGGTGGTTGTGGGTGAGTGGGTGGAGGAGGATATGTTGGTGGATGATTGATGGTGGGTTACGGGATGGGTGGGGATATATGTGTGTGTGGGGAGATGTGGGTATGGGGATATGTGGTGGGTGGGAGATGTGTGCAGGTGGGTGTGGTTGTGGGTTTGGGGATGTGTGTGTGGGTGAGGGATGTGTATGGGTGTGGGATGTTTGGGTGGATGAGTGGGGAGTGTGTGTGGGTGAGAGATGTGTGGGTGAATGTGTGTGGGGGTTGTGTGTGGGTTGGGGGAGGGGTGCGTGATGGGTGTGGGTGATGGATTTGGAGATGTGTGTGTGGGTGGGGGATATGTCTGGCTGGGTGGGGGTGTGTGTGGCTGGATGGAGGATGTATGTGTGGGTAGTGAGGGTGATTGTAGTTGGGGGATGTGTGGATGGGTAGGAGATGTGTGGATAGATGTGTGTGTGGATGAGGGATGTGTCTTTGGGATGTGTGTGGGTGTTGTGTTGTGTGGGAGGGGAGCTGGGTGTGGATAAATGATGTTTGTGTGGGTGGGTGAAGGTGTGGTTGGGTTTGCGAATGGGTGAAGGATGTGTGTGAGGGTGGGGGATGTGTGCTTAGATGTGTGGTTGGGATGTGTGAGTGTGGGTGGGTAGATAGGAGATGTATGTGTTGATGAGTTGGTAAGGGATGTGTGGGTGTTAGTGGTTTAGGGATAAGTACGTGTGTCTAGGGATGTGTGAGGGGATGAATGTATGGGTTGGGGATGTGTGTGTGGGTTGTGTGTGCGTGGATGGGAGGTGTGTGTTTGTAAATGGGGAATGTGTTGGTGGGTGTGGATGTGTGTGAGGGATGTTTGTATGGGTGGGGCGATTGTGCGTGAGTGGGATGTGTGTGTATATGGGTAGGGGTGTGTGGTTAAGGGATGTGTGGCTGGGGGAATGGGTGGATGGAGGATGTGTGGTTGGGTAAAGGATGTGTGGGTGGGTGATTGTATATGAGTAAGGGTGTGTGATTAAGGGATGTTTGGTTGGGGGATGGGTGGGTAGAGGATGTGTGGGTGGGTAGAGGATATGTGGGTAGGGATGTTTGTAGGTGTGGGCTCGGGATCTGTGAGTGGGCTGGGGGAGATGGGAGATTATGTGGGTGAGTGCGGAATTTGTGTGTGGGTAGGTGCGGAATATGTGAGTTGACGGGGAGATGTGTGTGTGGCTGAAGAATGTGTGTTTGGCTGGGTGTTTGGAGGTGTGTGGGTGGAGGAGGATATTGGGTGAGTGATTGTTGGTGGGAAATGGGACGGGTAGAGGATATGTGAGTGGGTGGGGAGATGTGTGTAGGTAGGGGATGTGTGGGTTATTGAATGTATGTGTGCTTGGGGTGTGGGTGGATGGGATGTGTGGTGGGTGAGAGGTGTGTGTGGGTGGGGAGATGTGTAGGTGTAGGGATGTGGTGGATGGGTGGGGGAATGTATTGTATGTGTGTGTGTGGTTGGGTGGGGGAGTTGGAGTGAATGGGGGATGTGTGGGTGGGTAGTGGATGTGTCTCATAACATAGTAATATGCATTGTTTATGTTTACAAAATTCATGTGACAATGTTTTTTTTCCTATGCACTAATGATGAAAGAAAGATGAGTGATTGGAAGGGCCGAATGTAAGACGGGCCTGCGTGCCCAATTTGTTACCCTTTGAAAATAAAGTCTGTTCGTTCTATCTATCTATCTATCTATCTATCTATCTATCTATCTATCTATCTATCTATCTATCTATCTATCTATCTATCTATCTATCTATCTATCTATCTATCTATCTATCTATCCATCCACCTATCTATCTATCTATCTATCTATCTATCTATCTATCTATCTATCTATCTATCTATCTATCTGTCTATCTATAGCCAAAAGACTTAACTTAAGATATAGCAATGCTACTAAACGTTATGTCCCTTGTTTTATTTGTTCTTATGTTGAGTCATGTAATTACAAAATTAAATTTTAGTAAGTAAACAGATGATTGTACACTAAGACACTATTACAGTAGGTTGCACAGGACTGAAAAGAAAACATGTAGAAAATTTCATCTCAATCGGATGGACCGTTATCGAACGCATCAAATACATCCCCACCCACAGACATACATTGTGTGTTATATATATATAGATAACGGTGTGGCCCGCTTAACTACCGAAAATAGTAGATATGGTCCGCTGCTTGAAAAGCTTGGGAACTACTGGCTTAGGTGAACAAACCTGAACAGCCATTTACACACGTGCGAATATTGCTAGCAACGGAGCTCACGTGAGTTGTAATAAGTTACTTACGTATGTGGCTATTATTAGACGTATTTGACATAAGTCTAGTGCTATGTGGGTAGGACTTATTCACTGCCGAAGTAGAAGATAGAGAGGCCAAATATCCAGCATAGTAATAGTGTATACAATTAAGAATCTAAACTTGTCTTGCACAAGATAAAAGGACCTTCCTAGGCAAGAATACCTGAACGCAAGGAATAAACTCAAAACAAGAGCACATGCCGATTCTAATCGCTGAGCATTAACTAACAAGCTGGCCTGCTGGCTCAGTAATCAGGGGTTCAAATACACACGAAAACTTGTATTCAAGGTGGACTTAAATTCCAAGATATACCAGGTTTACAATGATGCTAAAGGATGTCTTAGGGGGTAAATGCTACCAGTGTGATCATAATTCGGGTGTCGTCCAGTATATAAGAATATCGGATTTGAACCACAGGCCTGATACGCCTGGTGGTGTGTTTAAGGATCTTCTTTTTCTATTTTGTTTGTCCATTAAGAATAATGATGACCATACATTTCATCCTGTGGGGGTTGAAAGTATAGAGAAGTGAGTTCTATAGTCTGTTTACTTTTGTCTGCCCCAATATAAAATTCCATATCTCAGTAACCAACTGAGAGAAAATTATGAGATTTAGCATATAACATTATCATATGTCCACCCAACAAAAATGTATTTGTTCTGGGGATTGTACAGAAGATTTCAATGTTTGTGTATATGCGGTACATAATTTACGGGTCAAAGATTAAGTGCATAATTGTTAATGTATTACACCTTCACCCAGACACATCCGCGCTTTAAAAAAAAAATTATCTCGTGGTTCACGTTATGGCACCAACGGCGCGCAGTTATATTGGATTGCTCAGAGGTGTCGTAAATGTGGGTTCTTTGATGAAACGTGAATATATAAATAAATATATAAATAAATCTAAACATTAATATAATATAAATAGCTAATATCTGAATTTGTGAATATTGTTAAACGGGAATGAATGTGAAATTTTGTACACTTCAAAGCATCGCTGTGAAGTTGTACACATATTTTTTTCAAGAATCTGAACGCAGGAAATTGTTTCATACTGTTTGTGACGAAACGCGATTATCTGTCTGTTGTCGTCAGGATCCCGCACTATTTTGGCGCGTCATCGGAGGACTTTCCCAGCTATTAATAGACTGAGGAAAGCCGATGGAGGAATTACCGTCTAGAATCTTCTCGGAGCACCTGAATTTGCGTGACCCGTGAGGCTGGGTATAGCACTAAATTCTCGTGCAGAGAGATCTAGAAATTCTAGACGGGGAAAGACTGTTTCCATAGAAAGTGTCTTTTCCCAAGAAGCACTAGCTCCTCGTGCGCATGAGTGGGCACGATTGGGGGGAAATGCGGCTAAACCATTCATTCACTTCATGATGCTCGAAGAGAGCAGACGCAGGCCTGTGTTGAGCCATTTTGTGTTGCGTCTCACCTCAACCATGTTTCGGCTGACTGTTATGGAAAGGAGGCTGATCAGCCCTTGAACAGTTCTGAAAGCTGACTGGAGTCTGGTTCTGAATATTCAGGTACTTATTTGTTTAAGTCATGTAACTTTGTAATTGTTTACAAAACGCAAACGTTCTAACCTCATTACATATGCGGATGTCCTTGCATTACTAATTAGCAAACCGATCGATAGCGCTGCTGAAGGCTAGGTCGGGTGTTTGTTTACCAACGTGTGTTCGCGAATCAGCTGGTGGGAATGCAGGCATGCGATGTGGGCGATTTGGGGTTAAATTATATTTACCATGTATCGCAAATCGTTGCATCTATTAGGTTGCTGTGTTAGAATAGAACATAGTTAATAGGGCCTGATAGAAACCTAGATTTATGTCAGTCAGTTGCTGAAGCAAGGAGAACGGTTAGAAAACCAGGTAAGTTGGTAGGTGGAGATTCAGACAAAACTGTGCTTAGTTACTAAGTAAAGATAGAACTTAGTTCTTTGCCACCAGGAATGATGTAACTATTGTGTGGTAACTTAATAGTGAATTCATTGTGTGGAACACGGGATTTCTGTGTGCAGGTAAGTCTTCATTGATGATATATATATATATATATATATATATATATATATATATATATATATATATATATATATATATATATATATATATATGATGTGGCATTATGTATATATATTAGGTCATGGAATGTGATACTTCCTGGAGTAATTCCGAACGCCGAATAGGTCGACGCGTGATAACAATGCATGCCGTCGCGATATGCATATGCGTTCTGAATTCTTGTCTTAGCTATCCTGTTCTTTCATACTGGCGCTAGTGCGAGTGAGTGCTAAGGTGCTGGAAGTATGGAAGGATGCAAGGAGGTTATATGAGACACTGGGACATATAGGATATGGGGGATTTGAAAGCAAGTTATGAAAGTATAGGTTGGCAGACCAGGCCAACTATGACGTTCGGTCCAGGCCAAGGCTAAACCACTTGGGAGGGCTGAACTGGAACATCACCCTTGGAACATGTGGGGAACATGTATTATCAAGAAGGCTTCTTGACTCTAAGGAGGAGTCTGATAAGAAGAGTTTGCTACAGTGTGGGCAGGTGGTCCCACCAGCAAACAGGCATGTGTACATATTGGATGTGATAATGTACTATTCCTATATCCCGAGGGATGGTATATTGATCAGTATTATCTTTATTAATGAACATTGATAATGTATGGAACGAGTCCGGGGACTCTTTACCTTATTGTTTAGTTCGGTTAAATTAGAACTATGATAACAGCCTACTACCACTAGTGACGTTAGCGACAACTGGTAGATGATTAGGGATAGGTAAGACCTACGATCAGACTCGTCATTCTGATTTCTTGCTCTGTTTGACGGGCTGTTCTGTGAGGCCATCTGACATTAATGAACCCATGCTTTACTACTCTCCAGATAGAGATAATGCTTTAGTTATATGCATAACTAAGTAGTATGACTGAGGGTTGAGTAGTCATTGGTAGGATGCATGTGGACTAATGTTGGGCCAGTATACTCTCACCGGTCGCTCTTCCTTTTCAGGAGTTTGCCTGTTGAGGAACCAGTCAACTACACTTGTCGTTGGCGGGAAACCACTTCGTGTAACACAGCGAAGGGTATAATTCTTTACTTATCTCGCCAGACTTAACCACACCATTTACCCAGTGTGATTCATCATGCGTGAAGGTTTGCATCAAGTGATTCAGGTGCCCTGAAGGTGCACGTGTGGGACATGATGGTTTGTGGTGTTTTTCTGCATTAGAAGATACTCTATTTCAGCCAGGAACATTTCAGCTACTTGAGCAATCATGCTCACAGAAAGGAAACACCTGACCGTATACTATTACGGTGGTTCCGCCTAAACGCGGAAAGACGTGATTTAGACACTTGAATGGTTCCTATGACAGCTTTCGTGGCAGGTCTTGAGAAGAAATACACCAGCTATTAATAGTAACTTGTGGAAAGTGTTACCAGGTGGAAGGGACAATAGATTATAGTCCAACCTGAATAGTCTTCCTTGGAAGTAGATGTCTGATTCTAATAGTGTACTGAAAGAGTATGAAGACTTTGAACTGTGTTCGTGTAGGACTCAGTGACATATCAGTTGCCTTCTCTGATTCTTCAATCAGTGTTACTGTGTTATGAGTACGGGACCATTGAATTGGTCATTGACTTATTCTACAACCAGTGTTACTGTGTTAGAGTACGGAACCATTAGATTGGTCATTTGTCAAGGTCTCACATCCGAGGTTGCGACGCGTTGTCTGTACCAACGCCAGACAACATAACAACACGCAACCCTGAGTAATGTTAAACACGGCAGGGAGAACGCGGCGTCGTTACCGACGCCCGGATAGGTAGCCACACACAGCAATTGAGTTCACCCCGTAAACCGTGCAGGGGACACCAGCTGACGTGTGCGTGTAAGCGTGTAGGACGCCAGAACTGGCAGACGGGCTTAGATTGTTGAACGGACAGGTCGCAAGGGAATGCGAGTTGAGTTTGAATCTGCCTTGAGAGCTAGCCTGTATGACAGTGGGAGACTGGTTCGAACGCTTGTATAGTTTGACTGTAAGTGAGATGTTTATTGTTTGCATGTATTATTATGTATTGTAGTGATATTGTTCATGCTATAATGATTGTTATGGATTGTCAGTGCGCGATGTTTGTGCGATGATAAATGCGGCGCGTCAATAAAACGTGTGAATAATACTTTCGGATATTCACTTCGTGTGATTTGATAGTTTGATATTACTTCACACTTGCCAGAAAACGAGCTACTTGTCTTGTGTTATGCAAGACTCTGACAAGTGCGAATGTGGGGGCTCGTCCGGGTTTTGAATCAAATGCGAACGTATACATTTTTTTTGTCCGAGTTTGAAGCGAATGTGAACATGCCGATAGAAGTGTGCAAGTCATAGATTAAGGTAAAGTAACGAATTAATAGAGTTGATTTAATTAAATTATAAGTGTGAAGATATTATTTGAAGCCAACCGAGGCGTCTTCAGACTTATCACTAAATTCAACAAATTTTGTACCTAACATCCAAAATGGCGGCCGTGCCCTTGAATGTCATTGAGTAGGGTTAGCGTAGGCGTGAAAGTTGTTGATTGTGGTAACGACTAACAATAATACTTGACAGCATACAAACCTTTACAGACTTCAGTGACATTACACACACCATACATTTACAAATGTTCTAATTTCGGTTAGTTTAAAAAGTACAGGGTTTTTGTGACAACTTTACCTGAGTCTGGTGAACTTCAAAAATTTTTTTGTTCGTCAACCCGAACGACGTTCCAGTGTGATTTCGAGCACCACTGAACAGCACAGTACCCAATGATTACTTGAGTATAAAATTTTTTTTCAGCTTTCTTTATACTTTCGTTAGTCTGGCTTTAGACATTAACTGTGCTATAAATATTTGTAACTTACTAACATCATAAGCAATTTTGTTTATATTTATTCCATCATACCTATTGTTCATCATGTCTTCTTTAAAAGATTTCATTGAAATGGGTTTAAAAATGAATATGTCTGGTGAGGGATTGAGAGCATGGAGTGAAAGTAAATATGCAGAATATTGTTTGAAACAAGAGCAAATTAGTGAGAGGGATGAGAGAGCAGCCGAAAGGGCTTTGAAAAGTAAAGAGGCAGACCCAGAGGCTGCTTTAAAGCTTCAACAGGCACAATTAGAAGCTGCAGTGAGGCAAGCTGAGATCTTAGCCCAAAGTAAGAGAGAAGAGCAAGAAACACAACTAAAAATTGAACAGCTAAAAGCTGAATGTCCTAAAGATAAAGTGAATAGGGAAACAGACAAAGATCAACCTCATAAGAAGTATCAAGGTCTGATCAGAAGTTACAACACAGGTGATTGCATAGCAGCATCCACCCAAAATTTTGAATTCGTTATGGATCATTACAAAATCCCAAAACCTGAATGGGGGATAGTGTATGTTAGAAGTCTTTCTGGGGAACCTCTTAAAGTCATAGAGTCGATCCCAAATGACCTGAAAGAAGATTATCTTTACATAAAAGCAAAAATTATGTCACATTTTTTGCTAGATGAATCAGGTTATAGAGAACAGTTTAGGAAGTTGTCTCCTAAGCCAACACACACGTTCTCTGATTACATCTCAGAAATTCAAAATATTTTTTTCTAAATGGCTGTCAGCAGCTAAAGTAAATGGAAGTTATGACAAATTGGTTGACCTTATGTTGAGAGATAAGATTATTGCATCTCTCCCAGCCCCCTTTTCTAAATTTTTGTTGGAATGTCAGTGTGAAAGTGTTCAACAGATTGAAAGTCGTGGCTCTGGTTATTTTGCAGCCAATAAGCATTGTTTCTCTAGTAGTCTGACCAGCACAGACTTTGTAGCACCAGCTACATATGGCAAATATCAGGCAGGGTCAAATAGCAAACAAAGACCTTATAGGCAAACTGCAGAGAAATTATATCAGTGTAAATATTGCAACTATGCACACAATGAGCATGATATGTGCGACCAACATCCTGGGTACACTGCTTACTTGCATAATTACATTTCTAAGCAAGAGAAAGAGAGGAAGAACTACAAAAAACTTACAAAATGTTACCTTTGTAAGGCTTTTGGTCACTGGCGTAAAGATTGTAAAGCCAAGTCAATGACCAAAAGGGCTAATGCAGCCATGTTTGACATTTCTTCGTCAGAAGATGAAAGTGTACAAGATCACCCAGTAAACTCGGCACACTCCATTGAAGTATTCCATCAGGAAAAATGTACCATTTGTGATCAATTTCATGAGGATGGCGTGTTAACATGCGGCCATTCTATACCTATTACCAGTGAGGAGGCCAATTCTGTAGTAAACTCCAAAGGTAAACTGAACATCCACCAGGGGTATGTTAATGGTAAACCTGCCACAGTTTTACGTGATAGCGGAAGTACTCTCATTGGTGTAAAGAGAGATTATATTCTACCATCACAATATAGTGGTAAATATGTCACATGCAGGACATTCTCAGGGAACATAGAGAAATATCCACTTGCATGGGCATATATAACGACACCATTCCTTACAGGAAAGGTTAAATGCGCAGCATTAACCAATCCTTGCTGTGATATTATCATTGGAAACCTTCCTGAAGTGAATGACATACCACATGACATCAATACATCATCTGTCAGTTGTAATATTTATACTACCACTTCACCTTCATCAACAATCACCATTCATGATGTATTACCACCTGTAATTGAATGTACAAATACCAACCTGGCTATGCCAGAACATACATGTAATTGTGTGAATGTAACATCAATGTGTGATGAGAATGATCGTTGTAATGTAGTAAACGCAGTAACTCGATCTACTGCACAGATGCAAGATCGAATCGATCAAACAGAGGCTTTACAACGAGTAAGTCCTGTTGTAACAACTAGGGAGACGTTTATAACACCTCAGAAAGCCGATCGATCTCTGCAAAAGTATTTTAAACTTATAGGCCAAAAGCCAAGAGTAGCAAAGAATGCTCAATGGTACTTTGCTCTCAAGAACGGAATTCTAACACGGTACTACACCAAAGGTTCCAGCACTATAGAACAAACAGTGCTACCGTTAGAAAACCGCAAGCAAGCATTGAATATAGCTCATGACATACCCTTTGCAGGACACATGGCTTATGCTAAAACTAGAGCAAGGTTACTTAATTTTATTGGCCAAAGTTTTGCAACGATACCAAACAGTATTGCAGATCGTGTGACATCTGTCAAAAGCTTGTCAAAAAGGGTAAACACCCACAAGCTGAATTGCAAGTTACTCATTTGGCTAGTAGACCGTTTGAAAAGATCTCGGTCGATATAGTTGGTCCTCTGAACCATATAACATCTAAAGGTAATAGATACATTGTAACACGCATTAATCTATGTACTCGTTGGCCAGAGGTAATTCCAATGAAGAACATAACTTTCAACGACATCATGGAAGTGTTCTTTCATATTTTTGCGAGGGTAGGATTCCCTGATACCATCCTTTCAGATCGGGGTAGCCAATTTATTTCCTCGGCTACACAAGCCTTTACCAAAATGTTGGGTGTTAAACAATGCTTCAACAATCCATATCACCCACATTCGACCGGTATAGTAGAAAAGATTAATGGCGATATGAAACATATGCTCTCTAAGGTAACCCAAGAACATCCTGAAGATTGGGATACTTATCTGCCTGCCATTTTGTTTGCATATAGGGAAGTGCCCCATTCCAGCACTGGGTTCTCACCATTCGAAATGTTATATGGTGCACAACCACGCGGCCCATTATCTCTGTATGAATCTGTGTTGACTGGAAGTACAACTGTGTCTATACCCATTTCACCATATGAACATGTAACATCATTGCGTGATAGAATTATGAAATCATGTATATTAGCCAAAGAAGCTCTCCAAAAATCAGGAGCTATTTACCGACAATATGCTAACAGAGGAAATAGAACTATTACACTGACGCCAGGACAGGACGTTCTTCTTCTTTTGCCAAGTGATAGACATCTCCTAACTGACTCATGGCAAGGACCGTTCAAAGTGCTACGACAAATTTCGACGGTAGATTACGAGATTGCAGTTAGGGACAAACATAACATTTTCCATATTAACATGCTCAAACCTTATCACCACAGGCAAGACGAACAAGTAGAGACTGCAGCAAGCACCTCCATAGTGGACCAGACGGACGACAACGACACTGACGAGATACCGACACCAGTTCTTGACACAACGAGCAACTGTGAAGACATCTTGACTGAACTATCTGACTCACCTGACTCACGTTATTTTACTAAACTTGACATGACAAAAGGCTACTGGCAGATAGCTGTACATCCTGATAGTATACATCTGACTGCATTTGCCACACCTTGGTGTTTATACAAATGGTGTAAACTACCTTTCGGATTAGTCAATGCACCAGCTACCTTCGTCAGAATGACAAGAATTCTTTTGACAGACATTGCTAACATCATTTGGTACATGGACGACATTTGCGTACACACAAAGGACATGACAGAGCACATAACAGCACTACAGCAGACATTTGACAGAATTAGACATCATGGACTGACTGTAAAACCTTCCAAAGTGGATATAGCCTTTCAGGAAATTTCATTTTTGGGCTATAAGATCTCAAATGGCTTTATATCAACTGACGATAACATCATGTCCAGAATTTTGAAATTGTCGCTTCCGACAACTAAGAAACAGTTGCGAAGTGTGTTAGGTCTTTTAAACTATTATAGACATTTTATTCCTCATTTTGCTGAATTGACCAAATGTTTCACTGATCTACTAACAAATAAACACCCCAATGTGATTGTAAACAGTGAATGTTTAAGGCCAGCATTTACGAAAATTCTTTCATATTTTTCTAAATCACCTATTCTGAAATTGCCAAATTTGAATATTACTTTTAGATTAAGATGTGATGCGAGCTCCGTAGCCATTGGAGGTGTGCTTCTCCAAGAACACGACCAAATCTTGTACCCAGTATACTACGTCTCTCGAAAACTGAACACCAGCGAACGAAATTACAGTACACCGGAACTCGAGGCTCTTGCCATGGTATTTTCGGTACGTAAACTTTCTAGATTTTTGTTAGGCAAACATTTCATTATTGAAACAGATAATACTCCGCTGACAATTGTTACCAGAGGAACACCTAGTAACAGCAGGGTGGCAAGATGGTCCCTTCTTCTGCAGGACTATAGCTATGAGGTTAACCACATAAAGGGTTCACAAAACTGTCTTGCAGACCATTTGTCGAGATGTCCATACAACGAAGCTAATACCCAGTCGACACCAGAGCACAGTGCAGAGGGTGTATAAAACTGCAACGTAGATAGTGCTCAGTACCACAGCCAATTGTGACAATGTGTCAGTAACGCTGTGTACACCATTGTGATGGGGAAGATTGTATCTCCCAATGTATATAACTTATGTACATATTGTGATTCTTATTATTATCATGCGAATGAATGCGTGTATAATTGTGAGATATGTGAAAGAATGGAATCAGTATTATGTAAACTAATGTGTTGTATGACTGTGAGATATGAGAAAGAATGTAATTATTATTGTAAATAAATATTATAACAACCAGACACTACAGAGAAGTGTCACGGGACAACACTACAGGATCCAAGAAGTTACCAAGCAACTAAAACGTGAGGTAATCCTAAAGTATCCAGACCGAGGTGTCCAAGACGTTTTAACAAGGTACGAAAGATGACTGCGACAGTACAATCCGAGCAGAAGGCGGAAGAGACGATCCAACAGCTGATGGTAACAACTACTACTCCGTTTATAGAAGATCCATCCAGAACGGACCAACGTTGTATGAATGACATCACAACACATGTAATAGTACAGCTGTA
Source organism: Cepaea hortensis (assembly GCA_963921405.1). Taxonomy (NCBI): domain Eukaryota; kingdom Metazoa; phylum Mollusca; class Gastropoda; order Stylommatophora; family Helicidae; genus Cepaea; species Cepaea hortensis. The sequence goes on from OY992876.1 coordinate 420,671,962, forward strand.
TACTTCCGATTTTTTGCATAGTAATATTAAAAGTATATAAATGTATGACAATTGTATTAAAATGTAATTTAAAATATTTCCATATACGGAATTGTATATGTCGATTTTTTTAATAGGATTTAATCTCAGCATCGTAACTTGATTGCTTCTTTACAAACGTGACTTTTTATGCACATTTGTCAATAAGGATCAAATTATGACACTAAGAAATAAATTTCCAATTGTAATTTATGTCTTGTAAACGACGATAAATTATTGTTCCTAATTTTTCTGTATAATAACCAGGGGACATTATTCTAAATTATTGGTGATATGTAAATATGTATTGTAACCATGAACATGTGTGCTTGATAAATAACATGTCAATGTAACATCATTTAGATATGGACAGTATATTGCCAAAACTGTTGACCTTCATTAGAAACTCTAAATAGAGGTCTGATGGAGGAGTCATCTCAGAGGGAGATGCTCACGGCTTGACCTGATTATTTTAGTATTTTTGTTCTTGGTTGTGAGGTAGGGGCCAGTTTAGCCGATACCTACCGGACTAGCTGGGTCACAGTGAGGTAATGCCCATTTAAATAGATTGTACTTGACTGTTGTACTTCATAGTACAGCATAAGTGGTGTATACATATTGTTGTCTATTCACCTGTATATATTTATTATAATTGTTAATGTATAATGTTCGACTTTGACATGTTTAATAACACCTAGATATATATTGTACATGAAAATCCTTTCATGAAAAAGGGGTGTGGAGAGTGTCAAGGTCTCACATCCGAGGTTGCGACGCGTTGTCTGTACCAACGCCAGACAACATAACAACACGCAACCCTGGGTAATGTTAAACACGGCAGGGAGAACGCGGCGTCGTTACCGACGCCCGGATAGGTAGCCACACACAGCAATTGAGTTCACCCCGTGAACCGTGCAGAGGACACCAGCTGACGTGTGCGTGTAAGCGTGTAGGACGCCAGAACTGGCAGACGGGCTTAGATCGTTGAACGGACAGGTCGCAAGGGAATGCGAGTTGAGTTTGAATCTGCCTTGAGAGCTAGCCTGTATGACAGTGGGAGACTGGTTCGAACGCTTGTATAGTTTGACTGTAAGTGAGATGTTTATTGCTTGCATGTATTATTATGTATTGTAGTGATATTGTTTCAATAATGAAATGTTTGCCTAACAAAAATCTAGAAAGTTTACGTACCGAAAATACCATGGCAAGAGCCTCGAGTTCCGGTGTACTGTAATTTCGTTCGCTGGTGTTCAGTTTTCGAGAGACGTAGTATACTGGGTACAAGATTTGGTCGTGTTCTTGGAGAAGCACACCTCCAATGGCTACGGAGCTCGCATCACATCTTAATCTAAAAGTAATATTCAAATTTGGCAATTTCAGAATAGGTGATTTAGAAAAATATGAAAGAATTTTCGTAAATGCTGGCCTTAAACATTCACTGTTTACAATCACATTGGGGTGTTTATTTGTTAGTAGATCAGTGAAACATTTGGTCAATTCAGCAAAATGAGGAATAAAATGTCTATAATAGTTTAAAAGACCTAACACACTTCGCAACTGTTTCTTAGTTGTCGGAAGCGACAATTTCAAAATTCTGGACATGATGTTATCGTCAGTTGATATAAAGCCATTTGAGATCTTATAGCCCAAAAATGAAATTTCCTGAAAGGCTATATCCACTTTGGAAGGTTTTACAGTCAGTCCATGATGTCTAATTCTGTCAAATGTCTGCTGTAGTGCTGTTATGTGCTCTGTCATGTCCTTTGTGTGTACGCAAATGTCGTCCATGTACCAAATGATGTTAGCAATGTCTGTCAAAAGAATTCTTGTCATTCTGACGAAGGTAGCTGGTGCATTGACTAATCCGAAAGGTAGTTTACACCATTTGTATAAACACCAAGGTGTGGCAAATGCAGTCAGATGTATACTATCAGGATGTACAGCTATCTGCCAGTAGCCTTTTGTCATGTCAAGTTTAGTAAAATAACGTGAGTCAGGTGAGTCAGATAGTTCAGTCAAGATGTCTTCACAGTTGCTCGTTGTGTCAAGAACTGGTGTCGGTATCTCGTCAGTGTCGTTGTCGTCCGTCTGGTCCACTATGGAGGTGCTTGCTGCAGTCTCTACTTGTTCGTCTTGCCTGTGGTGATAAGGTTTGAGCATGTTAATATGGAAAATGTTATGTTTGTCCCTAACTGCAATCTCGTAATCTACCGTCGAAATTTGTCGTAGCACTTTGAACGGTCCTTGCCATGAGTCAGTTAGGAGATGTCTATCACTTGGCAAAAGAAGAAGAACGTCCTGTCCTGGCGTCAGTGTAATAGTTCTATTTCCTCTGTTAGCATATTGTCGGTAAATAGCTCCTGATTTTTGGAGAGCTTCTTTGGCTAATATACATGATTTCATAATTCTATCACGCAATGATGTTACATGTTCATATGGTGAAATGGGTATAGACACAGTTGTACTTCCAGTCAACACAGATTCATACAGAGATAATGGGCCGCGTGGTTGTGCACCATATAACATTTCGAATGGTGAGAACCCAGTGCTGGAATGGGGCACTTCCCTATATGCAAACAAAATGGCAGGCAGATAAGTATCCCAATCTTCAGGATGTTCTTGGGTTACCTTAGAGAGCATATGTTTCATATCGCCATTAATCTTTTCTACTATACCGGTCGAATGTGGGTGATATGGATTGTTGAAGCATTGTTTAACACCCAACATTTTGGTAAAGGCTTGTGTAGCCGAGGAAATAAATTGGCTACCCCGATCTGAAAGGATGGTATCAGGGAATCCTACCCTCGCAAAAATATGAAAGAACACTTCCATGATGTCGTTGAAAGTTATGTTCTTCATTGGAATTACCTCTGGCCAACGAGTACATAGATTAATGCGTGTTACAATGTATCTATTACCTTTAGATGTTATATGGTTCAGAGGACCAACTATATCGACCGAGATCTTTTCAAACGGTCTACTAGCCAAATGAGTAACTTGCAATTCAGCTTGTGGGTGTTTACCCTTTTTGACAAGCTTTTGACAGATGTCACACGATCTGCAATACTGTTTGGTATCGTTGCAAAACTTTGGCCAATAAAATTAAGTAACCTTGCTCTAGTTTTAGCATAAGCCATGTGTCCTGCAAAGGGTATGTCATGAGCTATATTCAATGCTTGCTTGCGGTTTTCTAACGGTAGCACTGTTTGTTCTATAGTGCTGGAACCTTTGGTGTAGTACCGTGTTAGAATTCCGTTCTTGAGAGCAAAGTACCATTGAGCATTCTTTGCTACTCTTGGCTTTTGGCCTATAAGTTTAAAATACTTTTGCAGAGATCGATCGGCTTTCTGAGGTGTTATAAACGTCTCCCTAGTTGTTACAACAGGACTTACTCGTTGTAAAGCCTCTGTTTGATCGATTCGATCTTGCATCTGTGCAGTAGATCGAGTTACTGCGTTTACTACATTACAACGATCATTCTCATCACACATTGATGTTACATTCACACAATTACATGTATGTTCTGGCATAGCCAGGTTGGTATTTGTACATTCAATTACAGGTGGTAATACATCATGAATGGTGATTGTTGATGAAGGTGAAGTGGTAGTATAAATATTACAACTGACAGATGATGTATTGATGTCATGTGGTATGTCATTCACTTCAGGAAGGTTTCCAATGATAATATCACAGCAAGGATTGGTTAATGCTGCGCATTTAACCTTTCCTGTAAGGAATGGTGTCGTTATATATGCCCATGCAAGTGGATATTTCTCTATGTTCCCTGAGAATGTCCTGCATGTGACATATTTACCACTATATTGTGATGGTAGAATATAATCTCTCTTTACACCAATGAGAGTACTTCCGCTATCACGTAAAACTGTGGCAGGTTTACCATTAACATACCCCTGGTGGATGTTCAGTTTACCTTTGGAGTTTACTACAGAATTGGCCTCCTCACTGGTAATAGGTATAGAATGGCCGCATGTTAACACGCCATCCTCATGAAATTGATCACAAATGGTACATTTTTCCTGATGGAATACTTCAATGGAGTGTGCCGAGTTTACTGGGTGATCTTGTACACTTTCATCTTCTGACGAAGAAATGTCAAACATGGCTGCATTAGCCCTTTTGGTCATTGACTTGGCTTTACAATCTTTACGCCAGTGACCAAAAGCCTTACAAAGGTAACATTTTGTAAGTTTTTTGTAGTTCTTCCTCTCTTTCTCTTGCTTAGAAATGTAATTATGCAAGTAAGCAGTGTACCCAGGATGTTGGTCGCACATATCATGCTCATTGTGTGCATAGTTGCAATATTTACACTGATATAATTTCTCTGCAGTTTGCCTATAAGGTCTTTGTTTGCTATTTGACCCTGCCTGATATTTGCCATATGTAGCTGGTGCTACAAAGTCTGTGCTGGTCAGACTACTAGAGAAACAATGCTTATTGGCTGCAAAATAACCAGAGCCACGACTTTCAATCTGTTGAACACTTTCACACTGACATTCCAACAAAAATTTAGAAAAGGGGGCTGGGAGAGATGCAATAATCTTATCTCTCAACATAAGGTCAACCAATTTGTCATAACTTCCATTTACTTTAGCTGCTGACAGCCATTTAGAAAAAAATATTTTGAATTTCTGAGATGTAATCAGAGAACGTGTGTGTTGGCTTAGGAGACAACTTCCTAAACTGTTCTCTATAACCTGATTCATCTAGCAAAAAATGTGACATAATTTTTGCTTTTATGTAAAGATAATCTTCTTTCAGGTCATTTGGGATCGACTCTATGACTTTAAGAGGTTCCCCAGAAAGACTTCTAACATACACTATCCCCCATTCAGGTTTTGGGATTTTGTAATGATCCATAACGAATTCAAAATTTTGGGTGGATGCTGCTATGCAATCACCTGTGTTGTAACTTCTGATCAGACCTTGATACTTCTTATGAGGTTGATCTTTGTCTGTTTCCCTATTCACTTTATCTTTAGGACATTCAGCTTTTAGCTGTTCAATTTTTAGTTGTGTTTCTTGCTCTTCTCTCTTACTTTGGGCTAAGATCTCAGCTTGCCTCACTGCAGCTTCTAATTGTGCCTGTTGAAGCTTTAAAGCAGCCTCTGGGTCTGCCTCTTTACTTTTCAAAGCCCTTTCGGCTGCTCTCTCATCCCTCTCACTAATTTGCTCTTGTTTCAAACAATATTCTGCATATTTACTTTCACTCCATGCTCTCAATCCCTCACCAGACATATTCATTTTTAAACCCATTTCAATGAAATCTTTTAAAGAAGACATGATGAACAATAGGTATGATGGAATAAATATAAACAAAATTGCTTATGATGTTAGTAAGTTACAAATATTTATAGCACAGTTAATGTCTAAAGCCAGACTAACGAAAGTATAAAGAAAGCTGAAAAAAAATTTTATACTCAAGTAATCATTGGGTACTGTGCTGTTCAGTGGTGCTCGAAATCACACTGGAACGTCGCTCGGGTTGACGAACAAAACATTTTTTGAAGTTCACCAGACTCAGGTAAAGTTGTCACAAAAACCCTGTACTTTTTAAACTAACCGAAATTAGAACATTTGTAAATGTATGGTGTGTGTAATGTCACTGAAGTCTGTAAAGGTTTGTATGCTGTCAAGTATTATTGTTAGTCGTTACCACAATCAACAACTTTCACGCCTACGCTAACCCTACTCAATGACATTCAAGGGCACGGCCGCCATTTTGGATGTTAGGTACAAAATTTGTTGAATTTAGTGATAAGTCTGAAGACGCCTCGGTTGGCTTCAAATAATATCTTCACACTTATAATTTAATTAAATCAACTCTATTAATTCGTTACTTTACCTTAATCTATGACTTGCACACTTCTATCGGCATGTTCACATTCGCTTCAAACTCGGACAAAAAAAATGTATACGTTCGCATTTGATTCAAAACCCGGACGAGCCCCCACATTCGCACTTGTCAGAGTCTTGCATAACACAAGACAAGTAGCTCGTTTTCTGGCAAGTGTGAAGTAATATCAAACTATCAAATCACACGAAGTGAATATCCGAAAGTATTATTCACACGTTTTATTGACGCGCCGCATTTATCATCGCACAAACATCGCGCACTGACAATCCATAACAATCATTATAGCATGAACAATATCACTACAATACATAATAATACATGCAAACAATAAACATCTCACTTACAGTCAAACTATACAAGCGTTCGAACCAGTCTCCCACTGTCATACAGGCTAGCTCTCAAGGCAGATTCAAACTCAACTCGCATTCCCTTGCGACCTGTCCGTTCAACAATCTAAGCCCGTCTGCCAGTTCTGGCGTCCTACACGCTTACACGCACACGTCAGCTGGTGTCCCCTGCACGGTTTACGGGGTGAACTCAATTGCTGTGTGTGGCTACCTATCCGGGCGTCGGTAACGACGCCGCGTTCTCCCTGCCGTGTTTAACATTACTCAGGGTTGCGTGTTGTTATGTTGTCTGGCGTTGGTACAGACAACGCGTCGCAACCTCGGATGTGGGAACTACTGGCTTAGGTGAACAAACCTGAACAGCCATTTACACACGTGCGAATATTGCTAGCAACGGAGCTCACGTGAGTTGTAATAAGTTACTTACGTATGTGGCTATTATTAGACGTATTTGACATAAGTCTAGTGCTATGTGGGTAGGACTTATTCACTGCCGAAGTAGAAGATAGAGAGGCCAAATATCCAGCATAGTAATAGTGTATACAATTAAGAATCTAAACTTGTCTTGCACAAGATAAAAGGACCTTCCTAGGCAAGAATACCTGAACGCAAGGAATAAACTCAAAACAAGAGCACATGCCGATTCTAATCGCTGAGCATTAACTAACAAGCTGGCCTGCTGGCTCAGTAATCAGGGGTTCAAATACACACGAAAACTTGTATTCAAGGTGGACTTAAATTCCAAGATATACCAGGTTTACAATGATGCTAAAGGATGTCTTAGGGGGTAAATGCTACCAGTGTGATCATAATTCGGGTGTCGTCCAGTATATAAGAATATCGGATTTGAACCACAGGCCTGATACGCCTGGTGGTGTGTTTAAGGATCTTCTTTTTCTATTTTGTTTGTCCATTAAGAATAATGATGACCATACATTTCATCCTGTGGGGGTTGAAAGTATAGAGAAGTGAGTTCTATAGTCTGTTTACTTTTGTCTGCCCCAATATAAAATTCCATATCTCAGTAACCAACTGAGAGAAAATTATGAGATTTAGCATATAACATTATCATATGTCCACCCAACAAAAATGTATTTGTTCTGGGGATTGTACAGAAGATTTCAATGTTTGTGTATATGCGGTACATAATTTACGGGTCAAAGATTAAGTGCATAATTGTTAATGTATTACACCTTCACCCAGACACATCCGCGCTTTAAAAAAAAAATTATCTCGTGGTTCACGTTATGGCACCAACGGCGCGCAGTTATATTGGATTGCTCAGAGGTGTCGTAAATGTGGGTTCTTTGATGAAACGTGAATATATAAATAAATATATAAATAAATCTAAACATTAATATAATATAAATAGCTAATATCTGAATTTGTGAATATTGTTAAACGGGAATGAATGTGAAATTTTGTACACTTCAAAGCATCGCTGTGAAGTTGTACACATATTTTTTTCAAGAATCTGAACGCAGGAAATTGTTTCATACTGTTTGTGACGAAACGCGATTATCTGTCTGTTGTCGTCAGGATCCCGCACTATTTTGGCGCGTCATCGGGGGACTTTCCCAGCTATTAATAGACTGAGGAAAGCCGATGGAGGAATTACCGTCTAGAATCTTCTCGGAGCACCTGAATTTGCGTGACCCGTGAGGCTGGGTATAGCACTAAATTCTCGTGCAGAGAGATCTAGAAATTCTAGACGGGGAAAGACTGTTTCCATAGAAAGTGTCTTTTCCCAAGAAGCACTAGCTCCTCGTGCGCATGAGTGGGCACGATTGGGGGGAAATGCGGCTAAACCATTCATTCACTTCATGATGCTCGAAGAGAGCAGACGCAGGCCTGTGTTGAGCCATTTAGTGTTGCGTCTCACCTCAACCATGTTTCGGCTGACTGTTATGGAAAGGAGGCTGATCAGCCCTTGAACAGTTCTGAAAGCTGACTGGAGTCTGGTTCTGAATATTCAGGTACTTATTTGTTTAAGTCATGTAACTTTGTAATTGTTTACAAAACGCAAATGTTCTAACCTCATTACATATGCGGATGTCCTTGCATTACTAATTAGCAAACCGATCGATAGCGCTGCTGAAGGCTAGGTCGGGTGTTTGTTTACCAACGTGTGTTCGCGAATCAGCTGGTGGGAATGCAGGCATGCGATGTGGGCGATTTGGGGTTAAATTATATTTACCATGTATCGCAAATCGTTGCATCTATTAGGTTGCTGTGTTAGAATAGAACATAGTTAATAGGGCCTGATAGAAACCTAGATTTATGTCAGTCAGTTGCTGAAGCAAGGAGAACGGTTAGAAAACCAGGTAAGTTGGTAGGTGGAGATTCAGACAAAACTGTGCTTAGTTACTAAGTAAAGATAGAACTTAGTTCTTTGCCACCAGGAATGATGTAACTATTGTGTGGTAACTTAATAGTGAATTCATTGTGTGGAACACGGGATTTCTGTGTGCAGGTAAGTCTTCATTGATGATATATATATATATATATATATATATATATATATATATATATATATATATATATATATATATATATATATATATATATATGATGTGGCATTATGTATATATATTAGGTCATGGAATGTGATACTTCCTGGAGTAATTCCGAACGCCGAATAGGTCGACGCGTGATAACAATGCGTGCCGTCGCGATATGCATATGCGTTCTGTATTCTTGTCTTAGCTATCCTGTTCTTTCATACTGGCGCTAGTGCGAGTGAGTGCTAAGGTGCTGGAAGTATGGAAGGATGCAAGGAGGTTATATGAGACACTGGGACATATAGGATATGGGGGATTTGAAAGCAAGTTATGAAAGTATAGGTTGGCAGACCAGGCCAACTATGACGTTCGGTCCAGGCCAAGGCTAAACCACTTGGGAGGGCTGAACTGGAACATCACCCTTGGAACATGTGGGGAACATGTATTATCAAGAAGGCTTCTTGACTCTAAGGAGGAGTCTGATAAGAAGAGTTTGCTACAGTGTGGGCAGGTGGTCCCACCAGCAAACAGGCATGTGTACATATTGGATGTGATAATGTACTATTCCTATATCCCGAGGGATGGTATATTGATCAGTATTATCTTTATTAATGAACATTGATAATGTATGGAACGAGTCCGGGGACTCTTTACCTTATTGTTTAGTTCGGTTAAATTAGAACTATGATAACAGCCTACTACCACTAGTGACGTTAGCGACAACTGGTAGATGATTAGGGATAGGTAAGACCTACGATCAGACTCGTCATTCTGATTTCTTGCTCTGTTTGACGGGCTGTTCTGTGAGGCCATCTGACATTAATGAACCCATGCTTTACTACTCTCCAGATAGAGATAATGCTTTAGTTATATGCATAACTAAGTAGCATGACTGAGGGTTGAGTAGTCATTGGTAGGATGCATGTGGACTAATGTTGGGCCAGTATACTCTCACCGGTCGCTCTTCCTTTTCAGGAGTTTGCCTGTTGAGGAACCAGTCAACTACACTTGTCGTTGGCGGGAAACCACTTCGTGTAACACAGCGAAGGGTATAATTCTTTACTTATCTCGCCAGACTTAACCACACCATTTACCCAGTGTGATTCATCATGCGTGAAGGTTTGCATCAAGTGATTCAGGTGCCCTGAAGGTGCACGTGTGGGACATGATGGTTTGTGGTGTTTTTCTGCATTAGAAGATACTCTATTTCAGCCAGGAACATTTCAGCTACTTGAGCAATCATGCTCACAGAAAGGAAACACCTGACCGTATACTATTACGGTGGTTCCGCCTAAACGCGGAAAGACGTGATTTAGACACTTGAATGGTTCCTATGACAGCTTTCGTGGCAGGTCTTGAGAAGAAATACACCAGCTATTAATAGTAACTTGTGGAAAGTGTTACCAGGTGGAAGGGACAATAGATTATAGTCCAACCTGAATAGTCTTCCTTGGAAGTAGATGTCTGATTCTAATAGTGTACTGAAAGAGTATGAAGACTTTGAACTGTGTTCGTGTAGGACTCAGTGACATATCAGTTGCCTTCTCTGATTCTTCAATCAGTGTTACTGTGTTATGAGTACGGGACCATTGAATTGGTCATTGACTTATTCTACAACCAGTGTTACTGTGTTAGAGTACGGAACCATTAGATTGGTCATTTGTCAAGGTCTCACATCCGAGGTTGCGACGCGTTGTCTGTACCAACGCCAGACAACATAACAACACGCAACCCTGAGTAATGTTAAACACGGCAGGGAGAACGCGGCGTCGTTACCGACGCCCGGATAGGTAGCCACACACAGCAATTGAGTTCACCCCGTAAACCGTGCAGGGGACACCAGCTGACGTGTGCGTGTAAGCGTGTAGGACGCCAGAACTGGCAGACGGGCTTAGATTGTTGAACGGACAGGTCGCAAGGGAATGCGAGTTGAGTTTGAATCTGCCTTGAGAGCTAGCCTGTATGACAGTGGGAGACTGGTTCGAACGCTTGTATAGTTTGACTGTAAGTGAGATGTTTATTGTTTGCATGTATTATTATGTATTGTAGTGATATTGTTCATGCTATAATGATTGTTATGGATTGTCAGTGCGCGATGTTTGTGCGATGATAAATGCGGCGCGTCAATAAAACGTGTGAATAATACTTTCGGATATTCACTTCGTGTGATTTGATAGTTTGATATTACTTCACACTTGCCAGAAAACGAGCTACTTGTCTTGTGTTATGCAAGACTCTGACAAGTGCGAATGTGGGGGCTCGTCCGGGTTTTGAATCAAATGCGAACGTATACATTTTTTTTGTCCGAGTTTGAAGCGAATGTGAACATGCCGATAGAAGTGTGCAAGTCATAGATTAAGGTAAAGTAACGAATTAATAGAGTTGATTTAATTAAATTATAAGTGTGAAGATATTATTTGAAGCCAACCGAGGCGTCTTCAGACTTATCACTAAATTCAACAAATTTTGTACCTAACATCCAAAATGGCGGCCGTGCCCTTGAATGTCATTGAGTAGGGTTAGCGTAGGCGTGAAAGTTGTTGATTGTGGTAACGACTAACAATAATACTTGACAGCATACAAACCTTTACAGACTTCAGTGACATTACACACACCATACATTTACAAATGTTCTAATTTCGGTTAGTTTAAAAAGTACAGGGTTTTTGTGACAACTTTACCTGAGTCTGGTGAACTTCAAAAATTTTTTTGTTCGTCAACCCGAACGACGTTCCAGTGTGATTTCGAGCACCACTGAACAGCACAGTACCCAATGATTACTTGAGTATAAAATTTTTTTTCAGCTTTCTTTATACTTTCGTTAGTCTGGCTTTAGACATTAACTGTGCTATAAATATTTGTAACTTACTAACATCATAAGCAATTTTGTTTATATTTATTCCATCATACCTATTGTTCATCATGTCTTCTTTAAAAGATTTCATTGAAATGGGTTTAAAAATGAATATGTCTGGTGAGGGATTGAGAGCATGGAGTGAAATTAAATATGCAGAACACACCCGCTTCACACGCGTGATCCGCGTATAGATCATTCTTATGAGTTGTATTACATGTCATGGATAGCCCATATTCCTCAAGATTTCCCAAAGTTTCTGACGTTGTACACAGTCAAATACTTTTGAATAATCCACAAAACATGAGAATAGGTTTACATTAAATTCTCTGCACTTCTCTATTATTAAACGCATATTGAGAATGTGTTCTGTTTAGCGATGTCTATTCACTCGCTGAATAACTTGTCGTGGACCAGTTCAGCTGATGGGGACAGTTTTCACAGAAAGCGGACAGGTTTTAGCGGAAGTATCACGTGGTGTCGACCGGCGCGCAAATAGAGTACACAAAAACGCAGTCATCTGTTTAAATAGTGACATCAGCTACAGATGCTCTCAGCTCTCAAGAATACCTCGAAAAACATGAAAATAAGTTTTGTACCTGTGTCAGTAATGTCAACAGATAATCTCGGAGCAGATACTGTGGATGTGATGTGATGTAATAAGCATTCATATTTGGTATGACACGAGAGCATCTGCTAAACTGATTATGGCTAGTATTAGGGTTAATCAGCACGATGCACAGTCATGATATCTTAATGCTTCTATTCAAAACATTATTTTAAAGCATACAATGAAACAAAAAATTATTTGAAGACCTTGCAGAGAAACAATGAATACAAATACATTTATTTACCAGTATAGGATCTCAAACCAGGTAAAAAGAATAGGAAACACAATGAGAAAATGGATGAAAGCAATATAAACATATAATAATTATGAAGAATGGTATTAATAAGTAATACAAAACACAACACACTTGTCCGACATTTTTGTAATTAACACCTTAGTCAAGAATACAACAAATAAGAATTATACTAAAATTAATATAAATTAACATACTTAATAAATAAATATTGAAACATTAATATAATGTTTAAATAGGAAAATGTGAAGAAGTGGCACATCAGTTCTGTATAATTACCATTATATATATATGTCCTTATTTTATGACAGGAAATTGTAATTTTGAATGCAATTTACATATCCATGTTTGTGTTTATTAAATCATAAAGAAATGTCATGTCATGTATTGATTGTATTTTTACACGTCATAGTCAAATTGTTTTAAAATACCCTATATAGAATTAATTAGTTGGTAGAGGAGAGGCAAACCACTAAAAAGATATTTTGGGTATAAAAAGGAATACAACTCTATTTCTGTTCTCAAACAATTGAGTAAGTACAGCTAAATTAATTAAACGGGCAGGATCACATTGGGAAAAAGGATTTCTTTGGGGTTGAGCCATCAATCTCGATGTATCCGACAATAGCCCTCCAGACTATCCCTCAAGTGTTCAGTCTCTCCAAGACCACGTGCTGTAGACGTTTTGATGCTGTCTTTCACCCCTGTACAAGTTTTTTTTAAAGGCTCTTAGTTTCTAAGAGACAGAGAGAGAGAGAGAGAGAGAGAGAGAGAGAGAGAGAGAGAGAGAGAGAGAGAGAGTCCTCCGGACAAACCCACAAGTGATCAGTCTCACGCAAAGACAAACATGACACATAGCGATCTCTTGTGCATTCAGGAAGATTGCTGAAGATGCCAATACATCAGTGGTAAACCCTCAACCGGCATTGACTTAATGAGACGGAATCCCCATTCTAGTAGTAGTCGTCCATGGCGGCAGTGGACTACTCCTGAAGGCCTGGTGACACGGCACACTGGCACCATAGCACGGCTGACGTCATAGCCCAGCTGGCACCATGACCTACTTATTCAGCAGGAAAGCCTCGCCAGCACTATGACACTACTGGCACCGTGGCCCAGCTGGCCCAATGATACTCATATGTAGGAGTGAAGTCACGCTGGTGACACCACAGACTACAGCTTCATGAAAGAGAATTGACTTCTCTAAGTCAATGTCTATTGAGGCTGTAGACCACTGATTTATTGTTATCCCCACGAGGCTAATAAATTATCGCGCGGACCTGAGAGACAGCTGTCCAAGTAGAAGATCATTTCCGCAAGCCCGCTCTTCCCGCGGAACTCCAAGAGGTGTATGCGGGCAATAAGCCCCGTTCTCATGGTATCTTTAATCATGACGCGTAGTGATGACTCTCGACCAATTGTCAGTTCCACTGCAAATTGCAATTTCCTATCTTTAATGTCTTGTACCCATTCATGTTGGCAGATGGCTGTTTAACCTTCAAGGAAGCATGTCTTCTTTCTCAACCAGTGTCAAACTGCCACCATGATCTATTAACTTCTGCCTACTTCTTAATTCATATCTACCTACTCCTTCTACCACATCTACCTCCTCTTACCAATTTACTACTTGCCTCGTAACAAGGCGACTTGACTGGTGCTTGTCTCGTAACAAGGCGACATGCCTGCGGCTGCCTAGTCACAAGGCGACATGATTGGGGCTTGCCTCGCTGTCGGCGCTACGATATTAATCTGATAATTATGACAATGCCACATGAAGGCATAACTCCAGAAGGAGCAATCGAGACAATAATAAGATCAGTTGCGCACGGTAAGTTAGAAAATGATGTTTCATGTTACTTTTGGCCACTCAACCTTCTCTTGTCATTTTATGTCCATAGTTTATTTTTTAACTTTTTTCTTTAATCTGGCACTGCTCATATGTATGTCTACATAAACAGAGTTCACTTAAAATACCGTGCATTTATTACTTTACACTTTACACGGATGTCGCGCAGCCGTCCTTCACATTTTCCCCATTTAAACATTATATTAATGTTTCAATATTTATTTATTAAGTATGTTAATTCATAATAATTTTAGTATAATTATTATTTGTGGTATTCTTGACTAAAGGGTTAATTACAAAAACTTCGGACAAGTGTGTTGTGTTTTATATTACTTATTAATGCAATTCCTCATAATTATTGTATGTTTATATTGCTTTCATCCATTTTCTCAGTGTGTTTCCTATTCTGTTTACCTGGTTTGAGATCCTAGACTGGTAAATACATGTATTTGTATTTATTGTTTCCCTGAAAGGTCTTCAAACAACTTTTTGTTTCATTGTATGCTTTAAAATAATGTTTTGAATAGAAGCATAGATATCATGCGTGTGCATCGTGCTGATTAATTTCTAGCCATAATCAGTTTAGCAGATGCTCTCGTGTCATACCAAATATGAATGCTTGTTACATCACATCATATCCACAGTATCTGCTCCGAGATTATCTGTTGACATTACTGACACAGATACAAAACTTATTTTCATGTTTTTCGAGGTATTCTTGAGAGCTGAGAGCATCTGTAGCTGATGTCACTATTTAAACAGATGACTGCGTTTTCGTGTACTCTATTTGCGCGCCGGTCGACACCACGTGATACTTCCGCTAAAACCTGTCCGCTTTCTGTGAAAAATGTCCCCATCAGCTGAACTGGTCCACGACAAGTTATTCAGCGAGTGAATAGACATCGCTAAATAGAACACATTCTCAATATGCGTTTAATAATAGAGAAGTGCAGAGAATTTAATGTAAACCTATTCTCATGTTTAGTGGATTATTCAAAAGTAATTGACTGTGTACAATGTCAGAAACTTTGGGAAATCTTGAGGAATATGGGCTTTCCACCACATGTAATACAACTCATAAGAATGCTCTATCTAGAGTAGTGTTTCCCAACCTTTTTTGTGCTTGCTTGCTTGCTTGTGTTCGTTGGCTTGAGCTCCAACGCAAAGCCCTGTATGTCGGATGAAGGCATCCCGTTGTCCAACATCAGTGTGATGTCATACAGGACCTGAGGTTTGCGTGAGTATCCGTTGTCCCATGTCTGGCTTATTGGTGCGCAGACTGGTAGTTCCTCGCCGTACAGGCAGACACTCTCCGACTTCGGAGGAATCGGCGATCATATTGACTTCAGCCAGGACCCCGAAGGGACCTGTTGCCCAGGACGCTCGACGAGGACGCGTCAATAGGTCTTGGCCAGTATATAACCCGGCCCTGGTGCCTTGGAAACACCTCTGCGTCTAAGCCTTTCTAAGATTCTGACACCCCCCCCCCCCCCCCCCCCCACAACATACACATAATTTTCATATTCAATAATTGAAATGTTCACTAAAGAAACTTGAATGATAGGTATGGAATGTATGCAGGAATTTGGAATACCAAGGAAGTGACCAGACTATGCATGGAAGATACTTATAATATAGTAACATATACAGGCAGGAAATCAGACCCTTTCCAAATAACATCTGGCTTGAAACAGGGTGATGCACTATAGCCGCTATTCTTTAATCTGGCTCTAGAGAAAGTTTTTGATACTGGACACCTCCTGAAATATGCAATTCTTTTTCACACGATCAAAGCAAATACGAAATTTGCCAGACTATCCAAAACAGACCATTGCCTTCTAAATTACGACGATATGAAAAATAAAACGCGAAAACAATTTTGAAAAAAAAACAACCTTGCGTCGACTGCTTGGGAGGCAATCATGCTAACCTTTACACTACCGACACCTCTACGTTTGAGTTTAGTGATTGCTACAAAAGTGGTTTCCTGTAGCATAGAAAAAACAAAAAGACACCCAGCTGGCCTTAAATCAAACACTTAGAACGCCACCCATTGTATGGATAATTTGCCCTGGCCATGCGGGAGAGTATGAATGAACAGACTGATAGGCTGGAAGAGAATGCACCTCTTGGTGGTAGATTACCTATGGACAAAGGGGAGGTGGTCGTGCGCTTGTGAGATCAGGTGAAGAAGGCGAGGAACAGATTGAGAACCTGAATCTTGAAGCATCTGGGTGTTGTAATTCCAGTCTACTTAATTCTATCTCATGCTGTCTTGTCTGTTCGGCTAGTTTTAACTCCTTGTCATTCTCCAGTTCAGCCTGTTTCATCTGTTTTTCGGATTCTATTTCCGCCATCCGGATTCTTACTTCCCTTTGTTCTTGCCTCCATGCTCTTTCAGCCTCTCTGATATACTTCCTCAACTCATCACCCTCATATCCCATCAATGTCCCTTTCTCAGTCAACTCCTGGGTAGTGCGTTGCTTGTCGAATGACATGATAATTGAGCACCTTGATAAGATACCTGATAAACTTTTAAGCAATGCTCATCCCCTATCTATCAATCAACTGCCCTAATATAGTATGTATAGCAATTAATTAGGACAAACAAACACACTTACCAATCTGTCACCAACCCACTTTGCTTTTGCTGTATATTTTCTTATTCGCGTATAAAAATTGAAATATTTACTCGCAAGCAACTAATACTAGAACCGTCTAGTCTTAGTGTGTGAATTACGTGGAAAGGAAATCCTACCAACCTACACAATCATCTAGTAGACCTATAGTTATAGTGTTACAGGCACTAAAGCAATTTGACAGTGAACTTATTGAAAAAAAAATTATCTCGCAGACGAGCAGCTCAATCTGAAGGATTGGGTTGAAATGAAATCCCAGAGACGAGACACCAATCTGTCGCGTGATCTACAGCCGTATAAGAAAACCCTACGGGTTAGGATGTAGATAGAAAAGCTGATCCTTGGTTAGGTCAGTCCACTGTAGGAGAAGAAGACAAAAAGGCTCGTATTGGGTCTAGATAGTATGAATCCTGGTCCCAGATGAGTCTACCTTCCTATCAGTGGCACAGGGAAATGCAAGTAAAGTTGGACACTATACCCCAATAGATGATAGCTGACTTAGTTAGCAGTGACACGCTACCATGTGATGAAGAAAATCCCCCAGTGCCCTCAATTATAACATACAGGAGAGACACAACTAGTTCACTCAACTTCTATCCTTACACACTACACTACTATTAATTATTATGAGGTGAAAAAGGCAGTAGGTAAAGTTTTGTGTGATGGTCTACAAATCAGACCGCACAGTTTAATTATAAAGAAAAGAGAAAAAAAATGTCTCCACTTAGGAGATAAAAGAAAAATGGATTAATGTTAATTTCTGGCTACTACAGCAACAAAACTGTTTCATGTGCTTGTAAATCACAGAAGCACAGCAAAGCATTCGTTGGTAGGTTGAAGGCAGATTGATGGTTTTCCACTCAGCTCATATCCATAGCTCCCACGATGGTTGTCTGCAGCTTTCCTCTCTGGTCCACCAGCTCTCACGTGATGATGATGGCAAAGTGAACTGCACTACTTTGACTCAGGCAACAAATAGTTATGGGTGAACTCGCTGATGCTGATTGATGATGAGGGTGCCGCTTGAGGGGGCACCACAACAACTCTGCAAATAAAGACAAACAGGACATCTGGTAATCTATGGTCTGGAATCACTCTTCCATCTTTATTCAACCATTGTGCTATAGCTATAGTCTTCTCATATGGCAAAAGCAGCTCTAATTATTAGGACATAGTCCTACTGTTGTTCTGACTGGACATATTGACAAGGTAGAAAGGAAAGGATTGATTTACACTCGTACGTGACAGTGCCTATCTCTATTCATGAGGAGAGTACGGTCTGATCTTGAATTATATCTATGAGTGAATGGATCCAATTCCCTTCAGCGAAAAGAAATATTCAAGACAAATACTGATTCCGTAAATAGCCGTGACTACTCCACATCTTCATTCTGGATCTAGCTATCAAACAAATCCTTAAATGTGACTGTACTGTTGATGTGATAGGAAAGGACTTGGATCACAAACCTAACAATCACAAATGATGCTCCTAAGTGTGCAAGAGACACAAGGGTGTATTGTAAAGTAAGGAAATTGTTCCAGATACTAAGGTGTCTGAATATGCTCTCCCCTGATATGCATTCCGAGAGGCCTGAGAATAGTCTCCAATGAATACTGCCTAGGTTGGTGATAGTCATCCACGTATCCCTATATGTATAAAGAAGAGTCTTCCTCTTGAGAATGTATTAACTAGAGAAGAGATCCTATCCATACTTAAGAACTGAGCTGATCTAGAAAAGAACAGTATGGGCTCCCAGGCGGCGTGGGCATGATAACTAGGTCATGCCATGGCGTGGGGCTGGTTCTAGATATAGCGAGGCCATTTTGATGAAATACCTACTATTAGATTTAAACCATTCCATTCAGTACTATATCTTCTAGTCTTAGCAGTACAGTAATAATAACCTTATTGTAATCTATTAACAAAGTATCTCAACCCAAGTATACTTTAAAACTAGCGTGGTTGTGTACCACGTTGTAGTGTCTGCTTTGTCTGCCAGCGATCATATTCTCCGAATTTATCCAAGACTTTGACGCCGGATTTATACGAATATTGTAGAACGTGACGTGTTTCGTTCTATTAAGAACGAGTTTGTACAACTGAACTCAGTTGTAAATTGAATATTCTATTAAGTAATATATATTCTATGGGCAACCATGCCGTTTGTGGATTTGGCTGACCATCATGTCGTAAACTCACATTCATTGCAAAACTGTTATGAACATAAAAATTATATATAGGAATAATAATCGTTTGATCTTACCTAGTTCCAGAATCAGATTCTCACTACCGATCGGGGCCCTTGTTCAATATAAAATTTTCTCTTTCTTATTACTTGTTTAAGTAATTTACTATTTAAAAAAACGTTGCTTTTTGAACACCACAAATGGGCCCCGACCGCTGTCTGCAATGGCTAGCAGAAGAGTGAGACCGGATATGGAACTAGGATACGCAAGTGGTCGTTTCCGGGCCCAGTTGTCGGTTGGTTTGAAGATGGCCAGGATAAGTCGGCCAAACTAAATTACTCTATAAACCGTAATTATAATGTGACCGTAACAATTTATATAACATTTCTAATTATTCTTTATCATACACTGAATAATAAGCAAGAGGAGAGGGTGCAGCCAGCAGGCTTTCACCACAATCATCATCATCTAAAATCACATTTGTAATTGATCACCCGCATCAAACATAAACATGTGTTTAAATCCTTTGCATGTCTCTAAACTATTGATGCTCCATTAAACAGAAGCATCAGTGTCGTGTACAAGTCGATCAATATTGTGTGTGGAAGACAAAGGTGGAACATCCCAAGGGCCGTTTTTTCCAAGAAATCAGATAAGAACATTTTCGAACTATTTTGATATCCGCCATTTTAACCTTGCATCTTTATTTTTCAGGGAAGATAGAAATAAGTAACACATAACGAGAGATCGTTTATAAAATTGTAGTGACATCATTACTAAATAACATAAAGCCATACAATGGCATCATTAAATGATTGCATCCAGGCGCGTAAAGAACTAGGATATACTGGGGACAAATTAGAGAAATGGGCAGAACAAAGATACAAAGAGGAAACTGCTAGACACAGGGAAGAATCAGATAGAAGATACAAAGAGGAAACTCCTAGACACAGGGAAGAATCAGATAGAAAAGCTGCTTTAGAAAGAGATGAAAGAGCATTAGAAAGACAACATCAGAAAGAAATGAAAGAAGTAGAAGAAGCCACCAAACAAAAACAACTAGAATTAGATAATGACAACTAACAAAAACGACTAGAATTAGATAATGCCACCAAACAAAAACAGCTAGATTTAGAACATACAGCCAAACAGAGACAAATACAAGTAGAGGCAGAAACGAAGTTAAAGATGAAAGAAATGGAGATAGATTCAAACACCCAAATAGCTGCAAATAAACAAAAGAGCCAGGAAGAACAAAACAAATTCAGTAAATACAAAGTCCTCATCAAACCATATAGCGCAGGAGATTCAATCTCAGCATACACTGACAATATGGAATTCCAACTTAAGACCCATAAAATACCATTAGAGGATTGGGCAATGATTTATATGAGGAATCTTAGTGGGGAGCCATTAAAGGTAATATAATCCATACCCATAGATTTAAGAAACAATTATCAATACATCCACGAAAGGATTATGCAACATTTCCTTCTAGATGCCACTGGCTATCAAATTCAGTTTGCCCAAATAAAACCAAAGCCAACTGAAACCTTTTTGGACTACATTTCAAACGTACAAAGCACATTCAAAAAATGGATTAATGCCGCTAAAGTAGGGGAAGACTTTCAGAAATTAGAAGATCTTATGGTGATGGACAAAGTTATAAACACAGTCCCTACCCCTTTTTCAAAATTTCTTCTATGGTGTATGCGAGAGGAGATCAGTGAGTCCAGGATCGTTCATCATCAAGGTCGGCCATACCACATCACACGTATGTTCCAAACAGGTCTCACAGAATGAAGTGTCTCTCCCGACAGAGGTTGACTTCTAGGAGTTATCCGTATATAGACTGTGTGACTGGTCTCCAAGAGTTAATATAGCCTAATAATGACCATGAATCAGGAACACACTATGTACTTAATATGTTCATTAAAATCCTGATACCTGCGAAGATCTCCTTATATCGCACACGAGTTTAACGAAAACTTTAAGTCCGATTGAAAAATGTTACTGAATGAGTGTCTTTGCTTTGCAACCTCTCTACATCCTATAGTTATGGTCACTCGACATAGTCAGTTACTTTAAATCACCGTTATTCCACCTCTCTACCTAAAATTGTCATTGTCCTTGGAGGTGTTAATAGTTTCATTTAAAAAACTGCCTTGGGCACTCAATCACTACTACACTGGCCCTTTTCAGGATAACACTCCAGCTTTCTATGACTCTGTAATTTTTGGAACGATGTCCCATTTCCGAGGCCATTTAGTATAACTGCACTCAGTGTGATAGCCATTGTTCACACCTCTGTGTTGTCCATCAGCTCTTCTCTACAATTGAAGTGCACTCAGTGTGAGTGTCATTGTCCACACCTCTGAGTAATATTTTCCTTCTTCTACACTGTGGAACCTGTCGAAAAAACGAACATTCTGTAAGAGAAAAACCCTATTCTAATCCACTATATGTGATTGTATGATAAAGGCCACACTCAGATATTTATCCTGGTTAACCTAGAACTATACTCTAGCATAAAGCAGAGTAGTTCCTCACATTTGGGTGGTAAGGAAAAGGACAGACCAAAAGGAAAAACACAATAGCCCCAGTAGACCTGACTACCGGAATATCCTACCACTAACATTTCGTTTATCCCCCAGTCATCCCTAATCTCTCTGAATATCATCCCATTACATTGGTCTTACCCTGCCGAATGAAATGATATATCACTCTACCTCGTTTAAGCTAGACATCAGCCAGCTGCGGCCGACGCTCCTAGACTACGTTCACACAACACACTATCACTAAGTTCAAGTCCTAACTCTATTTATAAATAAAATACCTTATGCTAGTGTTCCGAGTTGGAATTCACAATTCACAACATGAAAAAACAATGTCACTTGTTTCCAAACGTTTCCAATGTCACATGCTTTCCCGCATGGCACATGATTGATTGAGATCGGTAAGAGATCTCAGGGTCGGCCTCTACTACGATACAAAGATGTGTGTAAACGGGACATGATTGATACAGGCATTGATAAAGCACATTGGGAGCAAGTCGCCGCTGAACGTGTTGCATGGAGAGCAAACATCAGAAATGGAATAAAGACAAAGGAGAAAATTATTGCAGATAAATCACACACCAAGCGTTTGAGACGTAAATGATGCATTATGGTAGAAATGACCACGTGTTCACATGCACCCACTGTGAACGAACATTTACAGCGCGAATAGGCCTCATCAGTCACATTCGCTACCGTCATGGGTAAAAGTTATGCCATTTTGAAGCACAAACTATCGTTTGTCAAGACGGCACTGTGCCACCAATGAAAGTAGTAGTAGCAGCAGCAGCAGCAGCAACAACAACAGCAGCAGCAGGAGCAGCAGCAGCAGCAGAAGAAGAAGAAGAAGAAGAAGAAGAAGAAGAAGAAGAAGAAGAAGAAGAAGAAGAAGAAGAAGAAGAAGAAGAAGAAGAAGAAGAAGAAGAAGAAGAAGAAGAAGAAGAAGAAGAAGAAGAAGAAGAAGAAAATATGTCACAATAACCTGGCACAACCTGGACTTGTGGCCGATAACCTGACTAAACGTGGACTTGTGGCCAATAACATGACTAAACTTGGACGTGATGCCAATAACATGACTAAACTTGGACGTGTGGCCAATAACATGACTAAACTTGGACGTGTGGCCAATAACATGACTAAACTTGGACGTGTGGCGGATAACATGTTTAATCTTGGACTTGTGGCGAGTAACATGTCTAAATTTTGACTTGTGGCGAATAACATGACTACACATGGTCTTGTCGCCAACAATATGACTAAACTTGGACTCGCTGCTGGTAACACCACTGAGTGTGTATATGTAGCTAAAAACATGACTAAACTTAATTTAAGTTTGTAGCTATTAAGTTAAATGACTAAACTAGAATTTATTGGCATTTGCATGACTCGACTTGGATTTGTTGCAATTTACACGACTAAACTTGGATTTGTGGCCAATGACGTGCCTGGACTTGAACTAATGGTCAACAACATGATTACACTTGGACTTGTTGCCAGTTACCTGACTGAACTGGAACTACTGGCCACTAACATGACTAAACTTGGACTTGTAGCCAGTAATCTGATTCCACTAGGGTCGCTGTCAACGTTTCAACTATTGACAGGAATGAATCGGTGTTGCCAACCTGTAGTTCTACCTTCTCTTAAGACATAGATTCATTGCATATTTTGTATCAGAAATATGCTCAGAAGATTACCGAGACCATTTGAATTCAAAAGTCTTGATGTATTTCATAAGTAAAATATGATGATAATATTTACATACGTGGTAGTATACAATAATACAATATTATCACTTCTCATCAATAATTATTATTTTCCCCCCATACATCTAATATACTGCAATATCAAAGCCTGGTTTTACCATACACAATAAGCTACATAAAAAGTTCATATTTGAAATATTTTATGAAACAGATAGATACATTATTGCTGATAACTACTGCAGCGGAATAAAGGCAAGCTTGTGTAACATACCTTCACAGTAGACTGTATTTTCAGTGTTGCATGTGCACGTATCTAAGCAATCTGTGCCGTGCATATATGAAGGGTGCGCTGTGTGAAGTAATAAAACATAAGAATATGAACTATATATTGGCTCTAGTTATTGTGTGTGACAATGTAAATAGCACAACTCAGTCTCACAAACTGTTACTTCTCATGTGGTTTGAAGAGTTATTAAAGACGTCAAGACGTCGACGAGGTTAAAAGGATAAGAGCGACCGCAGCTCAATCCGTAAACCGACATTAAACTGGACTTTAACGTTTACTGCCCGTTCAGAAAGCATTGTTAAACTTCTGTCGCATAGAAAATGATCCTGGAATTGAGAGTAACATCCTGCAAAGGACATGCAACCATTGTTTTTTACAATACCCAGACAACGTCAATAAAATCTAGGACGACCAGCCGCTCACAAACATAACACCAACTCTCTCTCCCCCCCTCCCCCCCCCCCCCCAAAAAAAAAAACCCATTCAATCACCTCGCTCCCAACATCAGACATCTATTGCCTATGTATGCATCCACTACTACGTACCAACAGTTTCAAGTTAGCTATGATAGAACGCGACACAGGTCTAGTACTCGGTGTGTTCATTAGTTTGAAAACAAAAACATAATGTGAAGCATGTTTGACAAACCTCAAGGCACACTGGGCATATTTTAATAGACCCATGTTTCATTAATCAATCGACACTCGATAGGTGATGATGTCAGTGTCCCGAAGGCCGCCTTTTCCCTCAAGATATTTTCTGGTACCTATGTTAGGCTTTTCTGATATCTTTATATTGGTCAGTGTCACATAATACTGAAGAATGCCGATCCAGATTGATGAAAGGCCTGAAACCGCCGTCGCTAGGCGCCACAACTATTTGATGTGGGGAAATATGTTCCAAATTTAAACACGACCGGGATTCCCTGAGTAGTCCCCGAAGCAAAGAAAGTCGTCGGCACGTTGATTTGCAGGGATCTCAAGATTAGAGGGAAAGTGCCGTCTTGATTTGAAGTCCGATTACGTGAATGACGTCACTCGGACATTTTTTCGGCTGTTGGAAGAAACGAAACATGAGATCAGTCTGTTGGACGAACCACAGATAACGGGAGTGTTTGTGTGTTCCAATTAGAATGGAGAAGGGATTCACAGTGTCCCATGTTGTTTGGAAACAAGTGACATTGTTTTTTCATGTTGTGAATTGTGAATTCCAACTCGGAACACTAGCATAAGGTATTTTATTTATAAATAGAGTTAGGACTTGAACTTAGTGATAGTGTGTTGTGTGAACGTAGTCTAGGAGCGTCGGCCGCAGCTGGCTGATGTCTAGCTTAAACGAGGTAGAGTGATATATCATTTCATTCGGCAGGGTAAGACCAATGTAATGGGATGATATTCAGAGAGATTAGGGATGACTGGGGGATAAACGAAATGTTAGTGGTAGGATATTCCGGTAGTCAGGTCTACTGGGGCTATTGTGTTTTTCCTTTTGGTCTGTCCTTTTCCTTACCACCCAAATGTGAGGAACTACTCTGCTTTATGCTAGAGTATAGTTCTAGGTTAACCAGGATAAATATCTGAGTGTGGCCTTTATCATACAATCACATATAGTGGATTAGAATAGGGTTTTTCTCTTACAGAATGTTCGTTTTTTCGACAGGTTCCACAGTGTAGAAGAAGGAAAATATTACTCAGAGGTGTGGACAATGACACTCACACTGAGTGCACTTCAATTGTAGAGAAGAGCTGATGGACAACACAGAGGTGTGAACAATGGCTATCACACTGAGTGCAGTTATACTAAATGGCCTCGGAAATGGGACATCGTTCCAAAAATTACAGAGTCATAGAAAGCTGGAGTGTTATCCTGAAAAGGGCCAGTGTAGTAGTGATTGAGTGCCCAAGGCAGTTTTTTAAATGAAACTATTAACACCTCCAAGGACAATGACAATTTTAGGTAGAGAGGTGGAATAACGGTGATTTAAAGTAACTGACTATGTCGAGTGACCATAACTATAGGATGTAGAGAGGTTGCAAAGCAAAGACACTCATTCAGTAACATTTTTCAATCGGACTTAAAGTTTTCGTTAAACTCGTGTGCGATATAAGGAGATCTTCGCAGGTATCAGGATTTTAATGAACATATTAAGTACATAGTGTGTTCCTGATTCATGGTCATTATTAGGCTATATTAACTCTTGGAGACCAGTCACACAGTCTATATACGGATAACTCCTAGAAGTCAACCTCTGTCGGGAGAGACACTTCATTCTGTGAGACCTGTTTGGAACATACGTGTGATGTGGTATGGCCGACCTTGATGATGAACGATCCTGGACTCACTGATCTCCTCTCGCATACACCATAGAAGAAATTTTGAAAAAGGGGTAGGGACTGTGTTTATAACTTTGTCCATCACCATAAGATCTTCTAATTTCTGAAAGTCTTCCCCTACTTTAGCGGCATTAATCCATTTTTTGAATGTGCTTTGTACGTTTGAAATGTAGTCCAAAAAGGTTTCAGTTGGCTTTGGTTTTATTTGGGCAAACTGAATTTGATAGCCAGTGGCATCTAGAAGGAAATGTTGCATAATCCTTTCGTGGATGTATTGATAATTGTTTCTTAAATCTATGGGTATGGATTATATTACCTTTAATGGCTCCCCACTAAGATTCCTCATATAAATCATTGCCCAATCCTCTAATGGTATTTTATGGGTCTTAAGTTGGAATTCCATATTGTCAGTGTATGCTGAGATTGAATCTCCTGCGCTATATGGTTTGATGAGGACTTTGTATTTACTGAATTTGTTTTGTTCTTCCTGGCTCTTTTGTTTATTTGCAGCTATTTGGGTGTTTGAATCTATCTCCATTTCTTTCATATTTAACTTCGTTTCTGCCTCTACTTGTATTTGTCTCTGTTTGGCTGTATGTTCTAAATCTAGCTGTTTTTGTTTGGTGGCATTATCTAATTCTAGTCGTTTTTGTTAGTTGGCATTATCTAATTCTAGTTGTTTTTGTTTGGTGGCTTCTTCTACTTCTTTCATTTCTTTCTGATGTTGTCTTTCTAATGCTCTTTCATCTCTTTCTAAAGCAGCTTTTCTATCTGATTCTTCCCTGTGTCTAGGAGTTTCCTCTTTGTATCTTCTATCTGATTCTTCCCTGTGTCTAGCAGTTTCCTCTTTGTATCTTTGTTCTGCCCATTTCTCTAATTTGTCCCCAGTATATCCTAGTTCTTTACGCGCCTGGATGCAATCATTTAATGATGCCATTGTATGGCTTTATGTTATTTAGTAATGATGTCACTACAATTTTATAAACGATCTCTCGTTATGTGTTACTTATTTCTATCTTCCCTGAAAAATAAAGATGCAAGGTTAAAATGGCGGATATCAAAATAGTTCGAAAATGTTCTTATCTGATTTCTTGGAAAAAACGGCCCTTGGGATGTTCCACCTTTGTCTTCCACACACAATATTGATCGACTTGTACACGACACTGATGCTTCTGTTTAATGGAGCATCAATAGTTTAGAGACATGCAAAGGATTTAAACACATGTTTATGTTTGATGCGGGTGATCAATTACAAATGTGATTTTAGATGATGATGATTGTGGTGAAAGCCTGCTGGCTGCACCCTCTCCTCTTGCTTATTATTCAGTGTATGATAAAGAATAATTAGAAATGTTATATAAATTGTTACGGTCACATTATAATTACGGTTTATAGAGTAATTTAGTTTGGCCGACTTATCCTGGCCATCTTCAAACCAACCGACAACTGGGCCCGGAAACGACCACTTGCGTATCCTAGTTCCATATCCGGTCTCACTCTTCTGCTAGCCATTGCAGACAGCGGTCGGGGCCCATTTGTGGTGTTCAAAAAGCAACGTTTTTTTAAATAGTAAATTACTTAAACAAGTAATAAGAAAGAGAAAATTTTATATTGAACAAGGGCCCCGATCGGTAGTGAGAATCTGATTCTGGAACTAGGTAAGATCAAACGATTATTATTCCTATATATAATTTTTATGTTCATAACAGTTTTGCAATGAATGTGAGTTTACGACATGATGGTCAGCCAAATCCACAAACGGCATGGTTGCCCATAGAATATATATTACTTAATAGAATATTCAATTTACAACTGAGTTCAGTTGTACAAACTCGTTCTTAATAGAACGAAACACGTCACGTTCTACAATATTCGTATAAATCCGGCGTCAAAGTCTTGGATAAATTCGGAGAATATGATCGCTGGCAGACAAAGCAGACACTACAACGTGGTACACAACCACGCTAGTTTTAAAGTATACTTGGGTTGAGATACTTTGTTAATAGATTACAATAAGGTTATTATTACTGTACTGCTAAGACTAGAAGATATAGTACTGAATGGAATGGTTTAAATCTAATAGTAGGTATTTCATCAAAATGGCCTCGCTATATCTAGAACCAGCCCCACGCCATGGCATGACCTAGTTATCATGCCCACGCCGCCTGGGAGCCCATACTGTTCTTTTCTAGATCAGCTCAGTTCTTAAGTATGGATAGGATCTCTTCTCTAGTTAATACATTCTCAAGAGGAAGACTCTTCTTTATACATATAGGGATACGTGGATGACTATCACCAACCTAGGCAGT
The DNA here is from genome assembly GCA_963921405.1 of Cepaea hortensis. Classification (NCBI taxonomy): domain Eukaryota; kingdom Metazoa; phylum Mollusca; class Gastropoda; order Stylommatophora; family Helicidae; genus Cepaea; species Cepaea hortensis. The sequence goes on from OY992876.1 coordinate 420,700,284, forward strand.
ATTCATTGGAGACTATTCTCAGGCCTCTCGGAATGCATATCAGGGGAGAGCATATTCAGACACCTTAGTATCTGGAACAATTTCCTTACTTTACAATACACCCTTGTGTCTCTTGCACACTTAGGAGCATCAGTTGTGATTGTTAGGTTTGTGATCCAAGTCCTTTCCTATCACATCAACAGTACAGTCACATTTAAGGATTTGTTTGATAGCTAGATCCAGAATGAAGATGTGGAGTAGTCACGGCTATTTACGGAATCAGTATTTGTCTTGAATATTTCTTTTCGCTGAAGGGAATTGGATCCATTCACTCATAGATATAATTCAAGATCAGACCGTACTCTCCTCATGAATAGAGATAGGCACTGTCACGTACGAGTGTAAATCAATCCTTTCCTTTCTACCTTGTCAATATGTCCAGTCAGAACAACAGTAGGACTATGTCCTAATAATTAGAGCTGCTTTTGCCATATGAGAAGACTATAGCTATAGCACAATGGTTGAATAAAGATGGAAGAGTGATTCCAGACCATAGATTACCAGATGTCCTGTTTGTCTTTATTTGCAGAGTTGTTGTGGTGCCCCCTCAAGCGGCACCCTCATCATCAATCAGCATCAGCGAGTTCACCCATAACTATTTGTTGCCTGAGTCAAAGTAGTGCAGTTCACTTTGCCATCATCATCACGTGAGAGCTGGTGGACCAGAGAGGAAAGCTGCAGACAACCATCGTGGGAGCTATGGATATGAGCTGAGTGGAAAACCATCAATCTGCCTTCAACCTACCAACGAATGCTTTGCTGTGCTTCTGTGATTTACAAGCACATGAAACAGTTTTGTTGCTGTAGTAGCCAGAAATTAACATTAATCCATTTTTCTTTTATCTCCTAAGTGGAGACATTTTTTTTCTCTTTTCTTTATAATTAAACTGTGCGGTCTGATTTGTAGACCATCACACAAAACTTTACCTACTGCCTTTTTCACCTCATAATAATTAATAGTAGTGTAGTGTGTAAGGATAGAAGTTGAGTGAACTAGTTGTGTCTCTCCTGTATGTTATAATTGAGGGCACTGGGGGATTTTCTTCATCACATGGTAGCGTGTCACTGCTAACTAAGTCAGCTATCATCTATTGGGGTATAGTGTCCAACTTTACTTGCATTTCCCTGTGCCACTGATAGGAAGGTAGACTCATCTGGGACCAGGATTCATACTATCTAGACCCAATACGAGCCTTTTTGTCTTCTTCTCCTACAGTGGACTGACCTAACCAAGGATCAGCTTTTCTATCTACATCCTAACCCGTAGGGTTTTCTTATACGGCTGTAGATCACGCGACAGATTGGTGTCTCGTCTCTGGGATTTCATTTTAACCCAATCCTTCAGATTGAGCTGCTCGTCTGCGAGATAATTTTTTTTCCAATAAGTTCACTGTCAAATTGCTTTAGTGCCTGTAACACTATAACTATAGGTCTACTAGATGATTGTGTAGGTTGGTAGGATTTCCTTTCCACGTAATTCACACACTAAGACTAGACGGTTCTAGTATTAGTTGCTTGCGAGTAAATATTTCAATTTTTATACGCGAATAAGAAAATATACAGCAAAAGCAAAGTGGGTTGGTGACAGATTGGTAAGTGTGTTTGTTTGTCCTAATTAATTGCTATACATACTATATTAGGGCAGTTGATTGATAGATAGGGGATGAGCATTGCTTAAAAGTTTATCAGGTATCTTATCAAGGTGCTCAATTATCATGTCATTCGACAAGCAACGCACTACCCAGGAGTTGACTGAGAAAGGGACATTGATGGGATATGAGGGTGATGAGTTGAGGAAGTATATCAGAGAGGCTGAAAGAGCATGGAGGCAAGAACAAAGGGAAGTAAGAATCCGGATGGCGGAAATAGAATCCGAAAAACAGATGAAACAGGCTGAACTGGAGAATGACAAGGAGTTAAAACTAGCCGAACAGACAAGACAGCATGAGATAGAATTAAGTAGACTGGAATTACAACACCCAGATGCTTCAAGATTCAGGTTCTCAATCTGTTCCTCGCCTTCTTCACCTGATCTCACAAGCGCACGACCACCTCCCCTTTGTCCATAGGTAATCTACCACCAAGAGGTGCATTCTCTTCCAGCCTATCAGTCTGTTCATTCATACTCTCCCGCATGGCCAGGGCAAATTATCCATACAATGGGTGGCGTTCTAAGTGTTTGATTTAAGGCCAGCTGGGTGTCTTTTTGTTTTTTCTATGCTACAGGAAACCACTTTTGTAGCAATCACTAAACTCAAACGTAGAGGTGTCGGTAGTGTAAAGGTTAGCATGATTGCCTCCCAAGCAGTCGACGCAAGGTTGTTTTTTTTTCAAAATTGTTTTCGCGTTTTATTTTTCATATCGTCGTAATTTAGAAGGCAATGGTCTGTTTTGGATAGTCTGGCACATTTCGTATTTGCTTTGATCGTGTGAAAAAGAATTGCATATTTCAGGAGGTGTCCAGTATCAAAAACTTTCTCTAGAGCCAGATTAAAGAATAGCGGCTATAGTGCATCACCCTGTTTCAAGCCAGATGTTATTTGGAAAGGGTCTGATTTCCTGCCTGTATATGTTACTATATTATAAGTATCTTCCATGCATAGTCTGGTCACTTCCTTGGTATTCCAAATTCCTGCATACATTCCATACCTATCATTCAAGTTTCTTTAGTGAACATTTCAATTATTGAATATGAAAATTATGTGTATGTTGTGGGGGGGGGGGGGGGGTGTCAGAATCTTAGAAAGGCTTAGACGCAGAGGTGTTTCCAAGGCACCAGGGCCGGGTTATATACTGGCCAAGACCTATTGACGCGTCCTCGTCGAGCGTCCTGGGCAACAGGTCCCTTCGGGGTCCTGGCTGAAGTCAATATGATCGCCGATTCCTCCGAAGTCGGAGAGTGTCTGCCTGTACGGCGAGGAACTACCAGTCTGCGCACCAATAAGCCAGACATGGGACAACGGATACTCACGCAAACCTCAGGTCCTGTATGACATCACACTGATGTTGGACAACGGGATGCCTTCATCCGACATACAGGGCTTTGCGTTGGAGCTCAAGCCAACGAACACAAGCAAGCAAGCAAGCACAAAAAAGGTTGGGAAACACTACTCTAGATAGAGCATTCTTATGAGTTGTATTACATGTGGTGGAAAGCCCATATTCCTCAAGATTTCCCAAAGTTTCTGACATTGTACACAGTCAATTACTTTTGAATAATCCACTAAACATGAGAATAGGTTTACATTAAATTCTCTGCACTTCTCTATTATTAAACGCATATTGAGAATGTGTTCTATTTAGCGATGTCTATTCACTCGCTGAATAACTTGTCGTGGACCAGTTCAGCTGATGGGGACATTTTTCACAGAAAGCGGACAGGTTTTAGCGGAAGTATCACGTGGTGTCGACCGGCGCGCAAATAGAGTACACGAAAACGCAGTCATCTGTTTAAATAGTGACATCAGCTACAGATGCTCTCAGCTCTCAAGAATACCTCGAAAAACATGAAAATAAGTTTTGTATCTGTGTCAGTAATGTCAACAGATAATCTCGGAGCAGATACTGTGGATATGATGTGATGTAACAAGCATTCATATTTGGTATGACACGAGAGCATCTGCTAAACTGATTATGGCTAGAAATTAATCAGCACGATGCACACGCATGATATCTATGCTTCTATTCAAAACATTATTTTAAAGCATACAATGAAACAAAAAGTTGTTTGAAGACCTTTCAGGGAAACAATAAATACAAATACATGTATTTACCAGTCTAGGATCTCAAACCAGGTAAACAGAATAGGAAACACACTGAGAAAATGGATGAAAGCAATATAAACATACAATAATTATGAGGAATTGCATTAATAAGTAATATAAAACACAACACACTTGTCCGAAGTTTTTGTAATTAACCCTTTAGTCAAGAATACCACAAATAATAATTATACTAAAATTATTATGAATTAACATACTTAATAAATAAATATTGAAACATTAATATAATGTTTAAATGGGGAAAATGTGAAGGACGGCTGCGCGACATCCGTGTAAAGTGTAAAGTAATAAATGCACGGTATTTTAAGTGAACTCTGTTTATGTAGACATACATATGAGCAGTGCCAGATTAAAGAAAAAAGTTAAAAAATAAACTATGGACATAAAATGACAAGAGAAGGTTGAGTGGCCAAAAGTAACATGAAACATCATTTTCTAACTTACCGTGCGCAACTGATCTTATTATTGTCTCGATTGCTCCTTCTGGAGTTATGCCTTCATGTGGCATTGTCATAATTATCAGATTAATATCGTAGCGCCGACAGCGAGGCAAGCCCCAATCATGTCGCCTTGTGACTAGGCAGCCGCAGGCATGTCGCCTTGTTACGAGACAAGCACCAGTCAAGTCGCCTTGTTACGAGGCAAGTAGTAAATTGGTAAGAGGAGGTAGATGTGGTAGAAGGAGTAGGTAGATATGAATTAAGAAGTAGGCAGAAGTTAATAGATCATGGTGGCAGTTTGACACTGGTTGAGAAAGAAGACATGCTTCCTTGAAGGTTAAACAGCCATCTGCCAACATGAATGGGTACAAGACATTAAAGATAGGAAATTGCAATTTGCAGTGGAACTGACAATTGGTCGAGAGTCATCACTACGCGTCATGATTAAAGATACCATGAGAACGGGGCTTATTGCCCGCATACACCTCTTGGAGTTCCGCGGGAAGAGCGGGCTTGCGGAAATGATCTTCTACTTGGACAGCTGTCTCTCAGGTCCGCGCGATAATTTATTAGCCTCGTGGGGATAACAATAAATCAGTGGTCTACAGCCTCAATAGACATTGACTTAGAGAAGTCAATTCTCTTTCATGAAGCTGTAGTCTGTGGTGTCACCAGCGTGACTTCACTCCTACATATGAGTATCATTGGGCCAGCTGGGCCACGGTGCCAGTAGTGTCATAGTGCTGGCGAGGCTTTCCTGCTGAATAAGTAGGTCATGGTGCCAGCTGGGCTATGACGTCAGCCGTGCTATGGTGCCAGTGTGCCGTGTCACCAGGCCTTCAGGAGTAGTCCACTGCCGCCATGGACGACTACTACTAGAATGGGGATTCCGTCTCATTAAGTCAATGCCGGTTGAGGGTTTACCACTGATGTATTGGCATCTTCAGCAATCTTCCTGAATGCACAAGAGATCGCTATGTGTCATGTTTGTCTTTGCGTGAGACTGATCACTTGTGGGTTTGTCCGGAGGACTCTCTCTCTCTCTCTCTCTCTCTCTCTCTCTCTCTCTCTCTCTCTCTCTCTCTCTTAGAAACTAAGAGCCTTTAAAAAAAACTTGTACAGGGGTGAAAGACAGCATCAAAACGTCTACAGCACGTGGTCTTGGAGAGACTGAACACTTGAGGGATAGTCTGGAGGGCTATTGTCGGATACATCGAGATTGATGGCTCAACCCCAAAGAAATCCTTTTTCCCAATGTGATCCTGCCCGTTTAATTAATTTAGCTGTACTTACTCAATTGTTTGAGAACAGAAATAGAGTTGTATTCCTTTTTATACCCAAAATATCTTTTTAGTGGTTTGCCTCTCCTCTACCAACTAATTAATTCTATATAGGGTATTTTAAAACAATTTGACTATGACGTGTAAAAATACAATCAATACATGACATGACATTTCTTTATGATTTAATAAACACAAACATGGATATGTAAATTGCATTCAAAATTACAATTTCCTGTCATAAAATAAGGACATATATATATAATGGTAATTATACAGAACTGATGTGCCACTTCTTCACATTTTCCTATTTAAACATTATATTAATGTTTCAATATTTATTTATTAAGTATGTTAATTTATATTAATTTTAGTATAATTCTTATTTGTGGTATTCTTGACTAAGGTGTTAATTACAAAAATGTCGGACAAGTGTGTTGTGTTTTGTATTACTTATTAATACCATTCTTCATAATTATTATATGTTTATATTGCTTTCATCCATTTTCTCATTGTGTTTCCTATTCTTTTTACCTGGTTTGAGATCCTATACTGGTAAATAAATGTATTTGTATTCATTGTTTCTCTGCAAGGTCTTCAAATAATTTTTTGTTTCATTGTATGCTTTAAAATAATGTTTTGAATAGAAGCATTAAGATATCATGACTGTGCATCGTGCTGATTAACCCTAATACTAGCCATAATCAGTTTAGCAGATGCTCTCGTGTCATACCAAATATGAATGCTTATTACATCACATCACATCCACAGTATCTGCTCCGAGATTATCTGTTGACATTACTGACACAGGTACAAAACTTATTTTCATGTTTTTCGAGGTATTCTTGAGAGCTGAGAGCATCTGTAGCTGATGTCACTATTTAAACAGATGACTGCGTTTTTGTGTACTCTATTTGCGCGCCGGTCGACACCACGTGATACTTCCGCTAAAACCTGTCCGCTTTCTGTGAAAACTGTCCCCATCAGCTGAACTGGTCCACGACAAGTTATTCAGCGAGTGAATAGACATCGCTAAACAGAACACATTCTCAATATGCGTTTAATAATAGAGAAGTGCAGAGAATTTAATGTAAACCTATTCTCATGTTTTGTGGATTATTCAAAAGTATTTGACTGTGTACAACGTCAGAAACTTTGGGAAATCTTGAGGAATATGGGCTATCCATGACATGTAATACAACTCATAAGAATGATCTATACGCGGATCACGCGTGTGAAGCGGGTGTGTAACACGCGTGATCCGGGACTGTTTCCGGATCCGGTCAGGGATATGCACTACTGATGAGCTCAAATGAGGGCGAAACTCGAGTATAGTGCTTCCATATTGACGTGGATAGGCCTTAGGTTCATACCAGAATGCGATCGGCGTTGCCAGTAGTGGGTTGTGCTCAATATTTAAATTTCAAATCCCGAAACAACCACATAATCAAAAGAAATATATGTTAATAAGGAACAATTGGAGGTGGTGGAAAATTTTGAATATCTTGGGTCATTGATTACCAACAACGGTGACACAATGAAAGAAATTAAACGACGACTATCAATTGCTCTTCAAAGACTATAACAACTGAATAAATTATGGAATGGGACAGACAGAACTTCAAAAATTAGAATTTTTTGAGCGTGCATTTTTGCCATTGCAACATACGCCTGTGAGACCTGGACACTTACTAAACAAGCTGGGCAGCGCATGAATGCCTTTGAATATAAATGTTATAGACGAGTTCTAAGAATATCTTGGGCAATGAAAAGACCAAATGCATCAATACTTCAAGAGCTGAATATTGAAGAAGGTTGGCTATTAAAAACGATAAACCAAAGAAAATTGAAATATTTTGGTCACTTGAAACGTCACGTAAGTTTGGAGAGAAAAATAATGGAGAGGTATATTCCTGGGAAGAGAGGAAGAGGAAGGCCAAAGAGAAGATAGGTGCAGGATGTGGCGAATGATCTCCAGATGGGTGTATCGGACGCGGAACATCTTGCTTATGATCGAGAGTTTTTAAAGAAGGTTGTTATGGGAGCGAGGTTCTGCAAAGAACATGCTACTGAATGAATGAAACATAATTACCGCGGCACAAAACTGAGAGCGTTATTAATTGCTTTGCCACAATTGAGACGGTGGGGGTGAAGTGATTACCTCAGCATTCCTAGAGCACGAGTGTTGTGTTGTTACTGCAATTTAGGGGATGGGTGACGGACGATCAGTCTTCGTGCACTGTTCTTTCTCAACTTTCTCCTCCACCACAGTTCTCCTCCAAGATCTCAGCGCTCCTCTCAGCCCAAATCTCTCCTCATAAATTTCTCAACTCTCTGTACTCTCCCGGCTCTCAATCCCCTCTCCCAGCTCTCTCCTCGCAGCTTTATCAAACCCCTCTCTTCACAGATGCTACACCTCTCACCTCCCTCTCACAGCATTTCCAGCTCTCCACCCATTTCTCTCTCTCTCCTCTCCCCACAGCTTTCTCAGCATTCGCCCTCTCCGCCCAGCCTTCTCACTTATACGCCCCTCAGCTCTCTCCTTTCCGCCCCTCGCAGCTCTCCCCTCTCGGCTCTCTCTTCATAGCTGTCTCCTCTCAGCACTCTCAGGTCTCTCTTCTCAACTTTATCAGCTCAATCATCTCGGCTCTCTCTTCAACACTCTCAGGTATCTAATTTCTCAGCTCACTCCTCTCTGTTCTCTCATCACAGCCTCCGCCTCTCAACTTTCTCATCTTCCTCTCTCCGCCTAGCACTCTCGGC
>OY992876.1:420713587-420876087 GCA_963921405.1 Cepaea hortensis
CAGGATGACAGAATTGTTTGTTTGAAGAATAATTTCTGGATATTGTCGATACGCAGGAGGATCTTGACTGATCGATGAATTGTCGCATAATCAAGTGGGAGTGTCAAACGAATCGATTTCATACGGCTGGATCAAGGATTGCCGATTTTTTTTTTCTGAGCTAAGTATTATATTTGCTTGTGGTGTTTCAGTTAATTAGTTACGGTCAAAATACTGTGATTTTGCACACATTTTATTCTTTCTTTATTTGCTCATGTCTTTAATGACGTCATAGGCGCGTTACACAATTTTGTGCGATATTGCGCTTTGCATTCTTAACAAGGTACAACGAAAGGAGACGAAGCCTTGTTACAAACCTTTGAGAACAAAATTTTAAGACGCATCTTTGGACCAATTAGGGATACACAAAGTGGAGAGTGGAAAAGAAGAAGTAACAAAGACATTTATGATCTGTTTAAGTCCCCGCTAATCACTGGTATCATGAAGGCTAATAGACTACAATGGCTGGGGCATATAGAAAGAATGGAAGATAATAAGGAAACAAAACTCGCTTACACGCAGGAAATAAATGACCGTAGACCCCGAGGTAGACCCAGAAGGCGGTGGAGAGATAATATATATACAGACCTACAAGCACTTGGAATCAACGACTGGCAAGAGAAGGTCCACCAGAGAGATGAATGGAGACGGATTGTATTTGCAGCAAAGAACCTCAATGGCTCTGAAAGCTGAAGAAGAAGAAGAAGAAGATTCTTAATTTTGGTGCGCGTTATTTTAATTGTTTATTTAGTGATAATATTGTGCTTTTGACGGCTTCGTGGCTTAGAGGTTATGACTTTTCTCCGTAATCTCGTATGCTCTCGTGGGTAACGTGATGACTGTGAAAATCAGCAGTGGTTCGAATCGCATCGGTAACTTACGGGGTATGTGAGCCGGCCGTTCAGAAAGCAATGGCAAACTAGTGAGCGTAATCTTGCCAAGAAATCATCATACAGCTGAAAGATGCTGGTGTTAACAGCGATGTCCTGTAAAGGATATGAAAAAAAAAAAAAAAATTGTGCTTTTACTAATTTCACTTATTTAAAGGACTTTAACTCTGTCTTTATTTCTTTTACTGCGTTACTTATCTTATTTATTATAATAATATTTCGTTATTTATGAATTTGGAAGTTGTTGCAGGGAAATTAACTATTTCTTCCTACTTTCTGGTACTTTTCTCTTGTCGACTGTAATATTTATACGCCTTATTGCTTTTGTGCTAAATTTCTTTCAACATTTCTTGTGTACACACTTAGTCATTGTAGGATAAACATAGCAACATGTCGATGCTACAAAACTTTCTACAAATATATGAAACTAACACAGTTTTGATAATTGAAAATGGCGAAGACATAGAAGACACTCTCATTACTGAACAAGCATTGGTCAATGGAGTATCAACGACGTGTATTAGGGACACTAGTTCAGTTATTGCAGGAGTTGATAACAAACTGATCAACGAAAGGGATTACACAGGTAATAGTATTGGTTGCAGAACATTCGGGGGTACGGTAGAAATATACAAGACTGCGCGGGTCATGATTGAATGCCCTTATTACGAAGGCAGAATATGTGCAGCGGTATTACCAAACCATGGGTAGCGGGTAGGGGTACCCCCTATCAAAGGAGAAGTAAGGTGCCTCCTTCCCTCCGCTAGCCTACGGGACACCCTTGGGCAAGGTGGAGTACCCGTTTAGCCCCCCCCCCCCCCCCCAACAGGGTAACGTGAAGCCATGTGAGCAGGTGGTGGATTGGACTTGGGAGCAACCGACAGATAGTTGTTGGTTATGGTTTCAAGTCAGTGACGGTGGGCAGCGGATCTCTCAGTAGAGACAATGGCTACGGTCATCCGATCAGTATGGTCACTGCCAGGAAGGAAGAATGGTAGACTTCCCTCCTTATTGATTCCCCGGCAGAGGAGGCTCGTCAGCCTTGGTTGGTATCTCTTCTAAGAGAGGGAACTCTAAATCTCAAACCTCCGCTCCCTTGCGGGTATAGCCTATGGGAAAGGCTTCGGGAGTAAACCCTGAGGACAAATCTGGAGATGGAGTCCCTAAGACAGTTCCATGTTGTAAACAACATAGTTCTGGCAACTCCTGCGACGGCACCGATGCCAAGTTGCATTGGTACTGCCTTTCCCTTGGTCAACATCGGCGACGTGGAGAGGGGGAACTTGCTACTGGGCAACAGCTGGTTCTCCCATGTCCATTGCCCAGGCTTGTGCCCTGAAGAGGTCACTTCAGCACCGTGTAAAGCGGTGACCCAACATGGGAAGCAGCATTTGCCGGTTATAAGTCTTAATGCTCTATTGGCGTAGAGCAAGGCGCCAGGGGCTACTTCCGACGGTGGGAGAGATCATCGTATCTCACTAGACAGCTACCGCCCGCCTAAGCTGGGCATCCCCCAGTCAATAAGGTGTTGTCTCGCCACAGTTCATCTGCTCCTGAGGGTGTGTGGAGCTTAGGGGAAAATCCTGACACATGGACCGCAATCTATACACCTAGCAACAAGAAAAAAACAACAACCGGCAATAAGGCTGGGAACATGGAACGTAAGAACCATGACCCCTGGCATCTCAGACGATCTAAACGAGATTGTGGATGCCCGCAAAACTGCAGTGATAAACAACGAACTACTAAGACTGGGGATAGACATTGTCGCCCTGCAAGAGACCAGACTCCAAGAATCTGGAAGCGTCAAGGAGAGGGACTTCACTTTCTACTGGCATGGCAAGCCTTGCGGAGACACCAGGGAGCATGGAGTTGGCTTCGCTATCAAAAACAAGCTGCTTAAATCCATCATACCACCAAGTGATGGCACTGAAAGAATACTGAAGCTCCAACTCCGGACAGAGGCAGGCCCAGTTAGAATTATAAGCATTTACGCCCCAACACTAACTGCAGCATCAGAATCTAAAGACAAATTCTATGACGACCTTAGCACAGAAGTCAGTGAAATACCAGAGAAACAACATCTTTTTATCCTGGGGATTTCAATGCCAGGGTTGGCTCCAACCACAAATCGTGGCCTTCGTGTCTAGGACAGTTTGGCGTTGGGAAGATCAATGACAATGGACAACGTCTCTTGGAATTCTGCAGCCACCATAATCTGTGCTTGACCAACACCTTCTTTGACACGAAACCTCAACACAAGGTGTCATGGAGACACCCCAGATCAAAGAACTGGCACCAACTCGACCTGGTGCTCACTAAACGCAGCAACCTCCGCAATGTACGGCTGACTCGCAGCTACCATAGTGCTGACTGCGACACCGACCATTCACTCGTCTCCAGCGAGGTAAAGATAAAGCCCAAGAGAATCTACAGAAGCCGAACAGAAGGACGACCACGCATTGACACCAGCGGCACCCAAAATAAAGAGAAGGTCAACAAATTCATGCAGGCTCTAGCGGATACTCTGCCTGGCCCCACAAATGGAAATTCCACCGAGTGATGGAGTCATTTTCGCTACACCATCTACAATACAGCACTATCATCATTTGGAAAGAAGCAAACTAAGTCAACCGACTGGTTTGAAGCACACTCTGAAGAGATGCTCCCAGTCCTGGAGATAAAGAGACATGCATTCTCAATGTATAAAACATCACCTTCAGATAAAACACTGCAGGCATTGCGAACGGCCAGAAATAGAGTACAAAAGATGGCAAGAAGATGTGCGAACAGGTACTGGCTACAGCTCTCTGCTCAAATTCAAACTTGTGCAAACACTGAAAATATAAGAGGAATGTACGAGTGCATCAAGCAAGCTGTCGGTCCATCAAAAAATAAGATGGCCCCTTTACGATCAACTGAGGGGGTAATCATAAAAGATCGAGCGAAAAAAATGGATCGCTGGGTAGAACACTACTCAGAGCTATACTCAGATAACACTGTCAGCGAAGAAGCTCTGGAAGCCATTGATCAACAGTCCGCTATGCATGCCCTGGATAACGAACCTTGTCTCACAGAAATCAGCGAAGCACTAGACTCTCTCAAATCCGGCAAGGCACCTGGAAAAGATAGTATTCCACCTGAGATTTTAAAATGTAGCAAAGAAACAATCATCCCAGAACTGTATGCAATATTTCAGCTCTGCTGAAAAGAAAAATCACTACCACAAGATATGAAAGACGCAAACATCGTTACCCTTTATAAAAACAAAGGCGACAGAAGCGACTGAAACAACTATCGCGGCTTTTCCCTACTCAACATTACAGGCAAGATTGTTGCCAGAGTAATCCTTAAAAGATTACACATTCTTGCTGAAAGAATCTACCCCGAATCGCAGTGCGGATTTAGACCCAACAGGTCCACCATCGATATTATTTTCTCACCCCGGCAGCTCCAAGAGAAGTGCAAAGAACAGAGGAAGCCATTATATATTGCCTTCATCGACCCCACAAAGGCATTTGACCTCGTGAGCAGAAGCGGCCTTTTTAAGGTCCTTGAAAAGGTTAGATGTCCACCCACCCTTCTTAGTCTCGTGAAATCATTCCACGAAAACATGCAGGGGACCATTTTATTTGACGGCTCAACATCCCAGTCATTCAGCATCAGCAGCGGAGTAAAGCAGGGCTGCGTGATGGCTCCTACACTCTTCGGTATCTTTTTCGCTGTTCTCTTAAGGCAGGCATTTAGGACTGCCACTGAAGGCATATACCTCCACACAAGATCTGATGGCAAACTTTTTAACCCATCAAGACTGAAGGCAAAGACCAAAATAAGATCAACATGCGTAAGAGAACTACTTTTTGCAGATGATGCAGCACTGACTACTCATACAGCAGAAGATCTCCAAAGGCTCATCGATCGTTTTGCAGCCGCCTGCAAAGACTTTGGGCTCACCATTAGCCTAAATAAAACACAGGTGATGGAACAAGGTGCTGGTGCGCCTCCGTCAATCAACATTTCTAATTACGAATTGAAGGCCGTCCACGATTTTGTGTGTTTGGGGTCGACAATATCAGATAATCTTTCATTAGAGACAGAAATCGACAGACGCATTGGAAAGGCAGCCACAACATTTTCCAGGCTAGCTCAAAGAGTTTGGGAGAATAATAGACTAACAGAGCGTACAAAAGCTCAAGTATATAAAGCTTGTGTTGTTAGCACACTACTCTATGGGTCTGAATGCTGGACCCTGTACTCAAGACAGGAAAGGAAGTTGAATTCCTTCCACGTGAGATGTCTGAGACGTATCCTGGGCATAACATGAAAGGACCACATAACAAACAAAGAGGTGCTTGAAAGAGCAGATGTTACCACAGTGCACACCCTCCTCAAGCAGAGACGCCTCCGGTGGCTGGGCCACGTATCTCGAATGGAAGATGAACGTATTCCCAAAGATCTCCTTTATGGAGAACTAGCCACAGGAAAGAGGCCAACCGGAAGACCCCAAATGCGGTATAAGTGTGACAGAACGGAAATTCATTTGTGCATTGTCGGGCGATATTCCACGTTATTCGGCGTCATCAGGGACTTTCCCGGCTATAAATAGATCGGGGATAGCCCAGCATGAATTTTCCATCTGGAAGGTTCGAGAAACACCCGGATTCAGTTGACCAGGTTGTTTAGCACAGCACTAATTTCCCGTGCGGCTAGACCTAGAATTCCAGTGGGGGAAATAGAGTTTCTCGTGGAGTTGACACACGTCGTGAAACACTTATTTCTCGAGCGCAATCGTATGCACGAAGGAGAAATGCGGCTGGCACAGCTCATTCAATTTCTATCTCTCGTGTGAGAAGGTACGGCTTTTAGGGTAGCCGTGAACCCACTTCTTCACACACAACCAAGTTGCAGCAGACTGTCAATATTTCGCGACATGCTGGCGTAGATAGTCATGGAAGCTGACTGGAAACAATCCACCGATTCAGGTACGCAATGTATTAGTTAATTTAACGTTGTAAATTGAGTGGAAATTGCGATCGTTCATAGCTAATTAAATATGCGGAGAGCTGCATAGATAATGAGTTGACCGATCAATAATCCAGTTGAAAGCGAGGGCAGCGCACAGCGGTGTGTGTACTTGTGTTTACAAGCCGGCGTGATCAGCTGTTTGTCAACTGCTTAGACCGAAAAGTCCATTAAAATTGGCAACTTGTGTTGTAGCGTTATTGATTGATTATAGTTCGTAATGGTAATAGGGAACAGTAAATTATGGTATAGCATGAACTTAATTGATGCTAGTCAGTAATTACGTTAGTCGAGCGCTGAAATTAGACAAGGTAAGTTGGTAGATGAAGAGTGAGTTAGTGAATCACTGATGTGATAGGGAAATAGAGCACGACGTGATTAACTCTAAGAAGTGATGTAGCTATTTTGTGTGTGAACTAAATAGTGAATACATTCGAGGAACTGGGAATTCATACGAAGGTAAATTCTTCAGTGGTGCTAGATAGATATACGATGTTGTTATCACGTATATACTAGGTCATGTTGTGTACTGCTTCTGTGAATACTGTACCGACCGCCGAAATGATTCGACGTGAGATAACACGGCTTTACCGTCGCGAAATACATATGCGTTCTTCATGCTAATCTTCCTGTCCTGTTTTCTTCATACTTGCGTGAGTACGTCAGTGCTGATGTGAGGAAAGTATGCGGGGACAAATGGAGGACGAATGAGAATCGGGGACGAATGGGATATGGGTACTGCGTGTGAGTTATTCTTGTATGAGACTGGTATAACCAGGCCAGCAATGAAGTTCGGCCGGCCAAGGCTAATCCTCTTGGACAGGCAGAACAGGAGAGAACCTTGAACATGCGGGGAGCATGTTTTCGCCTGAAAGACTTCTTGACTCTAGGGAAGAGTCTAACAAGAAGAGTTTCGCTGGAAAGTGGGCAGGAGATCCCACTAGCGAAATAGAGTGTAGATATGTTCTATGGTCATGTATTGTTACTATATCCCAAATGATGATGCATGGATCGTTGTTTGATTATGCTTAGATGTATATTGTAAAGGGGAGGGGGGTCTAGGGACACCTTACCTTGATGTTTAGTTCCAGTTAACCCTTGAACAACTACAGAATGACTTTAGCGACAAACGTTAGGTGAAGAGGGATAGGTGAAACGTTAGATCAGACTCGCCATTATTGATTCTCAATCTGTTTGACGGGCTGTTCTCGGAAAGGCCAACTGACATTGGACTGAACTTGATGCATTAATACTATCACCTTAGAGATGTTGCTCTACTTAGTTGTATAACTAGGTAGCTAGACTGAAGGTTGATTATTCATGGTGTTGATGCACATGAACCAATGTTTGGGCCGACTACTTTCACCGATTGCTCTTACTTTCAGGTGTTGCCTGTTAGAACCAGCCTATTTCAAAGTTGTTTGCTGGGAAGCCACTGCGTGACCCATGGCAAGTGGTCACTATACCTACTGTACCACGCAAGACTGTGCTACATTATGTAAGCGGGAGAATCATCATGCATGACTCATACTCACCACGTGATTCTAGAACCGACAACAACACTAGTGGAAATAGATGGTTTGTTTTTCCATATTAGATTGTGATTAAGACTATTTCAGACTAAAGTTCATCTATCAGAGCAATCTTGCCAAGGTATACTGAAGGTTGATTTGATACGGAGCTATGATGGCAGGCTCACTCCAGAGAGACTTACCAAGGTGGGGTAGGCGCAGCTATGGGAGCTCATCAAGTCCAAATCAATGTGTTTCCGCCTAAACGTGGGACAAGCCAGGCAAAGATTGGCCCAAATCAAAGGGGCTGTAACTACGTTGGCACTAGTGTTCGGTCATGACTAGACCCACACCAGCTGGCGTATTTTCTTACTAGAACTCGGAAGGGTAGAAAGGTCAACTCATCCTGACCTTTATGAACCTTGTATGCTGAATATGAATTAGTCCTGACGCAATGATCCGACTAATTGAATCTTCTAGAAATAGAGACATTATGTTTTGTTATCAAGCTCAACCAGGTTTCAAGATATGTGCGGGACTCCGAGGGAGTCTGAACATGTGACTGTGTAGTGACTTTTGAACTCAGTTACAGGAACATTGGTGTTTTTCTAGTGACTGTGTTGACTGGTTGCAGTGCTGATTCATTGCCCAATCGGGGGTAAAAGATTCTACTAAGGGACCATTAGATTGGTCAATTGCTACTTCTAGGAACATCTAGAGATTAACTGGGGTCGCCTCAAGGAAGAGGGTCTCCATAACAGGCTTACGTTGGTAACTGTGAAAGTTGGTCACAGTGATTCATCAAGGCAGAGCAGGCGAGAGGTTCATCCAGCAGTCTGTGGTCCGAAGAGGTAGTTCCTCTGACATCTGATCTTAGCTCTGGGGACGGAGTGGTCTCCAAAGGTTCCGGTCATCAGTCTGGAAGAGAGCCGGGTGAGTGTCGGACTGACTGAACGGGGCATCTGTCTCAACTCTGCACGTCAGCCTCATGATGATACAAGGAGCATCTCTGTCTCTGATTCTGTCTCTAACCTATCCTCTGCTATTGTAAATAGTTTATACTATCAGGGTGTTCATTTCCTACCTATTGTCTTTAGGGTAGAATAAACTTTGTTGATGTTGACTGATTCTTTGTACCGTGATTGAATGTGGTCTCGGACGATGCCTAAGTGTTTATTGTTCCACAGGAGTAGGTAGTTAGTGGGGGTCTAGAATCTGGAGGGGCTTGTAGACATATTTAACTAACCAGAGGTCAACCGCAGAGTAAATTGTGTATCTACCTACCCAACCCCTGGGGTTAGTATACACGGGAGTGCTAGAGACACCTAGGGTGTGGTTAACTCTGACTACCCCAGGCGATCTTGTCACAATAAGGATGTGTGTAAACAAGATATGAAAACCACTGGAATAGATCCAGACACGTAGGAGAGAGTTGCAACAGACAGATGCTCCTAGAGAAAAGATGTACGAAACGGACTGGTGCTCTTTGAGCGCAATCTGATCCAACAAACTGAGGATAGGCGGCACAGGCTCAAAGCGCAGTCACTTATTGCGGGACCTGCCTCGTCTTACAGATTGTTAGCCTTGAATGATGTGTGAATGAACTAATGTATGAAAGTGAGTGATAGATGGGGCAGAATGTTAGACTGGCCTGCGTTCCCAATTCTTAACCCTTTGAAAATAAAGTTTGTTCGTTCGTTCGATGCGGAAACTGTGACAGAGATTGTCACTCTCGCATTGGACTATACAGTCACTAGCGGTGCTGCCAGGCACCTCCCAAGCGGCACAACTCTATAGTCCTTCAGGACTGAAAGAGG
Organism: Cepaea hortensis; assembly: GCA_963921405.1. NCBI lineage: Eukaryota > Metazoa > Mollusca > Gastropoda > Stylommatophora > Helicidae > Cepaea > Cepaea hortensis. Next base: position 420,722,867 of record OY992876.1, read on the forward strand.
CCTACTACTACAACTACTATTACCAAACCCTGGTGTTGGGTTAATAATTGGTAATATCCCGGATGCCAAAGATTTCGTTTGGAAAGTGGCCATTGAACACAAGCCTGACAAGACACTTACAAGAACCCAAGTGCAAATGACGCATAAAGAAGAAGAAAATACTCAAGTTAAGCAGGTTACATCAACTGCTGACGAACATGATGTAACACAGAAGACTGATAACACAACAGAAAAGAAGTATATAAAACAAATCAAAAGAGATTATATGTCTTTAAATGACATCTTTCTGAAACATCCCAAAAGGAAACCAAAAGTTAAACGCACTGGTTGTTGCACGCAAAAGGTACATGCTCAACACACAAGGCCCATTAAACAGTCAAAATGGGATCTTATAACCATGTTTGTTGCTCAAATCATGACTGTGGTTAAGCCGATCATATCACAGGTTATGTCGTGTGTGTAAAGAATGAATGTCGTAGTAGATATTTGTTCTTCTTTACCACTTTAGTGTCGTCCCTGGAGTGATGGGAATCAACACCCACATTTGTTTTAATTCAATATCTCTATTCTGGAGATATCCAGCAGACTCCGTCCATACACTCCCTCAATCCGAGGACACCTTCTTCTCACTCTTACTCACTCCTGGATCATGCCCCCTCTCATTCTTCCCCAACATAACATACTTGACAACTCTCGCTTCAACAAATAAAAACAAGAAATTTATTAAAGCAAAGAGTATATGTAGGAGAAGTGTGTGTGTATAAGGTGTAGAATGTGTGACGTGTACTCTAAAGTGTCTATAGACTCAGATCAGTGTTCAAGAGTATAGACATTCTCGTCCCTGTGCTGAAGACACACCAGCATCATGTATCACATACAAGTATCCTCACCAAGGTGATGCTCCTCCGGTCGCGTGAAGACTTCCTCCGTTGTCTCTGGAACCACTAGGATGCTCGGACACCCCTGACAAACACTGTCTAATGAGAGTCTTCAATCTGATTTACACAATAAATGTCTTCTGTTATTTAACTGATTGTTGATCAGAAAATTCTAATCCTATTGTCACTGTTATTGGAGAAATCTTAATGGATCTAGAGTCACTGGTTCTAAAGATTCCTCATATTAACACCACAATCTAACTGTTCTTGGTATCAGTATAAATTATACAATGTTCTGACTGTTCATTGATACATCTATCACTAGGCTAAACATCAATCTCATCAGCATGTCCTGCTCAGCAGAAGCCAGGTTCCCGCAAACCAACTTGGGTATAAGCCCCATGTAGCGGCCTCTCAGCAACTTATGTCTTCAAATTCTGAGCCATCATCTTCTAAATTTGTGTTAGCTTCAGTGTTGAAAATCATAGCACACATACGTGGACCTGTCAATGGAACCTGTAGAATAGAGAATACTATGGTGAGGGCAACTCAGTCTTGGCCGGAATTAGGTAAGTGTAGGCCAATAGCAGCACTCAGATCTATAACAGAGATCTGATCTCTGTCATACGGCCAAATAACTCAATCATATGATCTGAGACATGGCAACACCAGGAAAGAATAAAGGAACGGGTAGAAACCCAGCAGATGCCCTACTGGAAGATCCTACCATTTCACATTCCTCTCCTCCCTCTCAACCATCCTTAATCTCTCTAATTATTATTCCACTACATTGTCCTCAACTCCTTGAGTTAAATGATATATCACACAAGCTAGTTGAAGCCACACAATAGAAAACTAGTGCCGACGCTCCTATGATACTTTCTAGCACCGCACTTATAGAACATTCTATCACTAATCATAAGGCGTTATATCACTGCACCTATAATACATTATATCACCTCACAGTACTGTATTCTATTCCTAATCATACTCTTAAGTTAGATATGATTATTTGCCTACCATATGCCTATTCCTGTTGCTACTCGAGAAACTAGGCAATCAGACTGGATTTATGTCCGCGGATAACTATCACCACTTAGACATTCTAGTCCCTCTTATATAACACAACTCGGAATAATGCACCGATCCTAACACTTCAGAATGTTTTCCAACTCCCTTCACTTGTTTACCGCAACTGGGTTTTATGTGGGTGCTTGAGTGACGTCACCAAAAAGACCAGACGCCAATCAGTCCAGAATCTGGCTTTGTCCTCCTGTTTCTAGACTAACCGGAGTCAATTCGCTGTCAAGTTTACTTTGATCTGGGGAGTTCTTTGTCTTATACAACAAATATCCTGGCTGTCTGTGAGCCAGAGACCTTCCCCCTCACATCACAGAATCCTTCCGACCTCTAGCAGATATTCTGTCCATCACTTTCAACGGCCGACTCCCGCTTTGATGACAGATGACGCCAGTGCACATTCCTCGAACAACAACCTGCCAACAAAATGTCGACCCTGTGTAGACATCGCGACGCGACTCACTTTGATCTCATACACAAATGATGACCAGGTGCAGACAGTTTTAACGACGTATTTTCCTCAGTTTGTTCAACATCAAAGGGTCAATTGTGTTTGCAAACTAATGTCGGGCTTGGTTGTCATCGATCGCAACTAACAAGTTTATTTTTTCTCGCGACAGGGTATGGGAGTCATCACGAACACGTACACACGAACAAGAAGATATGTTATTTGTACCAGTACAAATATGTACGCGCAAGTCAAAACAAATGGTTTAAACTGTTGTGTACAAACAGAAATATATTTTATGAACTTGATAAGTAAAGGCAAAGAGCATTACAGAAATGTTTCATAATTTCCAATCAGTGTACATTGAACCAATAAGGCAATTTAACACATATACAGCGTGTACGTAGCTTCATTCTTGTAACATGTGAAGTATTCTGGTCTAGAATATTTCTCCAGACTTATACTTGTTTTATTTTAGGAAGGACGGACAACTAAGAACATGGACAGACCACAATAAATAGTAGAACTAAAATGGACACTGGAAATATCAAAATAATACAGTGGAACTGCAGAGATATCAAATACAACCTCCCAGACATCATGAAACAACTGGGGAGCCAGAACCGCATGTATGCCCTGCAGGAAACCCACTTGAAACCAAATCAAAAGTATAGCTGCCCTGGGTTCACAATGATTAGACAGAAAAGATCAGTTATCAGTTATCAGTTATCAGTTGGGGTATCTTCGTTGCACTCCGGACATGTCCATAGGTGCTCAGATCCTCCCCCCAGCATATGCATCAGCGTCCGGTGGCTAATAGTGCCAGTTCTGTGTTGGTTGACGAGGCGCATTGTTTTCCCGATGTACCTCACGCGTCTGGCTGTGCCGATTCTTACTCCCAGGTCTTTCATCCTGGACAGCGATGTGGAATCCTTGACGTCAAAGTCCTCTGTTCTCGCCATATCTTTAAGGACGTTAATAACATCGGCACGATCCCTGGGCTGGCCATCTACAGGGGGTGCAGAGCCAGCTAGTTTGTCAGCTCGTTCATTTCCCTCGACTCCCGCATGTCCCTGGACGAAGATGAAGGTGACTTTACGGACAACAGACTTCCGCAGCGATTCAGTCCACTGTCTACGTACAGATCCAGCTTCGACCTTCTGAATCATGCTCATTGAATCACTTAGTACACACACGTTGGTATAATGCTGTGACTCCAGCCATATGAAAGCCTGTGTAACTGCCATCACCTCCATCGTCATGCTGCTCGTGGTCATAGAGTGGGCACCATTGGATTCTTGAACGGTTCGGCCCGCTGCACAGGCTGTAGACAGGAACATGAAAGGAGATGGGGTCGCCTTGCTAGTACACAAACAGTTCCAAATGGTGACACAAGAAACATTCCTAACCAAGAGCTTAGAGTGTATCTGTGCGACGATTACAGGGAACCCTAAAAACCTAACACATACATATACTAATATATACTTTCCTAGAGGAGTAATTGAGGATAAAGATACCCTTGCAATACAGAGCAGACTTACAACAGAAGCCCTGATAGTGGGAGACTTCAACAGTCACCACACTACATGGGGTGCTAGAAAGAGCAACATGGTTAGCACTAAACTCATGGAGTTCATTAAGGACAACCAGTTGGCAGTAATCGATCATTGGACTACAACCAGGATTGGCAGACTTCCTATATTCAGTGCAAATGCTCGGGAATTTCACTAGGGGAAACAGACACGACATAAAAGAGGCAATATTAGCGACAGCCACCAACCTCAGGCACATGGGATGTCAAATCATCAACGGATGGATACCAGCTCACAGGGGTATCCGTGGAAACGAAAAAGCAGACAGAGCAGCGAAAAGATGACTAACCAGCAGCAATAAAATCAGTACAGGTTTAAGAAAAGTAGAAGGAAAGAGTGTCATCAAAAGCGACATACTCCAAGAATGGAGGAAACAGTGGAGAGAACACTTGAGGTGTGCATGTGTAACAGAGGTAGGGGTTTTGGTAGTATTTAGGTGGGAAACGACTACAGCACGATTGAGCATCGGGGTCGAACGAGAGGAGAGATGCTCAAGTCGTGACGTGGTTTGTTGTCAAAGGGGCAGTTACCATCAAGCTAGAGAACCAGAAGGTCGCCAACTTAGATCCGGCTGTCATCTATTGTATTAAACACTTTTTATAAAGAACCAACTGAGTTCCGTCAATTATGTGAGTTCACCTTGTTACACATGCATAGCAGGTACAGGGTGAACCCAGTTACAAGTCGCAAGTTAATAACAACATGAAAGCAACAGAAAGCTGTGGAAAAGCAGACTGGAAAACTGAAAAGATACAAGAGAAAAGAAACCATTCAGCATAGCATGCCTAGAAAACAACACCTTTGAACATCATTTATTAACATGTTTAGTTTAGTTTAGTCGATGGATAAACATCACGGCACACGGGTGCAACCCATATGTGCTCCATTCTCTTATAACTCAAACCTAAGTCTGGAAAAACTCAGCTTAGTGCACGAATTCCGTAGCACCGGCGAGGATCCTAAAATACTTTGGGTAGATCTTTAACTAGAAATTTTGCCCGGGCAGCGCCTTTAGGTCATTGTTTTTCGATTTCCTGCCAAGGGAATTTTTACGTGCGTAACAATACACACGGGCGTCCGATCTCACTACCCAGAGACCAGCTGACATTTTATTACTAGAAGTCCATGTTTGCCCTATTCAGCTCGTAATCTCTGTTGTGCATCTTCCATATGATGTTATAAATGCCTCTAAATATTTAAATATATGCATTTATATAAACAAATAACCCTCTTTCCCGTGTATATTAAGCAAATAACCCACGACCCCATGTATATGATTAAGTCACCCACGCCCCAATTTATATATTAAGCAAATAATCTACGACCCCGTTTGTGTAAACAAATAACCCACGACCCCTTTTATATAATCAAATAACACATCGCTTAAGTGACAAATCTGCAAGCAATCATGTATAATAGACAAGAAAAGTCAGAACATCGTTTATAACAGACACGTGTTGATACCTGGGCTTGTGAGGCGAGCAAAGAATTGTAGCACTGCAATTTGCCATACATGTCACAAGAAGCGGCTAAGAAGAGTTGGCATGAGAGTGGTAACATCGTCCTCCAGTCATGAACTAGTCTACACATGGTTTGGGGTAAATTTTTCAAGGCTTATAATCTATTGGTAAATGTAAAGAAGAAGGAAGGAGAGCCTGCCAAACATGTAAGAGTCGACCAAGGAGAGCTGGCGTGACTAGCTAATTCCACCAGACGAAAACTTTAGCTGCAACATGATGCCAATCATAAGTAAGTCGAGAGAGAGAAAAAACAACAACACACAGACACACACACACACACACACATATATATACACACACAAACACACACACACACACAAATATATATATATATATATATATATATATATATATATATATATATATATATATATATATATATATATATATATACTAGCTGACCCGGCCCGGCTTCGCCCAGGCCCTGGAGGGAATCTATCTATCTATCAGTCTGCTTGTTTGTCTGTCTGTCTGGCTGACCCGGCCCGGCTTCACCCAGTTCCTGGTGGGGAGCATCTCATTTAATTCATATACGTAGTCATATAAGCTCTCCCGTTCCCGACTGTCTGTTTGTCTGTCTGTCTGGCTGACCCGGCCCGGCTTCACCCAGTCCCTGGTGGGGAGCATCTCATTTAATTCATATACGTAGTCATATAAGCTCTCCCGTTCCCGACTGTCTGTCTATCTGTCTGTCTGTCTGTCCCGGCCCGGCTTCACCCAGTCCCTGGTGGGGAGCATCTCATTTAATTCATTCATATAAGTAGTCAAATAAGCTTCCGTTCCCGACTGTCTGTTTATCTGTCTGTCTGTCTGACCCGGCCCGGCTTCACCCAGTCCCTGGTGGGGAGCATGTCATTTAATTCATTCATATAAGTAGTCAAATAAGCTTCCGTTCCCGACTATCTGTCTATCTATCTGACCCGGCGTGGTTTCGCCCAGCTCCTGGCGCACAGTAACTTAAAAGAATGTCCTTCCACACACCATTCATTATTATTAATGAAAACTGTTTTTAATCACCGACATGACAGTTGATAAGTTTTGTAAGCAGAAAAAGATGGGTTAAAATGTTATGCATAATGCATTATTTTTATGCAAACTTTAAAAATACCTTAAAGATTATATCATTATTTAATATAACTCATATGCCTAAAAATAACTATAGACAAAGAGTTTAACAATAGTGCAGGTAAGTCCAACAATATGACTATAAAGTATATAGAAATGTTATTAAAAGTTATGCCCCTTGAAATAACTTTTCTAGAGTGAAGTGCCCCTGCTATATATACATTATATAATGAAAATGGAAAAGTAAATGTTATTAAATAAGTCGAAGATTTTACATTAAGAAATTATTATAGTCGGTTGCACAGGAATGAAAGGAAGACGTGTAGAAAATTTCATCTCAATCGGATGTACCGTTATCGAACGCATCCAAATCCACAAACCCACAAACAAACAAACATACACTCTGTTTTATATATATATATATATATATATATATATATATATATATATATATATATATATATATATATATATATATATATATATATATATATATATATATATATATATATATAAGAGACTGTATGTATGTGTGTATGTCCTTTATGTGTTCGCGAACGGTCCATCCGATTGAGATGAAATTTTCTACACGTCTTCCTTTCATTCCTGTGCAACCGACTATAATAATTTTAATGTAAAATCTTCGACTTATTTAATAACATTTACTTTTCCATTTTCATTATATAATGTCTATATAGCAGGGGCACTTCACTCTAGAAAAGTTATTTCAAGGGGCATAACTTTTAATAACATTTCTATATACTTTATAGTCATATTGTTGGACTTACCTGCACTATTGTTAAACTCTTTGTCTATAGTTATTTTTAGGCATATGAGTTATATTAAATAATGATATAATCTTTAAGGTATTTTTAAAGTTTGCATAAAAATAATGCATTATGCATAACATTTTAACCCATCTTTTTCTGCTTACAAAACTTATCAACTGTCATGTCGGTGATTAAAAACAGTTTTCATTAAAAAAATAATGGATGGTGTGTGGAAGGACATTCTTTTAAGTAACTTTTTTTGTTGTTGTATGAATTTAATGAGACGCTCCCCGCCAGGAGCTGGGCGAAGCCACGCCGGGTCAGATAGATAGACAGACCCACCTTTTCGCTGCAGTTATCTACAGGCATATGCTTTATAATCCTCCTCCTCCTCCTCTCCCCTCCTCCTCCTCCTACCCTCTTCCTCTTCCCCTCCCCTCCTCCCGCTCCCTCCTCCATCCTCCTCCTCCCTCTTCCTCCTCCCTCTTCCTCCTCCTCCTTACTCCTCCTCCTCCCTCTTCCTCCTCCTCCTACCTCCTCCCTCCTCCTAATCACTCCTCTTTCTTCCTCCTCCCTCCTCCTCCCACCTCCTCCCTCCTCTCCTCCCTCCTCCCTCCTCCTCCCACCTCCTCCTCATGCTCTCTCCTCCCTCCTCCTCCTCCCTCTACCTCCTCCCCCCCTCCTCCCTCCACATCCCTCATCCTCCATTTTCCTCCTCCTCCCTCCTTCACCTCCCTACTCCCCCTCCTCCCTCCTCCTTCTCCCTCTTCCTCATGCGCTCTCCTCCTCCCTCCTCCTCCCTCCTCCTAACTCTTCCTCCTCCCTCTTCCTCCTCCCTCTTCCTCCTCCTCCCCCTCCTCCCTACTCCTTCTCCCTCTTCCTCCTCCCTCCTCCTCTCTCCTCCTTCTCCCTCAGCCTCCTCTCTCCGTTGTCTCAATTGTCAAAAGAAACGAACCGCAACACATGACTTCAAGTGGCCCGCGGCGCGTCTAGACTACGATGCGTTCGCAACATTCTTCAAACGGCTTTGATAACGTGATGCAGTAATGGCATCTATAGGAGAGGCCTCTCTGGAGGTGACTGATGTTAAAACAAGATCCGGTTTACGATCGGCCGTGAATAAACCATACACACTAAACAAAGAGAAGGCGGTGAAGACCAAGCTAGCCAGGTGTGCGAATCCAGTCGGCCGAGTCGTCCAACACACCAACTCCGGCCAATGTGTTACAGTATCCTTTAACAATACACTCCATTATGAGGCATTTCGAACGTGCCTCATCAATTATTGCAAGCCTGAACGAATCCAACACAGACAAGATAGAAGCGGGGCCTACGTGGAAGATCTGATTACGACGCCAGTCCTTACAATACATTTATATCACTCAAATAACAAGTTACTCGCTCAGGGCAGCGTTGAAAACATTAAATCTTGGCTAAAATTAGACTTTATCGAGCTGGAGAACTCAATACTTACATTCACGAGTAGAGACATATCAAAGACACAAGATATCATCAACATGCTCGTCTCGAGTGAGGACTCAGAATCTACACAGCCCACAACTACAGCTGTGGACACCACAGCAGACAATGTTTCTCAACGAACACATACAATAAATGAACAGGACCATGCCATCAACACGAGGTCACCTACCCCATCAGTACTCTTGGCCATTGAATATCCATTGGAGCACCTCCAAAACAACGTAGAGACCAACGTAAGTGTAGCAGAAGAAATACCAGCCTTAGATAACACGCCAACTATCAATGGACAATCGTGCGATTGTCATAGGCGCATTGAGGTAATAGAGCAATCCTTAAAGGCGCTCACTGCTACTGTTACAGCGAACATTACAGCTAACAGCAAGACCAGCAGTGACTACACTGCTCTCAAAGAAGAAATCACGCTCATGAGAGAGGAAAATCTGTTGCTAAGAAAAACAATAGAAACTTTACAGCATGAGTCCTCCACCAACTCAACTGAACAAGCGTGTAACTCCCAAGCAGCTGTATCAAATTCGGAGAATCTTGAAGCCCAGTTTCACCAAAAACAAGACGCGGAAATACCTCAACGTGCAGAGGAAGATAAAACGCTACAAGCAGTCTATCCCATTGGTGTAAAGATAAGCAACAGATTCGAAGTGCTTCAAGAAAATTCGTCAGAAAACGTACAGTGCTATAGTGCACTGCCAACAGACAACACACGCCTCCAGGAAACACAGGGAGAGTCACATGGAGACGTACAGACTGCTGCTAAATGGGAGAAACAACGAGCAAGGCATACTGACAACCAACATGTGCAGACAGCACGAACCGACTGTACACACATTATAATATGCGACTCTCTAATGAAAGGTCTTTATAGCGACCGGATGGCTACTACAGACAAAGACATTGTTTCCATAATTCCACTGCCTGGGGCTGGTGTTGACCGGCTAACAGACAAGATTAGGAGGTTGGCTGTAAATCTTAAAGTAAAAAGGGCAAGCGTCCATATTGGTATCAATGACACCATGAACAACCAGCAAATAACAACATCTCAACTGCTGGCGCTCTTGAACGGATTACGTCACACTTTTCCTAACTCGTCCATCTTCTTCTCCTCCATCATATCACCGAGTTATGGATTCCAGCGTCGTCTAGCTGACATAAATAACAACATATTGCAGAAGTTTTGCTCTCACAACAACATACAGTTCATTAACAACACACCAGTGTTTACTTCACAGTCAGGAGCACCTAAAAAGCGACTTTATAAAGATCAAGTACATTTGTCTACATTGGGCACCAGCTTGCTTGCCAAAAATCTTAAGTACCCTGAACGTACACAACCTACATCCAATACTGGATCGCGTAGGACACTTTTAGCTACACCACCTCAAACTCAAGCCAGACGACATACTGCCGCCACATCATGTACCAATAAGCCAGAAGAGAGCAGACCACTCATAACCACGGCACCTGATATCCAAGCCAGACGGAACATTTCCATCACATCAAATCCGTACAATACGCCCTCTTTCACGCAGGAGGATGATAATTATGAAGATACGTTTCCTCTTCTCCACAGCAAGGATCAATCCAGTAGTAACAACAACGTGCCACCACAGCCTCCTGTTAGCCACGAATCAGAGCCTGTAGTTGGAAGTCGTTACACACTCGTGAGAAATCAACAGTATCCACTCCATTGTAACCCAGAGTTGTTATACCTCACACGGTTTAGCCCAACTTCACTTCGGCAGGCATTTATGATGTCGCTGTACCAAGGAACAACACAGCCTGGTATTTACTAGCAATTCAGCAACACCGGATCTCGGTACAAGAAAGGGCCTCTCCTATAAAGTTTATGCGCATACTTGGTTATTGATTTATATAGCAACGTATTAGATTGTACGTGGCTGTAAACATTGACTCTTATTGAAGTCACAGAGATTGACACTTAGATATCTTTTATAATACTTTTTATCGCATTAATACCCTGAGTGAGGGGGTCTTCACTCCCCGCTTTAAACAGAGACATTGACTTGTATAGTCATTTATTGATTCTTTTTGGATAACAGTTGGTACTTAGCTTGTGAAGTAGTTTTTTTCAAGTTAATTATTTGTTGTATGTTCTTTAATTCGTTTTGTTCCTTGTTTGCATTATATTCGTTGGTCTAATTAGTTATATCGTTATAATATTTTCATTTACTTATTGATTTGTATTACTGACATTTTGTAAGTTAATGTAATTGTGATTTTGTTTTATGATCTTGTATTTTAGCTTAACTTTGACGAATTTACACTTTCTTCATGGATGAAATGTCTGAGAAGTGGCAACACTGGCTCAATAAGTCAGGAATACGCCTTGGACACTTAAACATTTGCAGCTTATTTAACAAGCTACCAGAGTTATCTTCTATTCTTAATTAAAATTTTCATTTATTCGGCCTTAGTGAAAGTAGGCTTAATGATACAATTTCAGATGAGGACATCTCTATTAAAGGGTATAAAGTTTTTAGAAGGGATCCCTGTAGGAAACAAGAGACAGGCATAATATACCTGTATTAGGTAAGAAACCTGTTTCTAATTTACTAAATGCTCGCCGTAGGCTAGACTTTGAAACTTGCGAAATAGAATGCATCTGGCTAGAGCTAAAACTTCAAAAGCGCACTCCCCTGATAATTGGCTACCTTTATAGAAATCCCAGTGCTAGACACGTCTGGTACGAAAACTTCACTACCATGATGGATGTGGTTTTCGCTTCTGGGAAGGAAATTATACTACTCGGAGACTTTAACATTGACACCAACAAATCCAACATAATATGGGGAAATATAATTGCATCATACAATTTCCAACAAATAGTACAACAAGCTACTAGAGTAACAAAGTCATCTTCAACAGTCATAGATCACATTTATGTAACTTGCTCAGACAACATCATAGAATGCACCGTACCAAATTGTGCAATGAGCGATCACTACCCAATATGCTGCACGTGGTCTAAAAAAGGAATTAAAACTCCTAAACATAAACACATAAGTGTAAAATATAGAAGTTACAAAAATTTCAACCAAAACGCATTTTTACAGGACTTGCTCAGTTCACCTCTAGACAATGTTTATCAGCTTCCTGACCCGGATGATGCTATGGAATTCTGGATGAAAACCTTTATTGATGTTTTTGATAGACATGTGCCAGTCAAGGAAGTTCGAGTAAAACACCACGTCAAGCCACCTTGGATCACCCAGGAAATACTTGAAATTATGAGAGACAGAGATAAAGCACATAAAAAGCGGGATATCAGTGCATACCGTACTCTTAGAAACAAAGTTCAATATAGCATACGACAGGAAAAGAAAAGTTACTTTAAGAACTTAGTAATGGATAAAACAAATAGTAAGGATATATGGAAGGCAATTAACACCTTGACAAACAAGTATAACTTCCGAAATTCTTTACCATCAAATCATATTAAATGCGACCAATTCAGTAATTTTTTTCAAACTGACATAGACCAGTTGAAGGCTTCAATACCTAATTCTCCTTGCAACTTATCTTTATTGTCATCGTTTTGCGAGAATAGATGCTCCCGCGATATTCTTTCCGACATACCGCTAATGACAATCACTGAAGTATTCACTTACCTCAGTAACCTAAAAAACACAACCTCATCTGGGTTATATGGAATCAGCAACCGGATTCTCCGTTGTGCTGCGCCAGTGATTTGTACATCACTAACCTATATATATAATCAGTGTCTAACCAAAGGCCACTTTCCATCAGCTCTAAAAATCGCTAAAGTGTACCCTCTTCTTAAATCTGGCTCATTGGACAATGGTCTCCCGAACAATTACAGACCCATTTCCTTACTATCATCACTATCTAAGCCACTAGAAAAACACATCCATAAAGTAACATTACAGTATCTAGTTCGCAACAAGCTTATTGTTGACAGCCAATCAGGATTTCGGCCAAAATATTCTTTCCATACGGCCCTAACAAACATGATAGAAAATTGGCACAAGAATATAAACAACAACAGTCTATGTGGAACTGTGTTTATTGATTTCAAGAAAGCATTTGATATGATAGACCATGTTATTTTAATTAAAAATCTCGAGACAATGAAAATTGGCCTTAATGTAGTCACTCTAATATCATCTTTTCTATCAAACAGAAAGCAAGTAGTATCACACAATAAATCTCTGTCTCAAACCACTACCTTCAATATTGGAGTACCGCAAGGCTCTATTCTTGGCTTTCTATTATTTGCCATATATATTAACGATCTACCTTTGCATCTTTCGTCGTCCTGCGATCTATTTGCAGATGACTGTACGGTGTACACAAACGCTGAAAACGGTATTTTACTGGAGTCGTCTTTACAACAAGAATTAAATAATGTAGTTAAGTGGAGCTATTCAAACCGTATGCAAATTAACATCACTAAAACAAAAGCAATGTTATTAACAACCAGACAAAGACTTCAAACTCTAAGCCCACACACATCACTTCAACTTCACATCGATAACATGCCAGTAGAAAGTGTAATTGGGCACAAAACCTTAGGCATAATCATTGATAGAAATCTAACCTTTAATTCCCATGTTCAAGCGCTCATTAAACAAACAGCGAAAAAAGTCTATCAACTCGCCAAGATTAAAAACTTCCTTGATGAGGACACAAGGAATCTATTCTATACTTCTCATATACAGACACACTTTGACTACTGCTCTACAATCTGGGACGGTTGTTCTAATTCAAACACCAAGCGACTTTACTCACTACAGAAACGGGCCATGAGTCTAATTTATAGCAAACATTTATCTGACAATCCTAGCCTGTATAAACGCCTTCAGTTACTACCATTCCGCAAACGCCTGCTTTTCAATAAAGCTAAACTAATTCACAAAATCCTGCATCGGAATGCCCCAAATTACCTGTGGCCTTTGTTTAAATATAATGCTAGACACAGTAAACGTTTAAATATACTACACATTCCGAAGCCTAGGATTGACTTATACAAAACAAGCTTAACGTACTCTGCATCTCAGCTGTGGAACAATCTTCCACAAGAAATCAAAGACATCACCAATCCCTATTCATATAATCGCAAATTATTCGAACACTATCTCAATAAGGATTACCTTCCCCCTTAATAATTGAGATAATAATAATAATAACAACAAAACCCTAGTATAACAGCCAATCACCTTTTTGTTGGCCAGTATATTCCACATGGCTAATAAGTGTCAGACCATTATCTAATATTACTGTGTCGTGTAGTTTTGATGTTTGCATTTTGCCCATGCCTTTATAATGCATATCTTTTATATTGTTACTGTTCTTTGTTAGCCTTGAATGATGTGTGAATGAAATAATGTATGAAAGAGAGTGATAGAAGGGCAGAATGTTAGACGGGCCTGCGTGCCCAATTCTTAACCCTTTGAAAATAAAGTTTGTTCGTTCGTTTGTTCGTTCGTTCCCTCCTCCTCCTCCCTCTCCTTCCTCCTCACTCTCCCTCCTCCCTCTCCTCCTCCCTCCTCCTCCTCCCCTCCTCTCCTGCGTTCTCCTCCTCCCTCCTTCTTCCTCCTCCTTCCTCCTCCTCACTCTTCCTCCTCCCTCTTCCTCCTCCCTCTTCCTCCTCCCTCTTCCTCCTCCCTCTTCCTCCTCCCTCTTCCTCCCCCTCCTCTCTCCTCCTCCCTCTTCCTCCTCCTCCCTCCTCCTCCCATCCTCCTCCTTCTCCCTCCTCCTTCTCCCTCCTCCTTCCTCCTCCTCCCTCCTCCTCCCTCCTCCTCCTCCCTCCTACTCCCTCCTCCTCCCTCCTCTTCCTCCTCCCTCCTCCTCCTCCCTCCTACTCCTCCCTCCTCCTCCTCCTAATCCCTCCTCCTCCCTCTTATTCCTCCCTACTCCTCCTCCCTCCTCTTCCCTCCTCCATCTCCCTCTTCCTCCTCCCTCCTCCTACTCCTCCTTTTTCTTCTTCTGCTACTGCTGCTGCCGCCACTCCATTTACCCAAGTTAATTGTTGGGGGAAGATGTAAAGATCTTTCAAGTGCTCTTTCTAATGCTTTTTGTAAGTTGGTCTTCGTTTATCTAAGGTTGTTCTAACTGCAACCAATAAATGATTAGACAGACAGGCAGACAGACAGACAGAGAGGGACAGACAGACAGACAGACAGACAGACAGACAGACAGACAGATAGTCGGGAAAGGGAACTTATATGACTACTTATATGAATTAAATGAGATGCTCCCCATCAGGGTCTTGGCGATGCCGGGCCGGGTCAGACAGACAGACAGACAGACAGACAGACAGACAGACAGATAGATAGTTGGGAACGGGAACAAGAACTTACATGACTACTTATATGAATTAAATGAGATGCTCCCCACCAGGGACTGGGCGAAGCCGGGCCGGGTATCTTCTTCTTCAGCGTTCTGAGCCATTGAGGTTCTTTGCTGCAAATACAATCCGTCTCCATTCGTCTCTCTGGTGGACCTTCTCTTGCCAGTCGTTGATTCCAAGTGCTTGTAGGTCTGTACATGTATTATCTCTCCACCGCCTTCTTGGTCTACCTCGCGGTCTACGGTCATTTATTTCCTGAGTGTAAGCGAGTTTTGTTTCCCTATTATCTTCCATTCTTTCTATATGCCCCAGCCATTGTAGTCTATTAGCCTTCATGATACCAGTGATTAGCGGGGACTTAAACAGATCATAAATGTCTTTGTTACTTCTTCTTTTCCACTCTCCACTTTGTGTATCTGTCAAAGACTGACGTAGAGGGTTCCTCGGGAACACCCTTAGATAGAGTAATAGGGAACATAGGACCCCAATTAGGGACAGGGTGGTTGTTAAAGAGGGGAACTAGTAACTAGTCCTCACATGAGAACACGGAGGCGTTGACTAGTGAGTTAGCACTACTGGAGTCACGCCTGCGTGACAACCACGAACGGTAGTAACCCCTAGCCAGCCAAGGGAAGCGTGCGGGGCAAGTTAGCACGCATAGAGCCCAAGGACGCTTGAAGGTCCTTCCGCGTGGCGTGTAGCCGCGCAAGGTGAATCTAGTCAGACGGGGACTGACGGTCTAAGAGAGCACCTCGGTTCAGAACCGAGTTAGTTATTCGATAGCCAATTAGATAGGAATTAGCGCTAGGCTTTAGTAGAACTAGTGATAGATAATATTGTGATTTCTGTGTGATGTGATAGCGACTGTTCTGCAAATGTAAAAGAGCCAACGGCAATAAAATGTTCATTCCATGCCTCTCACACGACTTGCAAGTTCCTTGTATTGGTGTGCGGGAAGTAATCCGATGATGCCTAACAACTTGAGTTGTTGACAGGCAGTAGGATTAATTGTGGTGTCAGAAGTTCAGCTTGAACCTCAGTTCAAGCGATAACAAGTACCCACGGCTCTAGACTAGGTTACAAATAGGATAATATCAGGATAGTTTTATTTCTGTTAGTGACATGACTTGTGCAGATTAGAACGACGTGCGGAGAAAATTGTGCCTATCGTGATGAAATAATGTTTATTTGTGTTTAATAGAATATTATATGTTTAAATCAGTGTATTTCAAAGTTGTAAGTATTCATATTACTATGTTTCTTCATTTCATTATGTTATTACTTATTTTGTTTGTGAATTATTGTTAAAATGATTCATGGCGGAGCAATACATCGGTCAGCGACAGTATTGATTTTTCCAGGCTAAAAATAGCGCTGCGCGTGTGACGTGGCACTGATTGACAAACAGTTGGGCCTCGCTACTGCAATCAGCTGTGAAGAATATACATTACGCCAAGCTGACGCTCGCCTGAATCTTTACGTTATTTTCATTAATATTGGTTTATTTCATTTAAAGAATGAATATATTTATTTATTTCCACATTATTATTGCACTTATATTTATTTCAAATGAATAATTGATTGTTTTCTGTACTTTTTCACCATTGTTTACCGTCACGAGGGCACTACTTTCATTATGCAAATTAGCTTTAGTCTGCACAGTAGCTACGTAGATTAAACTAGGTTAGTAACGATAGGCATATTACTTTAGAACGAAGACAGGACATTGACATTAAATATTAAATTACTATATTATAGTTGTTCGTGGGCATGTCCTTGTCATTGTATCAGATTGTCATGAAATTATTTATCGTTTGCCATATGTTAATTGTTGCTGCTCTGTAAACCAGGGTGAACAACAGCTGATTGAGTGACGTATGTGCGTGTCGAAGTACCAAACAAGGTGACCTGTGTAGAACACTCGTGTGTTTGCAGACGTACCAAACAGGGGAACCGGGTTTGCCTAGGGGTTGTTCCTGGGTCTCCGGAACATTGAGCTAAGTACACCTACATTTTTGGCTTGCATTGTGATTAATAGTGCATCTCTTTTTCAGCTTGTAATATATTAGCACATTTTTGTGCCCTGTTATCTTCAGAACAAGACTTTGCCGAGCATAATCAAAGAATACATCTGCTAGTTCTCCAATATTTAGAAACATAATATAGCAAATATAAATAGCTAATTAAAGCATCCAGTTCAAGTTAACGCTAGCAACTACCAAACAACATGGCTACTTTAGCTGACTACATTAAAGCAGGCAAAGAAATGAATTATACAGGCAAGGAGCTAGAACAGTATGCCGATCAAAAATTTAAAGAAGCAAAAGATGCTGAAAGAAATGAACGTGCATTAGAAAGACAACACCAGATAGAACTAGCTGAGATTACAAAGCAGAAGGAACTAGAATTAAAGCAAAAGCAATTAGACCAGGAAAGGGAATTAAAGCAAAAGCAATTAGACCAGGAAAGGGAACTAAAGCAAAAGGAGATAGATGAAATGGCAAGAGTTAAGGAAAAGCAAATACAGGTAGAATCAGAGACACAATTAAAGATGAAAGGTATGGATGTAGACTCACACGCAGAGATCAATGCTACTAAACTAAGAAGTCAACAAGAAGAAAATAAGTTCAACAAATACAAAAATATTATCAAACCATATTGTAAAGAAGATTCAATTTCTGCATGGACAGAGAACGTCGAGTAGCAATTTAGATATCATCAAGTTCCTTTAGAGATGTGGGCCATGCTTTATATGAAGAACCTGAGTGGTGAGCCCCTTAAAGTAATAGAATCTATACCAACCGATCTTAGATCTGACTACCAATACATCCATGATAGGATAATGCAACACTTTCTACTTGATGCCCCTGGGTATCAGGTTCAGTTCTCAAATTTAAAACCTAAAAATACTGAGACTTTCATTGACTACGTCTCAAATGTTCAAAGTGTTCTAAATAGGTGGCTGAAAGCATCTAACATAGGGAAAGACTTTGATAAATTAAAGAACTTAATTGCCATGGATAAAGTAATATCCACTATACCATCCTCTTTTGCTAAATTTTTGCAGCAGTCAGACATTGAAACCATAGAGCAATTTGAGAAAAAGGGATCGGCATATTTTTCTTCCAACAGAGATGTCTTTAAAACTTCAAATGACTCTGAAATAG
The DNA here is from genome assembly GCA_963921405.1 of Cepaea hortensis. Taxonomy (NCBI): domain Eukaryota; kingdom Metazoa; phylum Mollusca; class Gastropoda; order Stylommatophora; family Helicidae; genus Cepaea; species Cepaea hortensis. The sequence continues at coordinate 420,741,215 of OY992876.1, forward strand.
TTTCCTTTGTCAAAGATCAATCAAAAAACTATCAGAGTAGTAGAAAACCATTCAATAAATTCGATAAGAAAGATCGAAAGTTAGTTAAATGTATCCACTGCCAATTATTGCATGACACTTATGCAATGTGTGACAAATCGCCAAATTATCAGGCCCATCTGGAAAATGTTATCAAAAAGCAGCAAACTAAAAGATCTGCATACAGGCGGGCAGTAAAATGTTTTTTTTGTTCCAGCTATGGCCACTATTCGAATAAGTGCCTGGGCCGCCAACGTATGAAAGCAAACAATGCTATTTTGTTAGATACATCTTCTGACAGTGGCAGTGAAACTGAATGTGATGTTGAGAATGATTTACCTTTTACCCAAGCAGAGGAAGTATGTTGTGTGAACGATATGTTGAGTTTTGACAGCTGTGAACGATGTCACCAATTTCATGCCGACGGAAAACTAGAATGTGGGCATACAGTGCCATTCTCATCTGAGAGTGTGAACGCAGCTTTAGCCTCCAGAGGCAACTTAGTGTTCCACAATGCAATGGTCAATGATAAACCATGCCAATGTTTGTTAGATAGCGGCAGCACCCTTATTGGACTCCGAAGGGAATTAGTGAGCCCAGATGATTATACAGGCGACTCTGTTAAATGCCGAACCTTTTCGGGTAATATTGAGATCTACCCTTTGGCCAAAGCCTTCATTAACTCTCCTTTCCTTTCGGGTACATTTACTTGTGCTGTACTTGACAACCCATGTACTGACTTAATTTTAGGGTGTTTACCCCAACTAAAACAATGTACTAACGATGAAATAGCTGCATGGAACAACTTAAATGCAGCTAATGCAACAACAAGAGCAGACACTATAAAACATCAAGACACGCTTCAAGATGAGAGACTACTACTACTTTCTCCATCTAACACTAACGACACTAACAGACAAGAACTCATACAACAGCAGAAAGCTGATCCTAGTTTGTCTCCTTATTTAAAAATTTTGAAGGAACGAGCCAAAATCACAAAGAACGCATCATGGTTCTTTAGATTAAATAAGGGCATTCTTACTAGATATTATACTACTAATAACCATGAGATTCAGCAAACGGTGTTACCTGTACAACATCGCCTAAGTGTGCTAAAGATTGCACATGAGTCACCGTTTGCTGGTCATCTTGCATACGACAAAACAAGGGCCAGAGTTCAGGCCCATTTTTATTGGCCAGGGTTTTGCAATGATATTAAATTGTTTTGTCGTTCGTGTAATGTATGTCAACAGTTAGTACGTAAGGGTAAACATGCTACAGCTGAAGTACAACCTTCTACACTGGCTTCTAGGCCATTTGAAAGTGATGCGGTGGATATTGTTGGACCCCTAAATCAGGTGTCCAGCAAAGGAAATCGCTTCATATTGACGATGGTCGACCTATGTACAAGGTGGGTTGAGGCAGTAGCTTTGAAGTACATCACCTCCAAAGATGTTGCCAACGTATTTCTACACCTGTTCTCACGATTCGGATTTCCACGGACCATTCTATCCGATCGGGGAACTCAATTCATATCGGCTGCAACGCAAGCCCTTACAAAAATGTTAGGCATTAAACAACATTTTACGACAGCATACCATCCAGCCAGCAATGGCATAGTGGAAAAAATTAACGGAGATCTGAAGCATATGCTGGCTAAGGTAACAGCAGAAAACCCAGCTGATTGGGATACACTGTTACCAACAGTGCTGTTCGCCTATCGGGAGATTCCCCATTCAAGCACGGGTTTCTCACCTTTTGAATTAGTGTACGGGGCCAACCCACGTGGACCCCTAACCATCTACCATCAGGCAATAACAAATACTATTCAAATTCCTGAACCAAAAACACCGTATGAAATGGTGACTGAAACACGAGATAAAATTATGAAATCGTGTATTATAGCTAAGGCAGCTTTGGAGAGGAAGGGTCAAATCTACCGCCAATACGCCAACAGGGGTGCAAGAACAATAGATCTTGAACCTGATCAAGACATACTCCTCCTGCTTCCTGACAAACGAAATTTATTATTAACCTCATGGCAAGGGCCATTCAAGGTGGTACGTAAAATTTCAGATGTTGACTATGAAATATCAATAAACGGACACTTAAAGATATTCCATGTCAACATGCTGAAGCCTTACTACTCACGACTACAGACAGAAGTAGAAACTGACGAACATAATGCAATCACACCTGCTGATCAGACGACAGACGAACATAACGCAACTACACTAGTTAGTGAGACTGGCATATCCGACATGATGCATACATCTAGCGATAATACAGAATACACACTTAGTACCACCACTGTACTGAATCAGGTAGACGACGACGGAATGGAACTACCAGTTCCTATTGTGGACAAGACTGCCACATTAGAAAGCATACACATAGAACAGGGACTAACAGACAGTCAACGACGACAATTATTAGAATTAGTCACTGAATACAAAGACATATTTTCTGACATTCCAGGTAGGACGGACAGAATCGAGCACTCCATTCTACTTTCTGATTCTAAGCCTATAAAATGCAGGCCGTACTCCATCCCACTAAGTTATAGGGAGAATCTAAACAAAGAAATTCTTAATTTAGAGACTATTGGGATCATCCAAAAATCCACCTCCGAGTACTCTTTTCCAATAGTCTTGGTTAAAAAGAAAGATTCAACAATTCGTCTTTGTGTGGACTATCGAAAGTTAAACAACGTCACCAAGATCGACGCAGAGCCTATCCCTTCCTGCGAAGATCTGATTCTTGACATGTCCACCTCTAAAATCTTTTCTAAACTCGATCTCACTAAAGGATATTGGCAAGTCCCAATGCAGTCTGAATCCATCCATCTTACTGCTTTTTCAACACCTTTAGGACTTTACGAGTGGCGTTTTCTTCCTTTCGGACTTCGAAATGCTCCTGCCACTTTCGTACGCCTCACTAGAGATCTACTTCATGGAGTGACGAATACTGTGACCTATATAGATGATATATGTGTGCATACTGATGACTGGACCACACACCTACTGAAACTGAGACACGTCTTTAATAGGTTGCGACTCTTTGGGCTCACTGTCAAACCGAGCAAAGTCGAATTGGGCCTAAAAGAAATTGACTTTTTAGGTCATGTCATTTCTGAAGGTCAACTAAAGACTGACCATAAAATCATCACTAAAATTATGAATCTGACCATGCCTACCAGCAAGAAGCAGGTCAGGAGCCTTCTTGGACTAGTCAATTACTATAATAAATTTATTCCTAATTTAGCGGAGATTACAAGTGTATTTTCCAATGTTCTAAAAGCATCTGTAAAATTGGATGTGAAAGATGCATTATTAATTTCTGCATTGTCAAAATTGAAATTTTTGTTTAGTAATGTTCCAATCCTCCGCTTGCCTAACCATAGGCTCGTTTATTATCTTAGGACGGATGCCAGCAGGATTTCCATCGCTGCAGTACTAGTGTCAAAGTCTTGCTTAGGGCAAGAATTAGGGCTCGTCACTTGACAAAGTACGATCTTAATTACACTAGCTAAACAACACAAGGCTAACCGCCGATAAGATATTTCGTGCTATTTATTCGCGCACTGCACACATCGTGAATCAATACACGCTTCGCGCAATCACAAGTTACAATATACAAAAGATTACAACAGTGCAAGTAATCAATACATCAATACAATAGAAGATATCAATGCACTCCAACTTACAAGTCACACAGACACGCACTCCATCTCAAGCTGTCAGACAGGCTAGCTTTCACGCTATGCAACAACTCTCAGCCGCTTTCACACGTCTGTCTCTGACGACCGTCCAGCCAGTCTGACTGGACACAGCACACTCTCTAGTAGTGCTTGGGTTAGCACGCGTGACCCCTCACGGTTCACGCTGTGTGCTAGCTGCCTGCTTAGCATCGTTCCGCGCTTATTGCCTGTAGTGCTTATAATAGTCCAGCGCTACACTATCGAGCGCTGGCTGCCTGGCGCTAGTGAGGCCGCCGCATTATAACTGTAGGGCTTATAATCTCTTGGCGTTGCATTGTCGGGCGTTGGTGCAGACAACGCGTTCTATCCTCGGGTGAGACTCTGACATCCTCCTCCCCCCCTTTAATTTCATGAAAGGTTTTCCTTTCATGTACTCTATTTCGCTGTTCTTTATCTTGTCAGAATCGAACTTTGCACTTTATCTGACATAGCTCTGATTAGTTCTAATATGTACAGGTGATTAGTAAGCAATATGTATATGATCCCCATGTCTATCCATACAGCATAATTGTCAGGTACAATCAATTCCATGGTTTTTACCTCACTGAGACACAGCCAATCCGGTAGTTACGGCTAACTTGCCCTACCTCTCCACCACAAAGAAAAATTACAAATAAACAGGTGAGTCTGTGAGTATCTACCTATAAGATAACTCCGACATTGAACATCTACCCCTATCTAATAGAATGCCCGATGAAGGTCTTCAGTTTTGGCAAGTTTTCCCATATACACATGACGTCCTCTTGACGTGATACCTATTAGGCAAACATGGTAGTTTCAATACATATTTACGCATCACCAACAATATTTAGTTATGTCCCTTGTTTATGTAACAAAATTTAGGGACAATAATTTCATCATGCTTTCAACAAAATAAATTACAGGTACCATTTTCTTTCTTAGTGTCATAATTTGATCCTCTCTGACAAAAGTGCACAAAAAGGTCACTTTTGTGAAAAAGTCAATCAAGTTACGATGCTGAGATTACATCTAACAAAAATCGACATATACAATTTCGTATATGGAAATGTTTCATACTCGAATTTACATACAATTGTCATCAATTTACAAATATTTTATTATGGTACATTATTATGAAAGTAATATAAATATATAACGGAAGTGTAAAGATGTTGCCGCACACTCACATTAAGGTCTCTCGTTGCGTTAGACTGTATATATACGGAGTACCCAGATCTTGTTATCAGTGGTAGGATAGCTTCTTCCGTCATATTCTCAGATTAGGTTGTCACGGTCATCACTCATACTTGTTAAAACGTCGTGGACCATCTTTATAGTTGTACTCAGGATTGCTTGGTACTTGTTCAAGCTCAGTAAGTCTTTTTGGGTCCTGTAGTACTGTCCTGTGACACTTATGGTGTCGATATTATAATGATAATATATATTTACACTATTAATGACATTCTTGCAACTTTCTTATAATTATACGAATCATTCATTCACATGATAATAACAATATGTACATACTATATTTACACTGGGAAATTACATTTTCCCTATCACACAGTTTTACACAGCGTAACTGACATGAAGTCACAATTGGCTGTGGTGTTGAGCACTATCTAGGTTGCAGTTTATACACCATCTGCAATGTGCTCGGGTGTTACCTGGCTATTGGGTGAGTCGTCAGGACATCTCGATAGAAGATCGGCAAGAGAGTTATGTGAGCCTTTGATATGTCTGATTTCGAAGCTATAGTCCTGTAAAAGAAGGGACCATCTGGCCACTCTTTGGTTAGTTGGGGTTCCCCTGGTGATAAATGTCAACGGACTATTGTCTGTTTCAATGATGAAATGTTTACCTAAAAGAAATCTGGACAATTTACGTACGGAGAACACAAGAGCGAGGGCTTCGAGTTCCGGCGTGCTGTAATTTCGTTCGCTGGTGTTCAGTTTTCGGGAGACGTAGTATACCGGGTACAACACTTGGTCGTGTTCTTGAAGTAGTACCCCTCCAATGGCTACGGAGCTCGCATCGCATCTTAGCCTGAAAATAGTGCTAAGATCTGGTAATTTTAGAATGGGTTCCTTGGAAAAATAAGATAATACTTTCGCAAATGCAGGCCTTAAACATTCGCCATTTACAATGACATTTGGATGTTTGTTTGTTAGTAAATCAGTAAAACATTTGGTCAATTCAGCAAAATGAGGAATGAATTGTCTATAATAATTCAAAAGACCTAACACACTTCGCAACTGTTTCTTGGTTGTTGGAAGCGACAATTTTAAAATTCTGGACATTATGTTATCGTCAGTTGATATGAAGCCATTTGAGATCTTATAGCCCAAAAATGAAATTTCTTGAAAGGCTATATCAACTTTGGATGGTTTTATTGTGAGTCCGTGTTGTCTAATCCTGTCGAATGTCCTCTGCAGTGCTGTTATATGGTCTGTCATGTTGCTTGTATGTATGCAAATGTCGTCCATATACCAAATGATGTTGGGAATGTCTGTCAAAAGTCGTCTTGTCATTCTGACAAATGTTGCTGGAGCATTAACTAGCCCGAAAGGCAACTTGCACCATTCGTATAGTCCCCAGGGTGTGGCAAATGCTGTCAAATGTATACTGTCAGCATGTACAGGTATTTGCCAGTAACCTTTTGTCATGTCAAGTTTAGTAAAGTACCGTGAGTCAGTCAGTTCCGTCAGTATGTCTTCACAGTTGCTCATTGGTTCTAAATCCAACTGTGTAATGCTGTTGAGTTTCCTATAGTCAACACAGAGTCTTATTGTGTTGTCCTTCTTCTTCACAATGACAATAGGTGAACAAAAATGTGATTGTGAACGTCGGATGATATGATTTGCTTCTAAGTCAGTAATTTCTTGATGCAATTTGTCTTTGTAGTGTATGGGGATGGAATATGGTCTGCATTTTATTGGAATGTCAGATGTCAAAATAATATGATGCTGCACTAAGTCTGTCTGTCCTGGGTTGTTAGAAAAAATTGTACTGTAGTCTTGTAATACTTGTCTGCAACTGTTAATCTGTGTCTGAGTCAGTTTGGGATTTACCTTTATGTCCTGTAGGTTGGTTGTCGTGTCAAGGACTGGTGTTGGTATCTCGTCAGTATCGTTGTCGTCTGTCTGGTCCACTATTGTTGTGCTTGCTGTCGTCTCCACTTGTTCGTCGTCCCTGTGGTAGTATGGTTTAAGCATGTTAATATGGAAAATTTTGTGTTTGTCCCTAACTGCAATTTCGTAATCTACCGTCGAAATTTGTCGTAGTACTTTAAACGGTCCTTGCCATGAGTCTGTCAGAAGATGTCTGTCACTTGGCAATAAGAGAAGAACGTCCTGTCCTGGCGTCAAAGTAATGGTTCTATTTCCTCTGTTAGCGTATTGTCGGTAGATAGCACCAGATTTTTGTAGTGCTTCTTTAGCTAACATACATGATCTCATAATTCTATCGCGCAATGATGTTACATGTTCATATGATGAAATGGGTGTACAAATGGTTTTACTTTCAGTTAGCATAGAATGGTACAATGATAATGGGCCGCGTGGTTTGGCACCATACACGATTTCGAATGGTGAGAATCCAGTGCTGGAATGTGGCACTTCTCTATATGCAAATAAAATAGCAGGCAGATACGTGTCCCAGTCTTCGGGATGTTCTTGGGTTACTTTTGCGAGCATATGTTTAAGATCGCCGTTGATCTTTTCTATGATACCTGTGGAGTGTGGGTGGTATGGGCTGTTGAAGCATTGCTTCACCCCCAACATTTTAGTAAATGCTTGTGTAGCTGCGGCAATAAACTGGCTACCCCGATCTGAAAGAATGGTGTCAGGGAATCCTACCCTTGCAAAAATATGAAAAAATACTTCCATGATATCTTTGGAAGTTATATTCTTCATTGGAATGGCTTCTGGCCACCGACTACATAAATCAATTATTGTGACAATATATTTGTTTCCCCTTGATGTTATGTGGTTAAGGGGACCAACTATATCGACCGAGATCTTTTCGAATGGTCTACTTGCCAAATCAGTGACTTGCAGTTCTGCTTGCGGGTGTTTTCCCTTTTTAACAAGCTTTTGGCAGATGTCACAAGATCTACAATATACTTTCGTATCACTGCAAAATTTAGGCCAATAGAATTGAGTAAGTAACCTTGCTCGCGTTTTAGCATACGCCATATGCCCTGCAAAGGGTATGTCATGCGCTAGCTGTAATGCTTGGTTGCGGTTTTCTGAAGGTAGCACCGTTTGTTCCGTAGTGCTAGAACCTTTGGTATAGTACCGTGTCAGAATTCCGTTTTTCAGAGCAAAATACCATTTAGCGTTCTTTGCTACTCGTGGCTTTTGATCTATTAGTTTAAAATACTTTTGCAATGATCGATCGGCTTTTTGAGCTGTTATAAATTTCTCCCTAGTTGTTTCAGGAGATGTTACAACTGGGCTTATTAGCTGTAAAGCCTCTGTCTGATCAATTCGATCCTGCCTTTGAGCAGTAGATCTAGTTACTGCATTTGTACTATCACGGTTAACATGTACATTACAACTTGGTGTCACATTCACACAACTACATTCCTGTGATGACATTGCCGAATTGGCATACATACATTCATTTATGGGTGGTAATACATCAATATCATGAAACGTGATTTGTGATGATGGTGAGATGGTATACTCGGTGTTACAAGTGGCAGAGGAAACAATACTGTCATGTGGCATGTCATTAACCTCTGGAAGGTTACCGATGATAACATCGCAACAAGGATTGTTCAATGCTGCGCATTTAACCTTTCCGGAGAGGAATGGTGTATTTATATATGCCCATGCAAGAGGGTATCTCTCGATGTTACCCGAGAAAGTTCTGCAAGTAACATATTTACCACTATATTGTGATGGTAAAATATAGTCTTTCTTAATGCCAATGAGGGTACTGCCGCTATCACGTAAAACGGTGGCAGCTCTACCGTTAATATACCCCTGGTGGATGGTTAGTTTACCTTGGGAGTTCACAACTAAGTTGGCTTCCTCATTTGTAACAGGAATTGAATGGCCACATGTCAAAATGCCATCTTCATGAAATTGATCGCAGACAGTACATTTGTCGTGTTGAAACCCATTAATAGCATGTGCTGCGTTTACATTTTGATCTTCTATACTTTCATCATCTGATGACGAACTATCAATCATAGCTGCATTAGCCTTTCTAGACATAGCTTTGGCTTTACAATCTTTACGCCAGTGGCCGAAAGCTTTACAGAGGAAGCATTTGGTGGCACGTCTGTATACCTTTCTTTCCTTGTCTTGCTTTGCTATGTAGTTTTGTAAGTAAGACATGTAACCAGGATGTTGGTCACACATATCAGTTTCGATTTGTGGCAATTGACAATATCTGCATTTGTTACTCTGATCAGCAGATTGCCTATAGGGCTTTTGTTTGTTGTAAGGCACTGACTTAGATTTATCATAAGTAGCGGCTGCTACAAAGTCTGTGGTCGTCAACCCAGTACTGAAACATTGTTTATTGGCTGAAAAATAACCTGCCCCACGACTTTCAATCTGTTGTACATTTTCACACTGACATTCTAATAGAAATTTAGAAAATGGTGGTGGGAGAGATGTAATGATTTTATCTCTCAAAATAAGATCCACCAACTTATCAAAATTACCATTTACTTTGGCTGCAGATAGCCACTTAGAGAAAACATTTTGTATTTCTGAGATGTAATCAGAGAACGTTTGTGTTGGTTTAGGAGACAATTTACCAAACTGTTCTCTGTAGCCTGCTTCATCTAGCAGAAAATGAGCCATAATTTTTGTCTTAATATGCTGATAATCTTTCTTCAGGTCATTTGGAATGGCCTCTATTACTTTCAGAGGATCTCCAGAAAGACTTCTCATATATATTATACTCCATTCTGACTTTGGGATCTGATAATGATCCATAATACATTCAAAATTTTGAGTGAAAGCTGCTATGCAGTCACCTGTGGAGTAACTTTTAATCAGCCCTTGGTATTTCTTATAGGGCTGGTCTTTGTCAGCTTTTCTATCTTCCTTTTCTTTGGAAGTTTCTGCTTTCAGCTGTTCAATTTTTAGCTGTACTTCGAGCTCTTCCTTCCTGGTTTGGGCTGTAATTTCAGCTTGTTTTAAAGCATTATCTAATTCTGCTTGTTTTAAAGCATTATCTAATTCTGCTTGTTTTAAAGCATTATCTAATCCTGCTTGTTTTAAAGCATTATCTAATCCTGCTTGTTTTAAAGCTCTTTCGGCAGCTCTTTCATCACGTTCATTAATCTTCTCCTGTTGTAGGAGGTATTCTGCAAACTTTTTCTCACTCCAGGCTCTCAACTCTTCACCAGTATAGTTCATTTTTAAACCCATTTCAATGTACTCGTTCAAACTAGCCATGATGAACAAAATGTATGATGAAATCGATAGACACAAAATTAATAAAGTTGTTAGTAATTTGAGTTCAAAGGTTTACAGTATTTAATATTATAGCTAGTGTTTAGGCCTGCAGAACGAAAATATAAGAAAGAGGGAACAAAAAAAATTTTATACTCAAGTACTCCTGAGATAATGGGTTGGGCAATGGCTGCTGACTACTGCCCGAAACCGCACTGGTTTTTACTTTATGTCGGCCAAAAAATTTTGGAGTTTCCGAGGGACAGGTGTAGATGACCCCAAACAACCTGTTCTTTTTGGACTAAGAGAAATTAGAACATGTGCAAGTGTGTGGTGTATGCAATGTCACTTAAGTTTTTGTAGGTTTGTATGTCGTCAAGTATTGTTGTTAGTCGTATCACCACACTCAACCACTTTCTATTCACACTTTCCACTCGTTCCGCTTACACTATCACTACTCAATGACATTCAAGGACATGGCCGCCATTTTGTTTTTGTCACTTTGATGCCTCGGTTGAAATTTTCTAAGTTCAAAAACGTAATTTTGCTTTGATTAAATTAACTCACACAATGATATTTATGTTCTAAACTATAACGCACACGCTTTCTATACTAATACTTATAATTAACTTATCCAAAATTTTGACCGCAGTCGCTATGTTCACATTTGTTACCAACAAAATTCTATCTACTATCGGCACATTTCTGTACACAGTTGATTCATAAACCGGACGAAGACCACCACGTTCGCACTTGTCAAAGTCTTGCTTAGGGCAAGAATTAGGGCTCGTCACTTGACAAAGTACGATCTTAATTACACTAGCTAAACAACACAAGGCTAACCGCCGATAAGATATTTCGTGCTATTTATTCGCGCACTGCACACATCGTGAATCAATACACGCTTCGCGCAATCACAAGTTACAATATACAAAAGATTACAACAGTGCAAGTAATCAATACATCAATACAATAGAAGATATCAATGCACTCCAACTTACAAGTCACACAGACACGCACTCCATCTCAAGCTGTCAGACAGGCTAGCTTTCACGCTATGCAACAACTCTCAGCCGCTTTCACACGTCTGTCTCTGACGACCGTCCAGCCAGTCTGACTGGACACAGCACACTCTCTAGTAGTGCTTGGGTTAGCACGCGTGACCCCTCACGGTTCACGCTGTGTGCTAGCTGCCTGCTTAGCATCGTTCCGCGCTTATTGCCTGTAGTGCTTATAATAGTCCAGCGCTACACTATCGAGCGCTGGCTGCCTGGCGCTAGTGAGGCCGCCGCATTATAACTGTAGGGCTTATAATCTCTTGGCGTTGCATTGTCGGGCGTTGGTGCAGACAACGCGTTCTATCCTCGGGTGAGACTCTGACACTAGGCCAATTTTACGAGGGCATCTTCCATCCGATTTGCTACGTGAGCCGTAAGATCACACCCACCGAGTCTAGATATTCGATATCAGAGTTGGAAGCACTGAGCGTCATCTATGCGGTGAGAAAACTACATCGCTTCTTGGCGGGTGTTCACTTCATCGTCCAGACCGACAACTCCCCGATCACGGTCATACAGAATGGTGTTCATAGAAATGACCGGATATACAGGTGGTCGCTCATTCTGCAAAACTACACCTTCAGTATAGAGCATATTAAGGGGAAAGATAACATCTTAGCTGATACCCTTAGTAGACCGTCTGAGGTAGCAATACCAGAAATTGCCACAGAAGAGGGTAGTGTAGTACATGTCAACTTAGTGCAGTAAATTGATCTATGTTAAATATAAATAAGTGTAAATACATAGATATTATGTGCGTAACTAGGTACCAAGAACTGTGACCTACTCTGTGTCCGTAAAGATCAAAAGTAAGAACTTTACTCTGCAACTAACATATCACTCTGTGAACTAGGACAGCTCATTATTACTAAGCTCCCTATATGTTCCAGTGAATTACGTGTGTGAAACAGAGAAAAACTGTGTCAAATGATTACATACATATAGACACTAAAACAGTGGTCTACTACACAAGTAACTCTACCGGTAAACACCAAGAAGACACAAATATGACTGTGGAATGAATTTCAAATACCCACAAATGTTGTTTAAATAATATGCCAATGAAAGTATTTTCTGAACATTGATGGCAACTATTAACGTGAGGTATCGAAAAACCATGTATATAAACATAGAATGTGATATGTACATTAATCGTTTTAATATAGTTATGACAATTATGTAGATTATGTGATTATATTTTATGTTTAAAATTAGACATTATAATAAGGTTCATTCTTGCGTAGATTAGCTAGATTAGTAATTTACCCATATATTTAGTTTAAAAGTAAATTAGAATAATAATTTAAAAACAACAACTAATTTAGAAATTTAGAAAGTAACATTACCATTTAGTTTAATACATTTCACTTTATTTCATTCCATTTCATTTCATTCTAACTTAACCAATCCATTCAACAAACATTATCATTTAGTAGTATGAGTAGGTTACACTGTAATAGAATAAGTAGAATATACCATCAAACATATATCATTTACACTATTTAGAAAAACATCATCAATCATATAGTAGTTTCATTCAAAAACATGACAATTATGATATATTACATATCACCCATTTTAGAAAGGTACATAACTTATCCCATTTCATATTACCAATGTTAGAAAGGTACATAACTTATTACATTTCACCTTACCCATTTTAGAAAGGTACGTAACTTATTACAACTTCACATTACCCATTTCAGTAAGCTATATAACTCATCTCACATCATTTTCAGTTTAGATAGTTAGATTACATCCCTTACATTAGATAAATAGTAACAGTAATGTAAGCCTGTTTGTATAATTAGAATAAGCAGTAGGATTAATTGTAGATTAGTTTTACCGCTAGGTTAAAATAAGTAACACCGTAAATATGTATTTCCAGAAATAATATTAGTATGGGAGTATTTAGATTAATATCCCAGTAGAATACAGTGGTTAATAATACCAGGGTACAAACCATCAACCTTGATGTAAATGTGTTGTAAATACTTGACTTGTGTAACAAATGACGCAGTCATTAGGCTCAAATGTAACCAACTGAGCCCAAAAAAATTTGTACAGTGCCACTTCAAGATTTTTTTTCTTTTAAAATAACTATTTGGATCAAATACGTGTGACAGAAAAGTGAGTGGATGAGATATATGACATAAAACAGTGTGAAAAATGTGTGACAGAAAAGAGAATGAAAGATGTGTAACAGAACAAAAAGAATGAAAGAGGTGTGGCAAAGTTGAGAATATAAAATGTGTGACAGAAGTCAAGGTAGAATATGTCTGACAAAAGTCAGGTTAAATATGCCTGACAGAAGTCTAGGTAAAGATGTATGACAGAAATGAATGTAAGAAAGATGTGACAGAAGTCAACAGACAAGATGTGTGATAGAAAGGAGGGTGTAAGATGTATGACAACAGTCAGTATATAAGATGTGTGACATAAGTGAATGTGAAAGAAGTGTTAGCTATAATACACAATTTCATGATTTGACAGAAGTGTGAAAGTAAGAGTAAAGATAAAAGATGCAAGAGAGATGGTGACATCAATCTGCGGATCTTTCTGCCGCTCAGCAAGATTTTTTAATTTTCATTGCCATGATATGTTGGTTTCTATGTTGAATGCAGGTTGTAATGAATATGTTTTGTGTAGTTTAGTTTAGATTTTAGAGTATTTTAGGTCTCATAAGACGGAAACGTGGTTGCGGATTTGTACTATTCACATGTTCGTAACCAAGGTAACCGAATTATGACACTTGAAAAACTAACATACATACACATGATAGGTAGATACACGTGTTAGAGAGTAGATTATACTTATAATTACATTAAAACACGCAAACAACCAGAAAAACAAACATATAAATTGCAGACACTTTTATTAAATCCAAGGGAGATAATTTCGGGTCAGGGGACATAATAGACAACGAAACACTAACTTAACAGTGAAAGATGACTTTTCACGCGGAAGCGAGATAGGTAAAGCCTGTCGCTCACAGCTTGTATAATGGTTGTTTAATATTATATGGGGGACATGAAGCAATTCATGTGTTGACCCTAAGAAAGTCAACTTTGTATGGGTAGTGAGTTAATTTACTATTTGAGGGCAGGTCTTATATGACAACGGTCCGGTTCAGACATACCTCTAAGTAATATAATATTGCGATTGAGAAGAGGGCTCACGCCAACCAGACAAGTTTGTGGCGATTGCCAGTAGCCAAGAAGAGTTATACTACATTGTGACATTGGTCAGTAAGAGTCTATTTAGTAGCCCAAAGCCAGGTTATCTACAGTCTTTGACAAAAATTAGAGAAACTAATTTTTTATATTCCCTTGCGTCACAACCGGGTTAAAGTTGATGACGCAACACAAGAGGGGAGGGTGTGTGTCAAAGACTGACGTAGAGGGTTCCTCGGGAACACCCTTAGATAGAGTAATAGGGAACATAGGACCCCAATTAGGGACAGGGTGGTTGTTAAAGAGGGGAACTAGTAACTAGTCCTCACATGAGAACACGGAGGCGTTGACTAGTGAGTTAGCACTACTGGAGTCACGCCTGCGTGACAACCACGAACGGTAGTAACCCCTAGCCAGCCAAGGGAAGCGTGCGGGGCAAGTTAGCACGCAAAGAGCCCAAGGACGCTTGAAGGTCCTTCCGCGTGGCGTGTAGCCGCGCAAGGTGAATCTAGTCAGACGGGGACTGACGGTCTAAGAGAGCACCTCGGTTCAGAACCGAGTTAGTTATTCGATAGCCAATTAGATAGGAATTAGCGCTAGGCTTTAGTAGAACTAGTGATAGATAATATTGTGATTTCTGTGTGATGTGATAGCGACTGTTCTGCAAATGTAAAAGAGCCAACGGCAATAAAATGTTCATTCCATGCCTCTCACACGACTTGCAAGTTCCTTGTATTGGTGTGCGGGAAGTAATCCGATGATGCCTAACAACTTGAGTTGTTGACAGTATCCCTAATGGGTCCAAAGATGCGTCTTAAAATTTTGTTCTCAAGGTTTGTAACAAGGCTTCGTCTCCTTTCGTTGTACTCCAGGTTTCAGAGCCATACAGCACAACTGGTCTGATCGGCTGGATAGACAGATGGATAGATAGATGGATAGATAGATGGACAGACAGACAGGCAGACAGATAGACAGACAGACAGATGGGTAGATGGGTAGATGGGTAGACAGACAGACAGACAGACAGACAGTCGGACGGACGGACGGACAGACAGACAGATAGATAGATAGATAGATAGATAGATAGATAGATACATAGATAGATAGATAGATAGATAGATAGATAGATAGATAGATAGATAGGCCGGCAGTCATATATATATATATGCCAATATATATATGCTATGTATGTATCTATCTATCTATCTATCTATCTATCTCTCTGTCTGTCCGTCCGTCCGTCCGTCCGTCCGTCTGTCTGTCTGTCTACCCATCTACCCATCTACCCATCTGTCTGTCTGTCTGTCTGTCTGTCTGTCTGTCTGTCCATCTATCTATCCATCTATCTATCCATCTGTCTATCCAACTACCCATCTATCCATATACCCATCTACCCATCTACCCATCTGTCTGTCTGTCTGTCTGTCTGTCAATCGGTCTTACAGTCCGTCAGTCTATCTATCCATTTATCCATCCATCCATCCATACATCCATACATCCATCCATCTGTCTGTGTCTGTGTATCTGTCTAACTGTCCGAATATCTATCTATTCATTTATCCATATATGCATTCATTCATTCATCTATACATTAATCCATCTATTCTTAAGTTCCTTAGTCTATCCATCCATCTATCCACTTATCCGTCTGCCCGTCTGTCTACCTGAAAATCCACCAGTCTATAGTCACACACAGAGCAGGTTTTACCATCATCAAAAATAAGACTAGGTCAAATAAGATAGAATTAATGACGTTTAAAATCCATGACCTAGTCAGGTTGTAATCATTGCAAATATGTGACCTCTGTATTTCCATTTGATTTCGTAATCAGTAATCCCCAGGTTTTTTCCTCTGTGGTAATCACCATCATCAAGTGCCTCGCCAAAAACACAAGCCTGTCATGTCGATCCTCAAACTCGGTCCTTGTAGTTCCGAATCTATTCTATTGATATGTTTCATCCAATGCCTCTATCTTAAAACATCTTGCTTCATTTCTCTTTGTCTGCCTGAGATTTCTTCTACTCATGATCTTTCCAGTGTTCACAAAGTTCTTCACTGCCTCTGTTGCCATTATATAATCAATGAATATTGTTTCTTTTACATATGATTGTGTATAATTGTCTGTTTTTATTATCCCATGCCCAGCAATGTGTGGAGCTATATTTATAATACAGTGATACCTCGGCGTTCGTTGAATTCTGTTATCATATGTTTCGAGTTTTGTCAATTTTTTTTTCCACGAAAAGTTTGTTTCGTTTGTATTGTTTTCGTCAGTTGCCTCAGATTTCGTCGACGTGCCCATGTGACGTCGCTAACAATTTTTCGAAAACAAAGGGCAGCTACGCTTTCCAGTGTTTTTGTGCTTGTAATACAAAAATTGATAATTTAAAAAAAAAAAAAAAAAAGATTGCGAATGCTAATACTACAATTGACTGGTACCTTGCCGTCTTAACAGACGATATTTTGTAAAATGAAGTTGTACCTCTCCATAACACAAAGCCTAGGTAGTATTTAGAGATCATGTTTTCCCCATGCAACATGACCCCTCTCTCGTCCTGCCTAGTTTACCCCAGATGAAAGGTGACATCAATACGTTTGGAACAAGACAAACTGCAGAAGCTGCCTGATCAGTAAATCCTACAATTCCCCCCCCCCACCCCCACCCAGCTATACAGCCATGTCTTACAATTCCCCTCCCAGCTCAACAGACATAGCTTACAATTCCTGTCCCAGCTCTACAATCATGTCTTACTATTCCCCTCCCAGTTCTACAACCATGTCTTACAATTCCCCACACAACCCTACAGCCATGTCTTACAATTCCCCACACAACCCTACAGCCATGTCTTACAATTCCCCACACAACCCTGTCAAAGATCTACATAAGAGTTTACAGAGTTAAGAATATAAGAAATATAGCTAAGACAGAGACCATTAGAGAACACCAGACAAGCGCTATAAATAGCTTTACAACAGGACACGCTTGTGTCAACCAAGAGGGCATTGAGTGCAAGTGAGCGAGGGTTTCCCCAAGGCACTAGGAAACTCGCCTCGACGAGTAACCATGGAGTACAGGTTACTCAAGTTAACTGACCAGCGTGCTGGGACACCACGCACGCAAGACTCGCCAGCGCACGAAGGATCCAACGTCCGTGTTTGAACACGCAACTAGAAGCGTGGGACAGACGGGGACTGAGACGGCTAGAGAACAGACGTGTTCCTTTTGAATACTATGAGTTTATAGACAATAGTGATTGTTAGGCTTTAGATTCCATTCAGTGATTAATAGTATCATTATCACCTCTTCATTGCATCTGTATAACGTACCATGATGTTTATTGTCAATGAAGTATTCCGCTCGCAGAGCTTGTTTGTAATCAGCTCTAAATAAATTGTATCCCTTTTGCAAACGACACGAGTTATTATTTCGTGTGGTGCAAAAGTAGGGGAGTCCTGAAACACCTGTCGCAAGCAAGTCGCTGAAAGGCCATGTCTTACAATTCCCCACACAACCCTACAGTCATGTCTTACAATTCCCCACACAACCCTTCAGCCATGTCTTACAATTCCCCACACAACCCTACAGCCATGTCTTACAATTCCCCACACAACCCTACAGCCATGTCTTTCAATTCCCCACACAACCCTATAGCCATGTCTTACAATTCCCCACACAACCCTACAGCCATGTCTTACAATTCCCCACACAACCTTACAGCCATGACTTACAATTCCCCACACAACCCTACAGCCATGTCTTACAATTCCCCACACAACCCTACAGCCATGTCATACAATTCCCCACACAACCCTACAGCCATGTCTTACAATTCCCCACACAACCCTACAGTCATGTCTTGCAATTCCCCACACAACCCTACAGCCATGTCTTACAATTCCCCACACAACCCTACAGCCAAGTCTTACAATTCCCCACCCAACCCTACAGTCATGTCTTACAATTCCCCACCCCTCCCTACAATCATCCCTTACAATTCTCTTTCCAAACCGCGGCCATATATGACAATTGCCCTCCCAACTCTACAGTAATGTCTTAAAATCCCCCTCCCAAACCTACAGTAGTGTTTTCCATTTCCCCTCTCAACCCTACGGCCATGTCTTATAATTCCCCTCCCTGCCCTTCAGTCATGTCTTACAATTCCCCTCCCCGACCGGATTTTAACAAATAGACCCGGCCTCCTCTCTCGACTCAGCCTAAAATAGGAACCAGCAAATATTCCGTAAAGTGAAGGAACAATATACGAATCACATCTACAGGCGTGTACAGTAGTCATGGGCCTTTTCCTGGTGGATTTCTTAGGAAAGTTTAACCATATTATTTTTAACCCATAACGGATATGATTTTGTCTACGGCATACCTACCCTGAACAGTAATCCGGGAGTATATTGTGATCTGTTTACACATACTGTAACGGTCACTGTAACCCGACACAATACTGCACTGATTGGAAACGAATTTAGCATAGGATGTGTACAAACTCCAGTTCGTGTTGATTCGTTCGAACGTAAAGAGACGGACGTAAAACTTAAGACGGTTTTATACTTGTCTCTTTATGTGTTTGTTTATTGTTATTACTCATTGTGTCTTCGTTCCTTGTTATTTCTCTTTATGCTTTTGTTAATTGTTATTCCGCCTGATTAGGTTGTTCATTGCGATTCCTCTTTAGTTTAGTTTAGTCGAAGGATCAACTTTATGGCACACGGGTGTAACCCATAGGTGCCCTGTTTACTCCTATCTCAAGAGTGAGCCCAGAGAATCTCAGCTCAGTGCACGAACTCCGTAGCACCGTCGAAGATCCTTGTTCATTGTTAATCCTTTTTACGCCTTCATTGATTATTATTCCTCTTTATATGGTCATACATTACAATTCGACTGTGTTTCTTTGTTCATTGGTGTTCCTCTTTATGCGTTTGCTTATTGATAGTCCTCTTTATATTGTTATCCATTGTTATTCCTCTTTATGCGTTTGTTCATTGGTATTCCTCTTTATGTCTTTGTTCATTGATAAATCCTTTTTATGGTTTAGTTCATTATCATTCCTTTTTTATATTTTTGTTCATTAATATTCCTCTTTATGTGCTATTTTAATGATATTTAACTTTATGTCTTAGTTCATTGACATTCATCTTTATATTGTTGTTCATTGATATTCATCATTATAGTGTTCATTGATATTCCTCTTTCAATGTTATTTTAGGGATATTCCTCTTTATAATGTTCTGTGATATTCCTCTTTATAATGTTGTTCATTGATATTCCTCTTTATAAATTCGTTAATTGACATTCCACTTTATATTTTTGTTCATTGATATTCTTTATTATATTGTTGTTCAATGATATTCCTCATTATGACTTAGCTTATTGATATTCCTTTTTATACTGTTGTTTATTGATATTCCCCTTTATAATGTTGTTCATTGATATCCCTCTTTATATTGTTGTTCATTGATATTCCTCTTTATGTCTTACTTCATTGATATTCCTCTTTATATTTTTGTTCATCGATATTCCTCTTTATATCTTACTTCATTGCTAGTCCTCTTTATATTTTTCATTGATATTCCTCTTTATATTGTTGTTCATGGATGTGACAAGACCGCCGGGGCTTGGACTGGTTTGCCACGATAGATACTATCCCCTGCCTTTGCTCCAACCACCTCAATAGCACTCTACATCTACCAGGCCCCACACAAGCCGGGACAGCTTAACCTTCCCTCCCTCACCTAGGGTTCCAAACCCCAAGGGGGCTCGGACCAGACACCAGTCATATCACTGCACAAAGTCATAGCTAAGAGAACAAAATTTAATTCTGAACTACGTCAACCACAACACAGAGAAGGATGGCTGAAAGCCAGACTAGAAGAACTATGTACAAGATCAAAGACGCAGATGAGTATTCATCATGGAGGCGGACGATAGCTCGTGCGGTTGTCCAGTCGTGGTAGCGACTCACCCAGGCTCCTCCAGTGGACTGGAACTCCAAGGTCTGCTGCCTCTCCAAAGTTCCCTCTTCACCCAGAGAACCAAGCAAGGGCTGATCAAGCGCAGTACCACTGCCTGACTGACACTGCACTGATGAACAAGGATCCTTCCTTGCTGTCGTACTATTTCACTCGTCACACTCCTGATGAAGTCTGGGCCGACCCTATAACATTAGCGGTCTCCCACTTGCAGAAAAAATACATGTAGCGCCGTCTCAAAATACACAAGAGCCAGGTCACTCTTCTATCTCATCAGTGACCCACACACTGATATGTCACTTACACAATACGCGGTTGCTCCATACGAACACACAATGTCACTGGTAAAGTCTATCAGGTGACTAAACACTTCACCTTAGTTCCATGTCCTTGGACAATAGATCTTCACACAGTATCATGTACCTACCCTGATCCATGGGTAGTAATCACAACCTAGCATACACTGTCAACAGTTCATCACGTTGGCATGAGGTAGCTCCCTACCTTCACAAACATTGTCAACAGTTCATAACGTTGGCATGAGGTAACTCCCTACCTTCACAACCATGTCACTCAGGTGTTTCCACCAATGTTGTAATCAATGTCCTAGTTCACTGGACCACATGTTGGCTTCATAAAGTTAACCAATGTAAAAACACTATTTAAGCATCAACTGATACATGGTGTCCCATAACCCAGCCGGGCCAGAAGCATATAACACAGGTCATGGCGACCGGTAACAATGATCACTCTGCACAACTTGAAAGGTCACTCCCTTGCAATTACCAAGGTTTACACAGAGACTGAATGTCACCAGTGCTTCACTGGCTTGAATCACCAGACGTTTCAGTGTTGGATCCTCTCAGGATCGGATGACACTCGTCGGACTCTTGACGGAGGTCCTAACCTAGACCTACCGACTTATTCAGCACTCAGCTCCTTCCAACATTGATCTCGCAGAATCAGACAACCACTCCCAGTATGGCCTCAATCAACTTCTGGATAGGCACTGGAATGAGTGGGCCCATAGAGCTCATGGTGCAGCTCATGAATCTTCTTCTGTATAGTAATAACAGATCCTGAAACACGGAGAGGTTGGTGTGAGTACTCAACTACAACAAAGACTACCAGCATCTCCACCCTGTCACCTGCCTCTCAGACATTCCTCATGTCTACCAACATGAGTATGAAATCATCACATCATAGATCTACTTAGTCACTATAATATATAGGCATAATGATGGTAGAAACAGCAATAGCACACCTGTTCAGTCAAGTAACACTTCTGGGCTACATATAACCCCTAGCACCAGAGTCGACTGTATGACTCTGTCAAGCATCCTTCGCCTGGTGCCAGTCCAATCCGGTTTCATCTCCCATCCTCAATCAACATATACACTTACTTTCCTTTCAGTGTAGGGATTACTGTATCGAGAAGGTGTCCAGCCGGACATCTCCTTCCTGACAGACTCATCAATTCATCAATCCCTTAACCCATGGACTGATGAATTACACACATTAATAACTATATGTCCATAATGAATTATACTCCTGATAATTCCCTACTATAGCATTAACTAAGGAGAACTCATGACTTGTTACACTTAACTAACAAAATCATATCACAGCCATAGTGTCAGGTCTGGGATCCCTGCCCCAGATCCTGAGTTGCCCTTGTATTCACTGACTATCTTTCAGGTCAGTCATCCCTGTGCCGGTCGAGCACAGCTGTGGTGGCCATCCACCACTACACTTTCCCACAGCTACTGTGGGTCTCGTGTATCTTGTCCCGTGACGACTTAAGTCACGTCATCCAATGTAGCAAACCTCCAGACTCCACTACCAAACTCTGGCTCCACCTTTTTTGGGGGGGTTTATGCCCCTCCTATACCACTACTTCACGGCAGTACTCCAAGTACTCCATGAACCGAGTCAGGGTTCCAGAAGAGTAGAATATTAGAGACAGAAACGGTTAGGTTCAAACCTCGATCTATCTAGACCCCTCGGCCTCGAATTACGGAGTGCCGCATCACCCTCGATCGGGTATGTTCATTCATCGGATATGCACGATTGCATTGGGTCGGACCTATTACCGATCGGGTTGGGGTTACCGGCCTACCTCCCGCTGCCTAGACAAACGTAAGATGGAACACGCACGGTCATCCTTGCGTACGGACATGACAACAAGCAGTAACAATAGTATCATGAATACTTCTTATCAATTGTTATCCTACCGATGCAACGCCATTCGGCTTACGCGGAATAACACTGCTATCTGCATACCGCAAATACACCACTGCTGATTTCACCTTGATTCCTCGAAAAATCACCATCACTGATAGAACAATTACGTTACCATCCTAATATCACGAAGCACATTACACATTTCTAATACTAAGCTCTACCTTATCATTTACAGCGTCTAGCATGTTGATGTCATGACGGACAAACTGTCGCCTTGCCTGCGTAATGAATAAACCAAACCCGTAACTGCTACACACTGTAACGCACATCGTTCGGCCTATTTTATTTACACACCACTCGCGGTGGAACACGGCTTGTTCCGTCAGGTAACACATTACATTGCTGATCGATAAAGCCTACTTAAAAATGCAACCGCCAACTGTAACGGATAACTCTACGCGACAACTCAATTTTGCGATGGCAATTAATTCATTCCGGGAACTCAGCACGGCATTACGACAACAATTAAATCATAGAATAAGTACTCAACTAACCTGTGATTGAAGAATCACAACCTTGACTGTAGATGTCCGCACTGGCCGCGAATATTGACATCAAAATTACATCAGCCTCTTGGCTGCGATCTGTCTACGCTGAGGTTTGGTGGGCGACTGCTCACGACAAAGTCAGTGCGCCTTCCACTCGCCTACACGGGCCGCGTGACTTTCATGATACATGAAGAAAACCAGAGTCACGATAAGTTCCCCCACCCCGTGCTGCATGAAGCACGCGTGAACTTAGAGATCTCTACCATGTACGCACTTGGGAGAACATTCTAGATTTTCCATAAATAACTAGAATAGCTCCGTCCCGCACTATTTTCCGATGGGGAATCCCCTATTAATTGATATTAATTCAAGGGAGACCAACGCATCGCACTCCCTTCAAAGGGATATTATGCAGAGATCTGCCGTTCTTTATCCGTTTCGTCACAATGGACAGTCCTTTTTATATTGTTGTTCATTTAAATTCGTCTTTATATTGTTTTTATTTGATATTCCTCTTTATATTTTTGTTCATTGATATTCCTCTTTGTGTCTTAGTTCATTGATATTCCTCTTTATACGTTATTTTCTTGATATTCCTCTTCATATTGTTCTTTTATATTCCTCTTTATAATGTGGTTCATTGATATTTCTCTTTATATTGTCGTTAATTGATATTCCTCTTTATATTGTTGTGCATTTATATTGCTCTTTATATTGTTCATTGATAGTCCTCTTTATATTTTTTTTTTCCTCTTTATATTTTTAATTGATATTCCTCTTTATATTGTTGTTCATTAATTGTCCTCTGTATATTATTATTCATTGATATTCCTCTTTATATTGTCGTTCATTGATATTCCTCTTTCCATTATGGATTATTTATAATGCTCTTTTATGTTTAATCATTGATATTCCTCTATATATTGTTGTTCATTGATATTCCTCTTTATATTGTTATCAGTTATATTCCTCTTTATATTTTTGTTCATTGATATCCCTCTTTATATTGTTGTTATTTATATCCCTTTTTATGTCTTAATTCATTGATATCCCTCTTTATATTGTTGTTCATTGATATTCCTCTGTATAGTGTTCGTTATTATTCCTCTTTATGTGTTATTTTATTGATATTCCTCTTTATAATGTTCATTGATATTCCTCTTTATATGTTTGTTCATTAATATTTCTGCTGATATCTTAGTTCATTTATATTCCTCTTTATATTGTTATTCACCTGCTTTCTGTTAGTGCTAAATGTTGGGCGGCGCTTACCAAACCCGACCCCCCACATTGTGTCAACGGCTTCGGACGGATGAGCGCAATTGGGAGGGTACAAGCCTTATCCTGGTGCGAGGAAATGCAACCTAAAGACAAAATGTCATGACAGGGCAGACCAGGCCCTAAGCCTTGGTTGGCAGCTGGTCAAGGATCGAAGCTCCGACAGGGGGACAGTTAGTGCATTGCTTTGCTGATCCGGCAGCTTCTGCAGCTTGTCTTGTTCCAGATGTATTGGTGTTACCTTTCCTCTGGAGTGAACTAGGCAGGAGGAGAGAGGGATCATGCTGCATGGGCAACACAGGGTCTCTATATTTTAGCCCTGGCTTTGTGCTATGGAGAGGCAATAACCCCATCTTAACCGGTCTCGGAATCAAAGCGACACCTGCAGGTGTCACTGATCAACTACCGCCCACCTCAAGCTGGTCAGCCCCCGGCCAGTTGGGTGCTGAACCGCCACAGCCTGCCTGCTTCAATGGGTGCTTGGGGCTAGGACAAAATCTGAATCGCAGGCTGTAAAACCAATGCACCAGGTACTAATTAAAGGGAAAATAAGAATCTTAAGCTACAGCTTGCAACCTGGAACGTAAGAACCATGTTTCGAGGATGTTCCACTGACTTGACGAATATTAACGATGTGAGAAAAACGGCTGTGATTGATACCAAACTCAATCGTCTTAACATTGATATTGCTGACCTGCAGGAGTATCGCCTCGCTAAGGAAGGGTCACTCAGGGAAAACAATTACACCTTTATTTGGAAGGGTAGAGGTCAGGCAGAAAAAAAGATAACATGGTGTGCGCTTTGAAGTGAAGAATTCGCTACTGGGAATGATTTAAATTCCAGCTGGAGGTAACGAAAGACTTCTATCCATGCGCTTGGCAAACACATAGAACGATTATTACTGCATATGCAAAGACACTCGCTTCCTCTGATAATGTGAATGATTCGTTCTATGAAGAGTTAAACTCTGTGATCAAGGTAGTTCCAAAATCCGACTACATTTATATATTCGGTGATTTCAATGCTCGTGTGGGCAAGGACTCGAGTTCATGGCCAGTGTGTCTTGGAAAATACAACATTGGCCGCATGAATGAAAATGGGCAAAGGCTGCTGGAGCATCCCACTAGAAATGACCTATGTAATACACACTCCTTTTTTAAAACAGAAGAGCTGCATAAGGTCACATGAAAACATCCAAGACCGGCCATTGGCATCAGCTGGACTTCATCATCACACGGAGACAACATAAGAACCATACACCATTAACTCGAAGTTACCACATTGCTCTCTGTGATACGGATCATTCTTTGGTTGTTGCAAGGGTTAGACTGAGACCAAGAGAATCTACACTGCTAAACACAAATCTAGCTCCAGGCTTAATATTATTAACACTCACGATCCTGAAAAAGGCTTTGAGTTTCAACAGCAACCTAAAGACGCTTTCACTGATATTTCAGAAAATTGTACAGTAATTGAGAAGTGGGGTAAAGGAAACTTTATAAAACTGCGGTAGGGGTTTACGGCACTGTGGATCACAAGTGGCGGGATTAGTTTGAGGCAAACAGCCAGACACTGCAGCCCTTGATTGATAAAAAGAAGATAGCTCTCTTAAGAAAAAAGGAAAGAACAACGCGTAACATTCTCAGTGAGCTGAAGCAAGCTAGGAAGGATGTGACAAATTCTGCCAGGTAGAGTGCAAATGACTATTGAATCAAGTTATGTGAGTCCATTCAAAACGCAAGTGATAAGGGAAACATCGGAAGCATGTATGAATGGATAGAGAAAGCCTGTGGTCCAATGATCAAAAGAAGTGCACCACTGAAAACAGTGACTGGAGAAATCATCACTTATAAGGAACAGCAGATGGATAGACGAGGAGAGCACTATTTGAAGCTTTACTTAAGTGAGACTAAACTAGCGGATGATGCTCTTATCGCCATAGAGGCTCTACCAACTTTTGACACCTAGGCACACTTCCCACCATAACAGAAGTTAAGTGTGCTATAAATGAACTTGCATCTTGCAAGGCTCCAGCTAACCATGGGATTCCAATAGAGGTTATCAAGGGTGGGCAAGACACACTCACTCTACAGATCCACCAGCTAATAGAGCTATGCTGGCGAGAAGGACAAATCCCACACGATTTCGATTTTGTGTATTGTTGGGAAAGTATTTGCCAGAATTGTTCTGCGCAGACTGCAAGTCATAGGAGATCAAATCTACCCCGAATCACAATGCGGCTTCCGACAGAACCGGTCTACCATTGATATGATATTCTCATTTCGACAAGCATCATAATACTGTACAAGAACAAAGGCAATCGAAGCGACTGTAACAACTATAGGGATATCTCACTTCTGTGTATTGTTGGGAAGTATTTGCCAGAATTGTTCTGCGCATACTGCAAGTCATAGGAGATCATGTCTACCACGAATCACAATGTGGTTTCCGACAGAACCGGTCTACCATTGATATGATATTCTCAATGCGACAAATGCAAGAGAAATGCCGGGAACAAAATCAACCACTGTTTATTGACTTAAAGGCATTTTATTTAGTCAGTCGTGGGGTCTGTTCAAGGCACTAAATAAGAATGGTTGCCCGCCAACTCTTCTGTCCATTGTGGAATCGTTCCACACAGGCATGAAGTGTATAATCAAGTTTGATGGTGCACCTTCAGAAAAGTTTGAAATCAAGAGTGGAGTCAGGCAAGATTGTATAATATCCCCCACCCTCTTTGGAATATACTTTTCACTTCTACTGAAACATGCCTTTCGTGATAAGGATGCCGACATATACACTCACTCACGCTCAGATAGCGGCCTCTATAATGCTCAGAAATTGAGGGCCAAGACCAAAGTTAGGAGGGTACTAATCAGAGAGTTGCTTTTTGCGGATGATGCTGCAATTACGACCCACTCTGAGGAAGAAATACAACATCTACTATCTGCATTCCCCAATGCTAGTTCTGAATTTGGTTTAACAATAAACAAAAAGAAGACGCAGATTATGTCACAAGGTGCACATGGGGTTCTATCAATCTTTATTGACGACGCTGAACTGGAGATAGTAGACCATTTTACATATCTAGGATCAGAAGTAAATAGCAAATTATCCCTAGATCAGGAAATCAACATCAAGATTGGTAAGGCAGCAACAACAATGAACATGTTAGCAAACAGAGTCTGGGAGAACAAGAAGCTTACTGCCAAAACAGAAATCCTTGTCTACCAAGCCTGTGTCCTTAGTACTCTTCTTTATGGCAGTGAAACCTGGACAACTTACTCACACCAAGAGAACCATTTAAACAGCTTTCATATGCTGTGTCTGCGAAGAATACTTGATATTAAGTGGCAAGACAAAATCACAAATACTGAAGTATTGGAAAGATAAGGTTGTGTGACGGTGTGTTCCATGCTCAGTCTTCGTAGACTTAGATGGATATGACACGTTAGGAGGATGGATGATAGTAAAATACCAAAGGACATCTTTTTTGGTGAATTACAGATGAGTAGGAGATCTCAGGGTCGGTCTCTACAACGATGCAACGATGTGTGTAAGCGGAACATGACTGATACAGGCATTGATAATGCATATTAGGAGCAAGTCGCCGCTGAACGTGTTGCATGGAGGGCAATTATCAGAAATGGAATAAAGACAAAGGATAAAATGATTGCAGATAAAGCACACACAGAGCTTGAGAGCCGTAAGATGGTGCATGGTGGTGGAAATGACCATGTTGTCACATGCATCCAATGTGCACGAACATTTACAGCACGATTTGACCTAATCAGTCACATTCGCCAACGCCATGGATTATAATTATTAAGGATTTCTGAAGCACAATGTACCAAACTATCGACTGTCAAGACGGAAAGGAGCCAATGATGGTTGTTTATTTATATTCGTCTTTATCTATTAGTTTATTGATATTCCTCTTTATATTGTTGTTTATTGATATTCCTCTTTATATTGTTGTTCATTGATATTTCTCTTTAAAGTGTTCATTGATATTCCTTTTTATATGTTATTTTATTGATATTCCTCTTTATATTGCTAATTGATATTCTGCTTTATATTATTGTTCATTGATATTCCTCTTTATATTGTTGTTCATTGATATCCCTCTTTATATCGTTATTCATGGATATTCCTCTTTATATTGTTGTTCACTGATATTCCTTCCTATGTCTTAGTTCATTGTTATTCCCCTCTATGTGTTTGTTCAATGATATTAGACCACATAGATGACGACTCACAGAATTACTAATAAACTAAAACCATTCATTAGCTTGTCTTAGGCCAGCATGGCCGAACAGATAAGTACGCTCAGTCTTAAACTTCTGGTCGGCTGGTGCCGAAGTAGCGGATCCAACCCCTACACTGGTCAGTTAAACTAAAATGTTGATTTCTTGACTTGGGGACGTAAATTACAAGTACCGCAGAAGTTCTTCTTCTTCTTCTTCTTTCGTTCGCTTGAGATATGTCTATAACTACAATGCTGCCTCTTGTATGAATTGAACTGTCTTTTTCAGTTCACACAGCGGTCCATAGAGTTTATCTTCCACTGTCATCTCTCTAGGCCAGAAGGTTTGCCTAGATATGTTATATTTTGGGCAGTCTTGGAGTATGTGCTCTGCTGTCTGCGACGCCAATCCACATGTGCACATGGCTGAGTCACCAATCTTGAATTTTGTATACATGTGGTTGCGTAATCTATTGTGCCCTGTTCTGAGGCGCAGAATAATGACTTGTTCTGGTCTGTCCATAACGTGGTAGTCATCTAGAGAGAAAAAGCAGCGGCTGCAGCAGGATATAACAATATGAAATGGAAACAAATAGGTATTTTAAATTCCTGCGAGAAAAAAACGAACTAAACATTAACAAACGTTGCACATACCTTACAAGGAGATCCACGTGTCGCGAAATACAGGTGAAAAATCCGAAATCAGAAGCACTCAATAAATATAATAAAAATGAATAATAAAATAAGATAAAAAACACACGAACGCATACAATAGACACACAGACGTTTCGATTCTAAGAATCTTTGTCAATGACAACACAGATAAACAACGACAGAAACACAAGCACACGACCTATCACTTATGATGCACAACCTGATATTTACATGTGGGGCAGGAAATGTGACTAGGCCAGCTGCGAAAACGCGTGGCGCAGAATTGAAAATGGGTTGCCAAAAAGGATTTGAGTAGCCAAAAATATGTGAACAGTCTGCTATGAAAACATAGAAATGTGGGGACAATTAGGTCTAGATATCGCGGGGGGGGGGGGAGAGAACAGCACGGTAATAGGTAGTGTAAACAATTGGGGAAGATGCCACAGTTATACTGTAGCGTCCACGACAGTATTCATTCCTGCCGGGTGGATGCATCCCAGATTGTTGATTAGCTGGCATTCAATTCTAAGTCTGACACAGCTATTTGAGAAGCAGGGTTTTAATGCGGTGACACATGCATCGTCGGCTCCATTGTGGTTGGAGGAATTGAAATGGTTGGGGACAGGTTTGTCAGCGCCCTGATTGATGTCTCTGAGGTTGTCACGAGCTCGCCATGAGTTAACCAGATA
Organism: Cepaea hortensis; assembly: GCA_963921405.1. Taxonomy (NCBI): domain Eukaryota; kingdom Metazoa; phylum Mollusca; class Gastropoda; order Stylommatophora; family Helicidae; genus Cepaea; species Cepaea hortensis. The sequence continues at coordinate 420,771,186 of OY992876.1, forward strand.
ATAATACCGACGTTTGCTTGGCGTATATTTTCTAGGCCACAACAGTCGTACTAACAGAGTAAACACAGCTGCACAGGTTACATCGTGTCAGCCCATAAACACATTTGGTGGTGAGTGAGAAGGAAGGGATACAATGCGTTGGCAGTTTATAAACATTTAGAATCACATAGCCTTGCCCGGCTCAGTACATGGAACAGCCCTGTCTGTCAGTTATAGTTCCGGACATCAGGCGAAATGGCTGCTGGGATTGTCACCACTGAACAGAAGCTTGACAGTTTGTCAACAGTCAGAGACAAACCGGAATTGGCAGCGAGAGACAGGAAACAGTACATCTGTCAAGTCTTGTTTCCGGAACATCGAGAAGATTGACAGCGTGTTGGGAAAAACTCTTTTGTTGGAACTGTACAGTAACTCTCTAGATTGTTTTGGATGTCACAACCAGTGATGACGAATCTAACATTAATGGAGCCAGGGAGGATGGATCCCTGACAGGAGATGATCTGCCACTGTGCCACCTGTGTGGGGGCATAAAGGAGAACGTCACGTGGCCAACTTTGGTAGTTTGCCATATAAACCCGAGTTGGGATCAACTAGGGGGGAGTTGACCAAGAACCGTGGATTATGATGGACGTGTTTGTGGGAGAGCTCTACAGTGTTAGATTAATTTAACATTAACTAGCATGTGCCGTTATGGCAAAGTGTAGTAGCCATCCCGGGAATGAGACGGTTTTTACATAAGGTAGTCAATATAGTCTATTAGTTCTAATTAATATAGACTGTAGCCTTGTTAAACTATAGTGTGATGATTAGCACTGTTAGTGGAAACTAGTTAGAGTAGAATAGTGATATTGGCTCTGCTAAGGTGAATAGAATACTGAGGTTGCACTCTGTTTAGTGGTCTTTTCTTATCATAGCTGATTCGGCTCTAGGTGGGTAGCTAATCTGCTCTATGACTAAGTCTAGTTAGCTTAAGATCATTAAGCAAGGTGATAGGCTTACACTCAGCCGAAAGGATCAGTGACTAGTACTATCACCAGATGTGTTGTTTCTATCCTAGGTTCCCTACCAGATCCAAGGAAACTATACAAGTTTGGGAAAGACTTAAAAAACCCATTAGGAAGAACACCAGTTCAAGAGTCACTAGAGTTGCATACAGAACGTAACTTACGCTAGAAGGAAATTGATTCATCAAAGAGAGTGATGCATACTGATGCACCACACAGCATTAGACAGTAGTAACGAACCGAGAACCGGCTAAGAGTACCTAGTGTTAGTACAGCAACAATTAACATTAGAAATTAGCACTTATGGACTGAATGGTTCGATGTGCAACGAGGATGATCTGTCGACTAACTAACTAACTAACTAACTGCGTACACACTACAAAAGACTTGTGCAGTTTGTTAAGGAACGTTAGGAACGGACATTGTGTAGAGGGCAACCGGTCCATGATTAACTGTTAATACCACCGGTGTCTATTTCGGATGTTCATGAAATTGGATTACCAGAGGTCTACAGAGGCAAAGCAGTATCCGGCAAGATGGTTTCGGCAACGGGTGAGAAGTACATGTTCTGACGTAACGTGCTGTGGTCTATCTTTGCTGGGATCAGCTGACTGGGTTGCTGTCTGAGAGTCAGAGTCTACACACTTTATAGAACACGTCACACATTTTCTTCACATACACGTCTCATATACGTTACACTTTTATTTTAATAAATTACTCTTTATTAATTTCTAGAAGCAAGAGTTGTTGAGTATGTTGCGTTGGGGAAGTATGAGAAGGGGGCATAGTACGACAGTGAGAGAGTGATAGGAAAAGGTGTCCATAGGCTGATGGAGTGTGTTGGACGGAAGCTGGTGGATTCTCCAGAATATTGAGAAGGAAAAAAAATATTATAATGTGGGTGTCGGATCTCCTCACTCCAGGGACGACACTTTAAAGGAGGACACGACATTATTGGGGGCTCGATAACGGGATCTTTGGACAGCGGGATCTCTCGATAACGGGATCTTTGGACAGCGGGATCTCTCGTAAACGGAATCTTTGGACAGCGGGATCTCCCGTAAACGGAATCCTTTGACAGCGAGATCTCCTGCAAACAGGAACCTTTGACAGTGGGATCTTCTGACAACGGGGTCTTTTGACACGGGATCTTTAGTTATAAGAGGGAGATATCATTTTGGAGAATCCAGCTAGAGTGAATGTGGATAGGGGTTAGGACTAATATCTTACCTGTTCACACTTCACACGTCTGCATAGGTCTGTGGTCCTGATTCTACTCTTGTCACTGAGTGAATGTGCTGTGTGTGGTATATCTAGATTTATAGTACTTGTTCATATATCTGTATAGTAATTTGCAGTTATATTGTACTTGACCTGATACCTTACCTTTCTGTATAATGGCCACCCCTAAACTTACCACGTTAGAATTAAGGGCAAAGGGGGAAGACATGGGACTGTCGGGGTCTGCTCTAACGGATTACATACAGGAAGTGGAGAGAGAGTATCGTCAAGCAGAAAGGGAAGATCGAAAGGCCGAGCTGGAATTGAGAAGGATGGAGTTGGAACAAGCAGCTAGGAAATTGGAAGCTGAGCAAGCAGCTAGGAAATTTGAAGCTGAGCAAGCAGCTAGGAAATTAGAAGCTGAACAAGAAGCACAGAAAAGGGAGCACGAGTACCGGATGAGGGAACTCGAGTTGAAGAGTCAATCTAATGGAGAAACTGAGGGAGCAGTTGGAGGTTCCTCCATCCCAGGATCAACACCAGTAGGTGGACATGGGTACCATGCTATGAAGTTTCCTTTAGCGGTCTACGAGGAGGACAAAGAGAAGATTGACCAATACCTTCAACGCTTCGAGGCTATGTCAGTTGCTATGGGTCTGGAGCGTAACAAATGGAATCTTAAGCTATCCCAGGGATTACGCGGGACGGGATACGAGGTTTATACTCGCCTGCCACCAGGACATGAGAACAATTATGACGAGTTAAAGACGGCTCTGCTGAAACGATTCGAGGTTACGTCACATACCTACCGGAAAAAATTTCGAGCAGCGAAACGAGAACCGGGGGAGTTGTTTGCCGCCTACAGTTTGCGTCTAAAATCTTATCTCCACAAGTGGATGGATTTGGCTGGGTTCGCACATGACTATGAGAGTCTGGAAGAGCTCATGGTGGTCGACCAGTTGAAGAAGCAAATGTCTAAACCTCTCAGGACGTTTCTGGGAGAACAAGGAGCGGAACGTATTGACCTCGTGACTAAATTAGCAGAACGGTTCGTCGAAGTACATGGGGAGGCAGGGGAAAACCTTTCCACCAACACCAAAAGTCAAGAGAAACATGACAAGAAGAAAACCAAAAACTCAGGAACAAAAAAGTGGGAACCTTATGTGCAAAAATCAGAGGATAGTTCAGAGAAGAAGAAGGAGGGAAGCAAGAGCACTTCAAGCTCTACACCTAAACGACCGTGGTCGGAGAAGTGGTGTTCAATTTGTAAGTCACCCTCTCACAATACGAGGGACTGCAAATCGAAGGCTAAGAACCCTCACTTCGCAGCATGTCAAGTGACTTCCAAGGAGGTTGTCAGGGAAAATGCCAAGGTCAACAAGGAAGCTCGCCACCAGGAGAGCTCACTCAAGGCTGGCAATAGAACATCTAGGACAGGGAAATGGTGCAACCAAGGCCAGTCGAATACGCACAATGCTATTGACTGCAGAGGAGAGTCAGGAGACACTCAATTCGTCGTGTGCTCAGGAAAACCTAAGGTGGAGCCCACCGAACAGGTCGAGGCCGAGGAAGAGACTCCAGACCAGGAAAAACCACCTGTAGTGGAATTGGTAGAGGTTAACGGTCGTCAAGTGGAGTGTTTATACGACACAGGACTGGACGGGGAGGCCGTGATTTCTGCGGATCTGGTACATCCAGAACAATTCACAGGTGAGACATTGGATATACAGCCTGCTCAGAAGAGTGCTGTAGTCATGAAGTTGCCTATTACTAATGTGGAGATTCGGTCAAGGTACGTCACCGGCACCATCAAGGCCGCTGTATTGACCGATCCCATTTTTCCAGTCATCCTAGGTTGCCGGTATGTCTTTCTGGGAATGCCCAGGGAGCCAATCCATATGGGAGCAATGCAGACTCGTTCTCAGACGAAAACGGAAGAGGCAGACGCAATTGTGACTAACCCAATGCCGGGGGAGCTACGAACTGCCCAGAGTGAGGATGATACTTTACGTCCTTGCTACAGAAAGCTGCAGAAAAGTGCTGATCCACCAGGACGGGGGCAGTACTACATGAAGAATAGGATACTCTACAGGAGAGCAGGAAGGGGAGACAACCTATACGGTCAGTTGGTCGTCCCGAAAGCTCATCGGTCCCAGATTCTTCATATGGGGCATACCATCTCCTTTAGTGGACACATGGGTATTGCCGCCACCATGCAGCGGATTTCCTGCCATTACTATTGGCCGGGAATGACAGATGATGTGCGTCGGTATGTGAAGTCATGCCCTGAGTGCCAGAGGGTGGCACCGAAACACTGGACAGCACCGGTGATGTTGGGTGAGATGCCCAGCATGAACTCTCCTTTCGAGAGGGTAGCCATCGATATCGTGGGTCCACTTCCCAGGACTAGGAAGAGGAACATGTATATACTCACAATGGTGGATTGCTGTACAATGTGGGGTGAGGCTATACCGTTGACCACGATTGACTCGAAACGAGTGGCGGACGCACTGATGGAGGCCTTTACCAGATTAGGCTTTCCAGATCAAATTCTGACGGATAATGGATCTCAGTTTTGTGGAAAACTCATGGAGGAGGTATTTAGGGTGTTTCACTCTAACCACATACATACCAGCCCTTACCACCCTCAAGCCAATGGACAAGTAGAGCGTTTCAACGGCACGTTGATGACAATGCTCAGGAAATTAGCGCAGGAAAAACTTGATAGGTGGGATGAATATATCCCAGCAGCACTCTTTGCCTATCGGGAAGTTCCTCATGGCTCAACAGGACTACCACCCGCTACGTTGCTGTTTGGTCGTCCAATCAAAGGACCGTTGGAAGCCATGTTGAGGAGTTGGACTGAAGAGGGGACGTCAGAAGAAGTGATCTCATCCTACAAATACGTGGAGGAACTGAAAGAAAAACTCCACAAGGGATGGACTCTGGCAAATCAAAACTTGAAAAAGGCCAGGAAAAGACATGCGGCTTACTACAACCGTAGGTCTAAAGAAAGATCTCTAGAGGTGGGAAATAAAGTCTTGTTGCTACTCCCAACGGGAAACAACAAACTGAAGATAGGTTGGCAAGGACCATTTCCCGTGGAAAGGGTGATATCCAGAACCAACTATCAGATCCGGATCCGGGGAAAGTCGAAGATTTTCCATATCAATCTCTTGCGGAAATACGAAGAGAGACCCGGAGACAAGGCAGCTCACCTCATGGCCATGGCAGTTGCAGTGGAGACGGAAGTGGGAACCAGCGAGGGCAGGGAATATCCCTTAGTACACCAGGAAACCTATAGGGATGTGCAAGTGAACCCTGATCTGACCTCCCAGGAGAGGGAAAGGATAACCCAGGTTCTCAAGTCTCATAAGGAGATATTGACTGATAAACCAGGACGAACGAGGTTGGTGGAGTTCGAGATGACTTTGACCACACAGGAGCCTGTTCGCCAAAAGGTTTACCCAGTGCCATTCTCTAAAGAAAAGGCCCTGGAGGAGGAAATAAAAAAACTGCTGGAGGATGACGTGATTGCACCATCCACATCCCCATACAATGCGGGGGTAGTTTTGTTACGCAAACCAAGTGGAGAACACAGGTTGTGTATAGATTACCGACTTCTGAACAGTCATACACAGTTTCAGGTGGAACCTTTGCCGAATCCAACTCAGTTATTCGCTAGGCTCCATAAGGCTCGGTACTTTTCAAAGGTGGATCTGAGTCGGGGGTACTATCAGATACCAGTCAAACCGGAGATTCGACCACTGTTAGCTTTCAGTACACCCAGTGGACACTACGAATTCAAAGTCATGCCCTTTGGACTCAGCAATGCACCTAGTGTGTTTACACGCATGATGAGGACTTTACTAGATCCGTTACAGGATCCGTCCATCATCTCATTCATGGATGATATTCTGATTTACAGTGACAGCTTGGATGACCACTTACAATCCTTGGAGAGAGTGTTTAATAGGCTCAAGGAAGCAGGGCTTACTGCTCGTCCAACCAAGTGCATGATTGGTTACCAGACTCTGGAATTTCTAGGTCACACCATCACTCCAGGACACATTGTTCCAGAAGAGAAGAACCTGGAGAAAATCAGAAATGCACCAAGGCCAAAAACGAAGAAGGATGTGCGATCTTTTCTCTCGTTGTGTGGGTTCTACCACAAATTTATCCCACATTTCACGGAACTGGGAGCTCCGTTGACGGAAACCTTGAAAAAGGGATTACCGGATCAAATCATTTGGACACCAGAATGTGAGAATGCCTATAGTCAGTTAAAGGAGGCCTTGGTCAGCAAACCTGTATTACAGCTCCCTGACCTTTCAAAACCATTTGTGTTGAGAACAGATGCGAGTGCGATTGGAATTGGAGCCGCTTTGTTATAGGAAGGAAAAGACGATGCTTCGGTTTTGAAACCTGTGGCATACGCAAGTAAGAAACTTCTACAGGCGGAGAGGAATTATTCAACCGTCGAGAGAGAGTGCTTGTCCCTCGTATGGGCAGTGCAAAAATTTCAGCCATATTTGTATGGAGTTAAGTTTCGGGTTCAGTCGGATCATCAGCCCCTGATGTTCCTGGCTACTTCTCAGAAGCTCAACGCCCGTTTGATGCGGTGGTCGTTGTTACTTCAACCGTATAATTTCACAGTAGAGTACATTCCTGGGAAGGAAAATGTTGGAGCGGACTTCTTGTCAAGACACCCAGCTCCTGAAGAAGAGGAATGAATCATCTGGATTTAACTCATGGTGGAGAAGAGTGAGATGGACTACTCTCTTAAGAGGGGGCCTATGTCACGAGCTCGCCATGAGTTAACCAGATAATAATACCGACGTTTGCTTGGCGTATATTTTCTAGGCCACAACAGTCGTACTAACAGAGTAAACACAGCTGCACAGGTTACATCGTGTCAGCCCATAAACACATTTGGTGGTGAGTGAGAAGGAAGGGATACAATGCGTTGGCAGTTTATAAACATTTAGAATCACATAGCCTTGCCCGGCTCAGTACATGGAACAGCCCTGTCTGTCAGTTATAGTTCCGGACATCAGGCGAAATGGCTGCTGGGATTGTCACCACTGAACAGAAGCTTGACAGTTTGTCAACAGTCAGAGACAAACCGGAATTGGCAGCGAGAGACAGGAAACAGTACATCTGTCAAGTCTTGTTTCCGGAACATCGAGAAGATTGACAGCGTGTTGGGAAAAACTCTTTGTTGGAACTGTACAGTAACTCTCTAGATTGTTTTGGATGTCACAACCAGTGATGACAAATCTAACATTAATGGAGCCAGGGAGGATGGATCCCTGACAGGAGATGATCTGCCACTGTGCCACCTGTGTGGGGGCATAAAGGAGAACGTCACGTGGCCAACTTTGGTAGTTTGCCATATAAACCCGAGTTGGGATCAACTAGGGGGGAGTTGACCAAGAACCGTGGATTATGATGGACGTGTTTGTGGGAGAGCTCTACAGTGTTAGATTAATTTAACATTAACTAGCATGTGCCGTTATGGCAAAGTGTAGTAGCCATCCCGGGAATGAGACAGTTTTTACATAAGGTAGTCAATATAGTCTATTAGTTCTAATTAATATAGACTGTAGCCTTGTTAAACTATAGTGTGATGATTAGCACTGTTAGTGGAAACTAGTTAGAGTAGAATAGTGATATTGGCTCTGCTAAGGTGAATAGAATACTGAGGTTGCACTCTGTTTAGTGGTCTTTTCTTATCATAGCTGATTCGGCTCTAGGTGGGTAGCTAATCTGCTCTATGACTAAGTCTAGTTAGCTTAAGATCATTAAGCAAGGTGATAGGCTTACACTCAGCCGAAAGGATCAGTGACTAGTACTATCACCAGATGTGTTGTTTCTATCCTAGGTTCCCTACCAGATCCAAGGAAACTATACAAGTTTGGGAAAGACTTAAAAAACCCATTAGGAAGAACACCAGTTCAAGAGTCACTAGAGTTGCATACAGAACGTAACTTACGCTAGAAGGAAATTGATTCATCAAAGAGAGTGATGCATACTGATGCACCACACAGCATTAGACAGTAGTAACGAACCGAGAACCGGCTAAGAGTACCTAGTGTTAGTACAGCAACAATTAACATTAGAAATTAGCACTTATGGACTGAATGGTTCGATGTGCAACGAGGATGATCTGTCGACTAACTAACTAACTAACTAACTGCGTACACACTACAAAAGACTTGTGCAGTTTGTTAAGGAACGTTAGGAACGGACATTGTGTAGAGGGCAACCGGTCCATGATTAACTGTTAATACCACCGGTGTCTATTTCGGATGTTCATGAAATTGGATTACCAGAGGTCTACAGAGGCAAAGCAGTATCCGGCAAGATGGTTTCGGCAACGGGTGAGAAGTACATGTTCTGACGTAACGTGCTGTGGTCTATCTTTTCTGGGATCAGCTGACTGGGTTGCTGTCTGAGAGTCAGAGTCTACACACTTTATAGAACACGTCACACATTTTCTTCACATACACGTCTCATATACGTTACACTTTTATTTTAATAAATTACTCTTTATTAATTTCTAGAAGCAAGAGTTGTTGAGTATGTTGCGTTGGGGAAGTATGAGAAGGGGGCATAGTACGACAGTGAGAGAGTGATAGGAAAAGGTGTCCATAGGCTGATGGAGTGTGTTGGACGGAAGCTGGTGGATTCTCCAGAATATTGAGAAGGAAAAAAAATATTATAATGTGGGTGTCGGATCTCCTCACTCCAGGGACGACACTTTAAAGGAGGACACGACAGAGGTGTTCTCTAAAACGATCCGCAAGACGTCTGCCCGTTTGGCCAATGTATTTCATGTCACATCGTTTGCAGATGATAACATAAATCAGATTGCGGGATGTGCAGGTGAAACAATCTTTCAAGGTGAAGGTGCCTCGGGGAAATGCAATTTCTGGTGTCTGAACAACGTATGGGCATGTCAGACAGTTCCTACGATGGCATTCAAAGGTGCCCACGGATGAGGTAACCGTGGGGAGGCGACTGTGCACAAGGTGGTCTCTGAGGCTCTGGTTACGGCGGAAAATTACCCTGGGGCCATTTGAGAATACCTCACGAGTGGTAGGATCCGATTCCAAGATGGACCAGTGTCTCAGGAAAATTTGCTTGATGGCATAGGCATGTGGATGGAAGGTGAGGATAAGCTTGGGTTCATTGTTCTGAGGTCGCGTATGCTTGGCGAGGGACATTTCCCGCGAGACCTGGGTTATGCGACAGAGAGCTGTCGACAAGACGTCCTCTGGGTAGGACCGTCTGCGGAAAAAGTCCAGCATTTCGTGGGCTCTCTCGAGGAAGTCATTACCATCCTGACAGATGCGACGAAGGCGGAGTAGCTGGGAATATGGGATGGAATCTTTGCAGCTTTTGGGGTGGGATGAGCTGTACAGGAGGAAACCGTGAGCATCAGTAGGTTTATAGTACACGGAGGTCGTGAGGCCTCTAGGGTTTAACTTGATGGTGGTGTCAAGGAAATTGACAGAGGTGGTGGAAATTTCTGAGGTGAATTGGATCGATGGATGGAAGTTCTTGACATAATTAATGAACCGGTTCAGTTCCGCCTCTGGCATGTCAGTGAGACCTATGCCGTCATCGATGTAGCGTCGGTAAAAAGAAGGGAGAAGACCATCATAGCTGAGTTCAATCTGGTGTTCCAGATGTCCCATAAATACACATGCGTAGCTGGGTCCCATTTTAGTGCCCATGGCGACACCGCTGATTTGTTCAAAGTAGTGGCCATTGAACTCAATGGAACACTACTCAATGGCCACTATGGCAAATTGAGTTCAATGGTCACTACTTTGAACAAATCAGCGGTGTCGCCATGGGCACTAAAATGGGACCCAGCTACGCATGTGTATTTATGGGACATCTGGAACACCAGATTGAACTCAGCTATAATGGTCTTCTCCCTTCTTTTTACCGACGCTACATCGATGACGGCATAGGTCTCACTGACATGCCAGAGGCGGAACTGAACCGGTTCATTAATTATGTCAAGAACTTCCATCCATCGATCCAATTCACCTCAGAAATTTCCACCACCTCTGTCAATTTCCTTGACACCACCATCAAGTTAAACCCTACAGGCCTCACGACCTCCGTGTACTATAAACCTACTGATGCTCACGGTTTCCTCCTGTACAGCTCATCCCACCCCAAAAGCTGCAAAGATTCCATCCCATATTCCCAGCTACTCCGCCTTCGTCGCATCTGTCAGGATGATAATGACTTCCTCGAGAGAGCCCACGAAATGCTGGACTTTTTCCGCAGACGGTCCTACCCAGAGGACGTCTTGTCGACAGCTCTCTGTCGCATAACCCAGGTCTCGCGGGAAATGTCCCTCGCCAAGCATACGCGACCTCAGAACAATGAACCCAAGCTTATCCTCACCTTCCATCCACATGCCTATGCCATCAAGCAAATTTTCCTGAGACACTGGTCCATCTTGGAATCGGATCCTACCACTCGTGAGGTATTCTCAAATGGCCCCAGGGTAATTTTCCGCCGTAACCAGAGCCTCAGAGACCACCTTGTGCACAGTCGCCTCCCCACGGTTACCTCATCCGTGGGCACTTTTGAATGCCATCGTAGGAACTGTCTGACATGCCCATACGTTGTTCAGACACCAGAAATTGCATTTCCCCGAGGCACCTTCACCTTGAAAGATTGTTTCACCTGCACATCCCGCAATCTGATTTATGTTATCATCTGCAAACGATGTGACATGAAATACATTGGCCAAACGGGCAGACGTCTTGCGGATCGTTTTAGAGAACACCTCAGAGACATCAATCAGGGCGCTGACAAACCTGTCCCCAACCATTTCAATTCCTCCAACCACAATGGAGCCGACGATGCATGTGTCACCGCATTAAAACCCTGCTTCTCAAATAGCTGTGTCAGACTTAGAATTGAATGCCAGCTAATCAACAATCTGGGATGCATCCACCCGGCAGGAATGAATACTGTCGTGGACGCTACAGTATAACTGTGGCATCTTCCCCAATTGTTTACACTACCTATTACCGTGCTGTTCTCCCCCCCCCCCCCCCGCGATATCTAGACCTAATTGTCCCCACATTTCTATGTTTTCATAGCAGACTGTTCACATATTTTTGGCTACTCAAATCCTTTTTGGCAACCCATTTTCAATTCTGCGCCACGCGTTTTCGCAGCTGGCCTAGTCACATTTCCTGCCCCACATGTAAATATCAGGTTGTGCATCATAAATGATAGGTCGTGTGCTTGTGTTTCTGTCGTTGTTTATCTGTGTTGTCATTGACAAAGATTCTTAGAATCGAAACGTCTGTGTGTCTATTGTATGCGTTCGTGTGTTTTTTATCTTATTTTATTATTCATTTTTATTATATTTATTGAGTGCTTCTGATTTCGGATTTTTCACCTGTATTTCGCGACACGTGGATCTCCTTGTAAGGTATGTGCAACGTTTGTTAATGTTTAGTTCGTTTTTTTCTCGCAGGAATTTAAAATACCTATTTGTTTCCATTTCATATAGTCATCTAGAGCAGGTTTTGGTGGCTTTCTGACTGATTTGATCATTATTTTCTTTTGGTGGAATGTAACGGGCACATCAGGCTGTTCTTCTTTGGCTCCTTCCTTAGCCAATTGATCAGCTCTATCGTTTCCGGGTACTCCACAGTTTGATGGTATCCACTGTATGGTGACCTTATGCTGACTGCTAAGTTCAGAAAGTAGTGTCCTTAGTACTGGCAATTTCCCAGACAGGAGCGCCTCGAGTACTGATTTTGCATCTGTCAATAGCAGCACAGGTTGTGTACCATTGCTGGTATTTAGTAATTTCTCTGTTGCTATCTTGATTGCCTCAATTTCAGCATCGTAGTTATGGCAGTACTTTCCTGTCGGTACTCTAGCTGTGTCCCTAGTATTATTTGGGTATTCTATGTACACTCCCGCTCCTCCATTCCGAACAGCATTTTGTGCTGACCCATCTGTGTAGACTCGGATCCAGAGGTCCTCTGGGTATTCTTCATCAAGGAAGCTGAGAGTGGCTGGTCTGCGCTGTACACCGTTCTGTTCTTCCGTGTCAAATATTCCTCTCACTTTTGTCTGGATTTGTAATGATAGTCTATGCTCATCTTTCCATGGAGTTCGCTCTGGAATAGTTGTTAGGAGGATACCAACTGTGGGCAGATCGGTGGTTTCTCTGCAGAGTCGTTTGGCCTGGTGGATAAAGCTACTTCTTTTCAACTGCCCCATAGCTAGGTTTTTAAATTTGTTCTTCATAGGGTGGCCTGGCAAGCTGAGGAACTTTTTAGCTTGTATTAGCGTTTTCGTATCTCTGCGCTCACTCAGTGCTTGTGTCCTCCCCATCTTCTCCATTTCCACTATAGAGTTTGATCTCATCCCTCCTGTGGTGACTCTAATTGCTTGATTTTGCACTTTTGTCCAGCTCTTGTAGTGTGGATTTTGATGCCGAACACCACGCAGTTGACCCGTATTCCAGGTGTGGTCGTATGCTCGGTTGATAAACTTTGCTAAGTATTTTCCCACTGGCACCCCATGTGGTTCCACTTAGCTTTCTCAGGATGGCTATTCTCCTTCTGGCTTTTGCTACTGCTTTGTTGATGTGCTTTCTCCATGTCAGCCTGCCATCAAATGTTACTCCAAGGTATGTTGGTTCTTTATCTTCCCTTAGGGGTGTTCCATTTATCTGGATGGTCCCTGCCTTTTGTTTTGGAGAGGGTAAATAGCGTGGTGCTGCACTTGTCAGTGTTTATGCTGACACACCATCTATTTGCCCATGCAACAAATGTATCTACAGCTTTTTGTAGCAATCTGGTGGCCACTGATGCATGTTCATTTGTGCTCCATAGAACCAGGTCATCGGCGTACATTGTCGCTTTAATTCCATGCGGTAGATTAGCAACGAGATCATTGATGAAGATCAGAAAAAGTGTGGGGGACAAGACTCCGCCCTGGGGAACACCGTGACGCAGTAGCACTTTCTTGCTCTTTAGTCCGTCTATCTGTATTCGGGCTCTTCTGTTGTGCAAGTATGCTTTCACCCATTTATACATTCGTCCATTGACTTTGCAGTTTCTCAGTTTATTCATCAGACCTTCTTTCCAGACTTTATCAAAGGCTTTCTTCAAATCTACCCATGCCGCAAGCACCAGCTTCTTCTCTTGGAATGCATCCTCAATTTTTGAGAGAGGTAGGTTGTCTGATCTTCCGTAGAGTAGCACTGCCTAAAGCCAGCCTGCTGTGGCACAAGGATGTTTTTACTTTCAATGTACCACTGCAGTCTGTGATTGATGATGTGCTCCAGTGTTTTGCAGAGACAGCTGGTGAGGCTAATTGGTCTGTAGCTAGAGGCAATGGAACTATCTTTCCCTGATTTTAGGAGGGGTATCATGATTGCTTCTCTCCAGGCTTGTGGAACACTGCCTAAGGTCCAACTGTTATTGAAGATCTGCAACAGCTTTGCTTTGACCTCTGTTCCTAGGTTCCTGATCATTTCATTGGAGATACCATCAGCTCCTGGTGACTTTCTCATTTTCAGTTTTGATATGGCTAGCTCCAGTTCGCTGATTGTGATGGGTGCCTCCAGAACCTCATGTACTATTTCCTTCTGTCCTGTATGTTGCCGTTTCTCTCGAATCTCTTGTTCTTTCTCTGGACTAATTTTGACATTGTTATCTTGTGCGAATGAATCCGCAAAATGGTCAGCTGCTTGCTTTCTTGTTAAGATGTTTCCATCTTTATGTAGTGCAATTTTTGAGTTTCTCCCTTTGCCCTCATCGTTAAGTTGTTTTATTAGCTTCCACAATTTCCTTGTGTCTCTTTCAAAGTTCAGAGACTCTGTTTTTTCCTGCCAGATTTTCCGTCTAGCCTGCAGCTTGGCCCTTTGGAATTTGGCTTTTGCGTGCTGGAATTTATTGTGGTGCACTTGGCTGGGTGTGGCCTCTGCTTGCTTTCTACACACTTCCACATCATTATCCAACTGTTCCAGTTCACCACTCCAGTAGGGTTTATATTGTTTACGGGCTCTTCTTGGTACTGTTTCTCGCGCTGCCTGTAGTATGCATTTCCCAAACACTTCAAGTACTTTATTTATGTCTTTCTCAGTGTTCAGGTTTCTAACCAGTATGCTGGTAGCGATTCTTGTACATTGCCCAGTCTGCTTTCTTGTAGTTCCACCTCGAGAGGGTGCTGCTTTCACTTACAAGCTCATTTTCTACAGTTAGAAAGACTGGCCGATGGTCACTGCCACCAAGTTGTTTCCCAACAATTCGTGTAATGTTCCACTCCATCTCTGGTGAATGAAAAGCCAGGTCAGGTGTAGTTGTAGTGTGCCATGATCTCGAGTAGAAAGTATGTGGGTCGGACGGCTTGTTAACCAAGATGAATCTATTATCATCATGCCAGTTTTCCAGTCTCTCCTCTCTCTGGTCCATGTGATCATAGCCCCAACTCTGCGAGTGGCTGTTGAAATCGCCACACACAATCATTTTTTTCTGTTAATGGTAGTGTGTCCAGTGCCTGTGGGCGGTCACTTGGACAGTAGTAATTGATCAGATGTAGGTCTGTATAGCCTGTCTTAAGTTTAAGTGTATGATACTCAGCCCCTTCCATGTAGACTTCGATTTGGGAAGCAGTGATGTTATGTTTTACACGGGTAAGTATCCCACCTTTTCGCCTGTCCTTTCGGTCAGATCGGTAACACTGGTAGCCTCTGATTTTGAAGGCTATATTTTCGTTGAGGTGATTTTCTTGCAAACAACATATGCTTACTTTTTCTTGGTCCAGGATGTTTTCTAATTCTATTTTTTTGTTGTTGCTGACTCCCTCCGCATTCCAGTGCATTATTTTAAGTCTTTGTTTAGTATGGCCAGCCGTTCTATTCTCATGTCCCTTGGCTCCACAGGACATCTGAGAAGGACCTCCCGTAGTTGGGGTTGGACCCTTACGGCCTCTACAACGATACAAAGATGTGTGTAAGCGGAACATGACTGATACAGGCATTGATAATGCATATTGGGAGCAAGTCGCCGCTGAACGTGTTGCATGGAGGGCAATTATCAGGAATGGAATAAAGACAAAGGAGAAAATGATTGCAGATAAAGCACACACAGAGCTTGAGAGACGTAATATGGTGCATGGTGGTGGAAATGACCATGTTGTCACATGCATCCAATGTGCACGAACATTTACAGCACGATTTGGGCTTATCAGTCACATTCGCCACCGCCATGGATTATAATTATTAAGGATTTCTGAAGCACAATGTACCAAACTATCGACTGTCAAGACGGAAAGGTGCCAATGATGGTTGTTTATTTATATTCGTCTTTATCTGTTAGTTTATTGATATTCCTCTTTATATTGTTGTTCATTGATATCTGTCTTTATATTCTTGTTCATTGATATTTCTCTTTATAGTGATCATTGACATTCCTCTTTATAAGTTATTTTATTGATATTCCTCTTTATATTGTTAATTGATATTTCGCTTTATATTATTGTTCATTGATATCCCTCTTTATATTATTGTTCATTGATATCCCTCTTTATATTGTTGTCCACTGATATTCCTCTTTATATTGTTGTTCACTGATATTCCTTCCTATGTCTTAGTTCATTGTTATTCCCCTCTATGTGTTTGTTCAATGATATTAGACCACATAGATGACGACTCACAGAATTACTAATAAACTAAAACCATTCATTAGCTTGTCTTAGGCCAGCATGGCCGAACAGATAATCACGCTCAGTCTTAAACTTCCGGTCGGCTGGTGCCGAGGTAGCGGATCCAACCCCTACACTGGTCAGTTAAACTAAAATTGTGATTTCTGGACTTGGGGACGTAAATTACAAGTACCGCAGAAGTGAGAGTGGGTTCGCCTGATGGCGAGGGACACTGGTAATAGGGAAAGATAATTCATGCGCACAAACCAGTCCATAGCACTAGAAGAAGTAGCACATTTGTGGACAATGCTTGAGTTCAAAACGAGCGAATGCAAACAAAAAAAAAAAAAAACTTTCTAAAAAACTCCTACTTTCCGGTTTGCTTGTGCGGAGGTAGCCGGTTCAACCCCTGTAGCAGCACATGTGTGGACACTGCTAGTGTACAAAATGAGAGAACGCGAAACCAAATTTAAAAACAACATTTGGAAGGAAGTTTCCTGCTACGGGTATGTGATATCATAGCGACATTACATTTTCTGGCCAAACTTTCCCTCACTTTGGCAAGCGCCGAGTCAAGTAATCGAACCCACCCCCGACCGTGCACATTATATTACCATCGCAGTTCGCTATCAACTTCGCTGACTGGCGCCTGCAAAAATTAGAAGATCTAACATGGAATGACAGGATCTATAATGTGGAAATTAGAGTGAGAACTTGACAGTGTCCAGACAATAAGAAGTGTTAGTAGTAAAGCTAAGTTAGTTGCATATCCTTTACAGGACGTGGCAGTCAACCCCCAGCACTTGTTTGGCTGTGTGTGTGTAACATAAATGCAACCTTTTTATCCTTTAACCCATTTTTTTTGCATATTCTTTACAGGACATCGCTGTCAACACCAACATCTTTCAGATGTATGTTGATTTCTTGGCAAGATTACGCTCAGTAGTTTGCCATTGCTTTCTGAGCGGCCGGCTCACATACCCCGTAAGTTACCGATGCGATTCGAACCACTGCTGATTCTCACCGTCATCACGTTACCGACGAGAGTATACGAGATTACGGAGAAAAGTCATAACCTCTAAGCCACGAAGCCGGCCTTTAACCCATGACTCAAAAGAAATAAAGAGAGACCTAAGATCACATTGAGAAGACAATTAGAGATATGGCGGACATTGAGGGCGCTGTAAAAGATAACAATAAGATAGGAATGCTGGGTGTGGTATAACACAAAGATATTACGGCTGGGTGTGATGTAACAAACAGATAAGACGGCTGGGAGTCGGTTGGGTAACTGATTCACTGTAGAAGGATAATATATCGCCAAATGTGACAACCCATTTGGACAAAAGGGCGATGTATCGCCATACTAGGGACATCATGTTATTTGTTTCTTTCCGTGATATCTCACGCAATTTCAATGCTCAGTAAACGAAAGTTCCCATTATAATACTTGTTCATTTGATTGTGTACCATGTCGGGTTCAAGCCTACTTTATGTTGGCACCGAGTCACTTACGGACATTTGCTCCTCTTCCTATAGCTCCTGCTGTTCCTGCAGCTGATGCTTCTTCTTTATCTTCTTCGTTCTTTTGTGAAGGAAGTGCGTCACACACAGGCATGCACCACAAAGATCACTGTGCTGGACTTCGGCTTCCATTTCTTTCAGGTTTGCTTCCGCATGAAAGAATGTATGAGAGGAAATAGAGAAGAAGGGCAGAATGTCAGACGGGCCTGCGTGCCCAACTCTTAACCCTTTGAAAATAAAGTTCGTTCGTTCGTTCGTTCGCACGTCCGTTCTCTAGACAGAATCCATCCAAGTTCACGGCCTCTATCTACCCATATCAGGTGTGCTTCCTCTAGAGAGATTCAGTCCAAGGTAACGGACTCATCTAACCGTGAGCAGGAGTTCCATTCCTAAATCTGTCAGAGCAACGTTTGCAATTTCCAACTGTCATGGGAGTTTTAATGTGCCCAACTACCACAGGTTCTATTTTTCGCACTTATCTGTCAAGACTAGGTATCCCGCCCCATAACCCAAGAGATCAGGCGGGCGTGTGATATCAACAGGGACCAATGGTTCTTGGAAAAAATCCCTGCCCTATTGAGTTGAACATTGTTGAGCTAAGAAACGACACCACTGTACTCAGGACGTTCCTACACGAAATCCGTCACCTCGCGCAACAACCAGAGACGAGTCATACTGCTAATCGTTACAACTGCCATGTGATTTAAAGTTATCCTGGTCTTCCCTCTCAGTTTTGAGATTCGTCCAGGGTCGTCCACCACAATATCATTCTCTCCACATACGGGTTCTCAGTCTGTTCCACTGCATTCTCCACCTGGTCCCACAGGTTTCCGACCGTCCTTCTCTTTCTTTCTGGAGGCGGCCACTAATTGATATGGCCGCCTAAAACAGCGTAGAATAGTGGAAAGTTAAGACGACAAGTAAACAGTTAGACTACAAACCACAGGCGTTACAAACTAATCTACACAAGTTGAATCCAAAAAAAAAAAAAAAAAAAATCGAGTAAAAGACAACACAAATGCGAGTTTAGCTCACCTTAAGCAACTCCTGCTGCATCAAAATACTTGTTCAAATACAAACAATGATTCATGATGCAATTATATCATTTAGGTGCCGTCTCGACAATCAAGTTTGGCTGCAATTAATCTCCAACACTATGTGCTCTCGCCCTGATTGTACATTTTGTCAGCATGTTCCTACATCTCTTGATGTTATCTTCCCTCTTGCATCGCTGTCTACCTCTTGCTCGCTTGCCCTCAACCTTGCCAGCCAGTATGGTTTTTATAAGAGTGATATTTCTTTTAACGTGGCCGAAATATTTCACTTGCCTCTTTTTTATTTCTTTCATCAGCTTTCTCTTCATTCCCATTTTTTCTAGGACCTCTGTATTTGACTGTTTTTGTTTCCACGAAATACGACATTTTCGTCTATATATCCACATCTCCAGGGACTCTATTCGACTTTCTAGTTACTCGTTCAATTTCCAGGCTTCCGCGGCATACAATGGTGTTCACTATACGTAACATTTGACAATTCTCATTTTTAATGAGTTGTTAATCTCTCTAGATGTTAATGCTGATTTCATGCTATTGAAAGCATTTTGGTCATTCCAATTCTTTTTTTTTTTTTAAATTTCTATTTCACTTCTGCCATCATCTGTTATTAATATTATTATTATATGTCCGAGATAGGAGAAACTTGTGACTTGTTCTTGTATCTCCCCGTTAACTGTGATGTTTATTGATGACATTTCCTTTCCACTGCTAATTATCATAGTTTTCATTTTTTGGATGATAATATCTAAGCCACATTCTGCACTATGCCTGTTTACTTGTTCCACTAGGGTTTGTAACTCTTGCTCGCTTTCTGCTAGAAACAAGGTATTGTCAGCATACCTAAGATTGTTTATGATTCTTCCATTGATGTTAAGACCAGACAGGTCAACTTGTTTAAAACGTCTTTCTGTGTATAGGTTGAAGAGGCTTGTGTACAACATGCATCCTTCCCGTACTCCTATTTTTGTCTCTATAGGTGACGGATAAATATTGCCGCATCTAACTGAGGCGAATTGTTCCTAGCACAAGTTACTAATAAGTCGGATGTCCTTTCCATCTCCTCCAATATCTTGAAAGCATGTAATTAGTCGTTAATGTTGTACTCTATCAAAAGCTTTCTTGTCTATATCTATAAAAAAAGGATGTATGTATGTATGTGTGTATGTGTGTGTGTATGTATGTCCGTTCTTTATGCGTTCGCGAACGGTCCATCCGATTGAGATGAAATTTTCTACACGTCTTCTTTTCATTTCTGTGCAACCAACTGTAATAGTTTCTTAGTGTACTATCATCTATTTACTTACTAAAATTTAATTTTGTAATTACAGGACTCAACATAAGAAAAAATAAAACAAGGGACATAACTTTTAGTAGCATTGCTATATCTTAAGTTAGGTCCCCTGGCTATAGATAGATAGATAGATAGATAGATAGATAGATAGATAGATAGATAGATAGATAGATAGATAGATAGATAGATAGATAGATAGGTAGATAGATACATAGATACATAGATACATAGATACATAGATAGATACATAGATAGACAGACAGATCCCCATCAGGGGCTGGGCGAATCCGGGCCGGGTCAGACAGACAGACAGACAGATAGATAGACGGACAGACAGATAGATAGATAGTCGAGAACGGGAACTTATATGACTACTTATATGAATTAAATGAGATGCTCCCCAACAGGGACTGGGTGAAGCCAGGCCGGGCCAGACAGACAGACAGATAGACAGACAGACAGATAGTCGAGAACGGGAACGGGATCTTATATGACTACTTATATGAATTAAATGAGATACTCCCCACCAGGAGCTGGGCGAAGCCGGGCCGGATCAGACAGATAGACAGACAGACAAGCAGACAGACAGACAGACATACAGACAGACAGACAGACAGACATCAGACAGACAGACAGACAGACAGACAGATAGATATATAGATAGATAGATAGATAGATAGATAGATAGATAGATAGATAGATAGATAGATAGATAGATAGATAGATAGATAGATAGATAGATAGATAGATAGATAGATAGATAGATCCCCGCCAGGGTCTGGGCGAAGCCAGGCCGGGTCAGACAGACAGATAATCGTGCGTGGTCTCGAGGTATCGTGTCCGCCTCGAGTGCTAGAGATCCCGGGTTCAAGCCCCGGTAAGGACCGGGATTTATTTCCACGTGGACTTCTAGTAAAAATTCTCCCTGGTCTCTGGGTAGTGAGATCGGACGTCCGTGTGTATTGTTGCGCACGTAAAAAATCCCTTGGCAGTTGGAAATCGAAAAAGAGTAGCCTAACGGCGCTGCCCGGGCAAAATTTCGAGTTAAAAATCTACCAAAAGTATTTCAGGATCCTCATCGGTGCTACGGAGTTCGTGCACTGAGCTGAGTTTCTCCAGACTCAGGTTTGAGTTAGGAGGAGAACGGAGCACTTATGGGTTGCACCCGTGTGCCGTGATGTTGATCCGTCGACTAAACTAAACTAAACTAAATGAGATGCTCCCCACCAGGGACTGGGTGAAGCCGGGCTGGGTCAGACAGATAGACATACAGACAGATAGTCGGGAATGGGAGCTTATATGACTACTTGGTGAAGCCGGGTCAGACAGACAGACAGACAGACAGACAGACAGATCCCAGCCAGGTGTGGGCGAAGCCGGGCCGGGTCAGCTAGTAGCCTATTAAACAAACATATATATTTCTGAACTTCTATATAATTTTCATTTAACATCCTCAAACAGATTATTGCTTCTCTTGTGCCACTGTTTTCGCGGAACTCAAATTGTTCTTCAGCTACTTCCCCATCTACTTTATTTTGAATTCTTTCTTTGAGTAGTACCTTAATTATATGGCTCATAGCTAATATTTCTGTAATCCTCACAATCAACAGCTCTTGGCTTCCTGGGTAGTGTTATGAAAATGGATGTTTTCAAATCCTTGGTGCTGTACCCAGTATTATGTATATCATTACATAATTCTGTTATAGTATCAATGCCAAAGAATGGATAAGAATTTTGTCATCTCCGTTGTTATTTTGTCAGGGCCTGCAGCCTGTCCTTCTTTCATCTTTTTAATAGCCTTTTCTACTTCAGCCTTTAATATTTTTGGTCCATCTTGAGTATTATGTTGGTTTATTGACCCTGCTGTCTCAGAATAAATCTTTTGTGTACTCTTTCAATCATTTTATTATGTCGGTATTATAAATTATAATGTATCCCTTTCTTCCCTCTGATACAGCCATATCCTGTTATATTATTTTTCTTCTTTGTAAATCTTTTTTATATTTCCATGCAATTCTTTCGAGGTGTGTTCTATTTCTAGATCCTCTATTTCTTTGCATTTAGTCTGCAACCACTCTTTTTTGGCAACTCTGCACATGTGACGTATGTCTCTGTCTATGAATATATACTCTGAAGTGTTCTTTGTTTTCTTTCTTTGAGCCATTTTGCTCAAGATTTCATCGGTTATCCATAATTGCTTTTTCTTATTTATCTTCACTGGCAAAGTGGTATTTGCAATCTGTATACTGGTTTTCACACATTCCCATTTTGTATAAATTTATCCTCAGGATTTTCGCATTTATATTGTTCCATACTTTCAACGATTAGCCTATAATATGTATATGTTACTTCAACTAGGTTAACTTGACTTATGTCTGGCAGGTTCAATGTCGATACATTTATTTGATGTGTCTTCGATGTCCTTATTCCTGTGTTGTTAAGTTTCATTTGTAAGATTAAGACTTCAGGATTGTGGTCAGAGTTGACATCAGCAGCAAGGTATATTTTGACATTTTTACCATTGTTTTAAATTCTATTTCTAATCATGATGTAGTCAATTTGGTTTCTCGTTCTACCTTCAGCGCTTTTCCACGTATACAGTTTCCTAGGGTTATGTTGGGAAAAATGTGCTAAAAACACTAAGATTGTTTTATTCATATAACTAAATCAGCCGATCTCCCCTGTCGTTTCTATTTCCCATACCATGGTGATCTACTATCTGCTTATATTTAGTTTTTCCAACCATTGCGTTCATGTTTCCCATGACTATTAGGACCTCTGATGATTTTACAACTTTCAGTGTGTGTTGTAGGTTTTCATAATATTCTTATAGCTGTTCATCACTATAATCAGTTGTTGGAACATACGTGTGAAGAATTACTATGTCGAAAGGTCTTGCCTTAATTTTGTGTAGTATCATAATATCTTTATGAGCCCAGAGTCCACTAATATTTTTCTCTAAATTTTTTATTACTAAAATTCCTAATCCTCTCTCGTGATGATCTCCTCCTGAGTTAATGAATATGAAATCTTCTCTTCTTATATAACTCGCATCTGTCCATCTTGTTTCGGATACACCTAAAATATCTAACTTCCTGTTTTTTGCTTCTGCAATCAGGTTGTCACATTTTCCTGCTTAATACAGGGTAAGTATGTTCCTCGTACCAATTCTTAGACATCTTCTTCTACTATTTAGGTAGGTATTGTCAGAATGCACCCTTGCAAAAGAATTTGAGATGCATGCGTCATTATTCACTTCCTTATTCATTATAAGAGATGTCTCTACCCTAAGAATATTTACAACAGGCTCATCTCCAGGGGGCCAAGAATTACTCGTATCGCTGTTTTCTTTTTGTTGTGATCGCATTTTTGTCTTTGAGACACTACGTGGTGTGGTCCCAATTTCTTCCACGATAGCCAGACATGTTCACTGTTGTGTCCTGAACACGCCTCATGTGTGCCACACACTCTACTGTTTCGTTTTCGAAGACGTTGATCTATGTAGATTTATCAGGCCTGTTCACCGTCCCAGTCTTTTGTGTACTAGGGATGGACATTCCCTTAGTAGGATATTACCCCTACTTCACTCATGTAGTTTAGCCAGTCAGCCAAGTCTGTTGCCCGTGGTGTGGCCACCGCCGTACACAAGCGGTATTCGTGGAGCCATACATGAGCTAGGTAAAGAGATGTTAACCAAGTAGGATCCTGGTCCATTCCTTGGGATATGGCTGCAACTGACTGTGAGGTACTATCCCTCTCTCTTTACTCTATACCGCGATGCAATTTAAACAAAAAACAAGGTTAGCTGCATATCATTTACAGGACGTCGCAGTAAACACCAACATTTTTTCTCTTGAGATCTCTTGGCAAGTTTACGTTCAGTAGTTTGCAATACGATGCAATTACGTTTAGTGTAGTCGTTTAGTCGTTGGATCAACATCATGGCACACGGGTTTATTCCCATAAGTGCTCCGTTTTCTTCCTAGCTCAAACCTGAATTTGGAGAAACTCAGCTCAATGCACGAACTCCGTAGCATGGGCGAGGATCCTAAAATACATTGGGTTGATTTTTAACTCGAAAATTTGCCCGGGCAGCGCCGTTAGGCTACTCTTTTTCGATTTCCAACTGCCAAGAGATTTTTCACGTGCGCAACAATACACACGGGCGTCCGATCTCACTACCCAGAGACCAGGGGAAATTTTATTACTGGAAGTCCACGTGCAAAAAATCCCGGTTCTCACCGGGGCTTGAACCCGGGACCTCCAGCACTCGAGGCGGACATTGCGGCACCCAAACAAAAACAACTAACAGTGGAGTAAGACATAAAATTACTATTCCGTTCAACCCACTAGACTTCATTGACTTACCAAGTCTGTCTACTTAATCAACAGACTAATCTGGTCTGAAGATAGAGAACATGGCTAACAGAATAAGATAACTGTAAGACGCCGCCTTTTATTGAGTGACACTTAATAATGTTAAGTACTGTCAACGATTGATGTACCACCCGATATCCAGGAAGGTAGTTGTTTATCTTCCCGTGAAATATAAATAACACACCTCTGATTGCCATGCTCGAATACAAATTCCTTAAGAAGCAATTATAGATTACACTTAACACAAATTCACCTCCCAACAAAAACTTGCATATTAATCTATGGAAAGTCACTGGGATCTAATATGACCTCTTTAATTATACGCCCTAAATGCCGTCATCACCATCATGTGCCATGCCTATAAGCATTGGTGGTCATTGTTTTCCATCTCGCACGATCACCATAGTCTAGGACCCCTAAATATCTAAGTGAATATTTCTCACTACACCCACCTCTCACATAGATGTTCAGACTGGCTAAGTGTCCTCCTCTAATAACGTTATATATTTTCACATCGTCAGGAAGCTATTGAAAATTAAATTACAAAATCCCAGATACTGAAGTCCTAGAAAGAGCGTCCATGCCCGGTATCCACACTTTACTAATGAAGAATCAAATTCGCTGGGCTGGTCACTTAACTCACATGCCAGATCACAGGCTCCCTAAACGAATTTTTTTTTGTAAGGCAAACTGCGTTGTGGCAAATGCTCCCAAGGCAGCCAAAGGAAACGCTTTAAAGACACTAAAATCTCACTGAAAGCTTTTGGAATTCATCATGACACCTGGGAGGCTGCAGCCAAAGACCGAAATTCGTGGCATACATCATAACGCAAGGGTACAGTCACTTTTGAAGCAACCAGAACTGCAAGAGCTATGAAGAAAAGGCTGGACAGAAAAACCACTGCAGGAGATCCTCCTCCTGGAACGTGAAGAATTCTTTGCACACATTGTCAAAGAACATTTCGAACCAAAATAGGCCTTATCAGCCATCTTATAGTCTTTTCAGAAATGAATGCCTTTATTCACGATAAATTTTTATGAAAACTCTCAGTTGCATCATTGTGAAAGTTTTCCTGTCGTCTTATATTTATCCCCACCCAAGAATATGTCTTTGATAGGTCCAAAGGCAACTTAAATCATCGAAAGCGGCGACATTTCTTTGATGTTTTGGAGGATTGTCAGTGCGCGAT
This sequence comes from Cepaea hortensis, assembly GCA_963921405.1. Classification (NCBI taxonomy): domain Eukaryota; kingdom Metazoa; phylum Mollusca; class Gastropoda; order Stylommatophora; family Helicidae; genus Cepaea; species Cepaea hortensis. The sequence continues at coordinate 420,796,558 of OY992876.1, forward strand.
GTTTGTGCGATGATAAATGCGGCGCGTCAATAAAACGTGTGAATAATACTTTCGGATATTCACTTCGTGTGATTTGATAGTTTGATATTACTTCACACTTGCCAGAAAACGAGCTACTTGTCTTGTGTTATGCAAGACTCTGACACATTGACTTATTCTACAACCAGTGTTACTGTGTTATGAGTGCGGGACCATTGAATTGGTCAATAGACTTATTATCCAACCACGGGTAATATACTACTGATGGACCATTAGATTGGTCAGCTACTACTTAGATTCATCGAAGTCACGAATAACGGGTCAAATCCAGGAGGATTGTCTCCCAGCCAGTGTTGATAGAGAACTGTGTATTAACAGTGACTTAGTAGGAGTGATAAAGATGCAGTTGGTCCAGTTGAGTGAGGTCCAGCGGTGATTCTATTGTTGTGGATCCACGCTCTGGGGACGGAGTGGTCTCCAAGGTTCTAGTTATCTTACTGGAAGGAAGCGGGGTGAGTGGCGGACCGACTGGACGGGACATTTGCATCCAATCTACTTCTCAACCTGATGATGACAAACATATCTCTGATTCTGTCTCTACTCTATCCTCTATTTGTGTAAATAGATTATTCTATCAGGACGTTCATTTCAGTTCTATATTCTCAAGGGTAGAATAAACTTTATGTAAGTTGACTTGCTTTTTGTATACTGATTGAGTGTGGTCTCGGACGATGCCTAAGTGTTCATTGTTCCACAGGAGTAGGTAGTTAGTGGGGGTCTAGAATCTGGAGGGGCTTGTAGGCAAATGTAACTAATATGAGATCAGCCACAGAGTAAAAATGTGTATCTGCCTGTCCAACCCCTGGGGTTAGAATACACGGGAGTGCTAGAGACACCTCGGGTGTGGTTCACTCTCACTACCCAAGGCGATCTTGTCACACTGTTACAAATCCCGAAAAAGAACAGTGCATGCATTGGGTTTGAGTAAACGGTCATTTCGTCGATGGGTGCAAGAATCAGGAATGAAACCAACACGCGATAAGCAAACGGTAGGTAGAAAGGCAACTGTAGACAGTTTTGACAAGGATGCCATAAAGCGAGCCAGTATAAAAATGCTGGATGCCATAGAAACAATGATTGTAAGAAAACTTAGGGTTTGGTTGAGAAAGAACAATAACATAGAGCTATCCAAAACAACTTTGTGGAAAATTATAAGGACATTAGGCTTCACTTTTAGAAAGTACAAGGGAGGTAGAAATATCCTTTGCGAGCAACCGCATTTAGGAGCCATGAGAAGCAGACACCTACGTGAAATAAGGGAAATGCGCAAAGAAAATTATGACATAGTGTATTTGGATGAAACGTGGATCAATGCGCACCACACAAGTGGCAATCAGTGGATAGAAAGATTAAGCGATATGTGCCCAATAGTAAAAGACAGCGTTTGGTCATAGCCTATGCTGGTAGTACTCATAATGGCTTACTACTGAATGCTGGACTCGTGATCATATCAAAGCATACAGACAATATGGATTATCATAATAAGATGAATGGTAATGTATTTAGAGATTGGCTCGAGAATACAATACTTCCATCCCTTGATAGACCGTCTTGTCTAATCATGGACAATGCATCATATGACAATGTTGTTGCCCAAGAAGACAAGATACCTACGGCATCGTGCACAAAAGAAACAATAAAGATATGGCTCCGAAAGGAAAATATACCATTTCCAGAAATATATTTATACAACTAACCTTTCGAGGGGATGACGTAATGTAACGCCTACAGGACCGGCTTGTTACAGCAGTTGGCCGAACATTCTTTGCTGAAACTCCAGTTATTAGGTACAAAACCACACCTATTCCCATCCCAGCAATTACAGAATCTACCCCTCTGTACGCCACATCTAATTGTATTTACCATTTCACATGCACGTGCGAGTCTACCTATACTGGCCGAACAGATAGGCAGTTACACACCAGGATTTTTGAACACGTACCAAACTGGGTTGACAAGAAACTACACACAAGCTATGGGATCATGGGAAGTGTTCCTCCAAAGTCGGAGAGTGTGTGCCTGTACGGCGAGGAACCACCAGTCTGCACACCAATAAGCCAGACATGGGACAACGGATACTCACGCAAACCTCAAGTCCTGTATGACATCACACTGATGTTGGACAACAGGATGCCTTCATCCGACATACAGGACTTCGCGATGGAGCTCAAGCCAACGAACACAAGCAAGCAAGCAAGCAAGCAAGCATGGGAAGTGTGACACACTACAATTATAAACTTCCAGCGTCGTCCATTGCACGTCATGTCTTGGAAAACGGTCATGTAATTGAGAGGGACAGCGCTTTTCGTGTTGTTTCATACACAAAATAGTCGTTTGTTAATGTTTGCAGAAGCGATAATGATCCACCTGCCAAGCCAATTTTATGCAAACAGAAAGACATGATAGTCAGTTTAAAATTACCATGGTAAACAACTGATATTACTGTGTGAATATGTGTATATTTCAGCTTGAACGATGATTCTAATTATTTTACTCTATGTTGTTTGACATTTGCAGTATGTACCTGACAAGATACAGCGAAATGTGCCAGGCAATAAATTGTAATACATTTGAAAAATAAAGGTCATTGTCTCTTTTGAGAGTTCTCTTGTCGTAGTAGAATTTTTTTAATTACACACCCTAGATTAATAATTATTTAGTTGGTAGAGGAGAGGCAAGGAATCTCCCAAAGAATATATTGGATACTCAATTAAAAACTTTAATGCTTTCCTGGAGGTATTCCTTGGTTCTCCGAAACTCTATTTAATGGTCTCAAACCACTGTGCCAGTAACAGCTAAATTAATTACAACGGGCAGGATCACATTGAGAGAGAGAAACTTAGTATCCTTTATCTCTTTGGGGTTGAGCCAGCAACTGAAGAAACAAGAAGGAAATGAAAAATAAGGTAAGAAATATATTCCTTCTACTTTTGTGTCAATTTACACATTATTTACCCCATGCCTCTGTACATTCTCTGTCTTTACTAATATTACACATTGCACCCCTCTCGGGAGTCTCCGTGGTGAAGTGGTCAAGCCGTCTGACTTGGGCTCAGAAGGTTGGTTATATGTTCGATTTCGGGCCGCGTCCTTCATTTCACGAGTGCATTTTTTCGGAGACTCCCGAGGGTCGTCGCTGGAGCTACGGAGTTCGTGCTCTGTGCGACGCTTTCCACGCTGCGGAAAGAGACTGAGCCATATGGGATAAAAATCCGGTGCAAGGCATTTAAGCGACTGTTTTTTTTAATTGCACCCACTCCCATACGAATCTGGCTACGCCTTATACTTTATGTCGTTACATGAAATGACGTGCTTTACTGTAAGACTAGTTTTGTAGCGTGAATTCGCTACATTTTCTCCAAAACATCAAAGAAATGTCGCCGCTTTCGATAATTTAAGTTGCCTTTGGACCTATCAAAGACATATTCTTGGGTGGGGATAAATATAAGACGACAGGAAAACTTTCACAATGATGCAACTGAGAGTTTTCATAAAAATTTATCGTGAATAAAGGCATTCATTTCTGAAAAGACTATAAGATGGCTGATAAGGCCTATTTTGGTTCGAAATGTTCTTTGACAATGTGTGCAAAGAATTCTTCACGTTCCAGGAGGAGGATCTCCTGCAGTGGTTTTTCTGTCCAGCCTTTTCTTCATAGCTCTTGCAGTTCTGGTTGCTTCAAAAGTGACTGTACCCTTGCGTTATGATGTATGCCACGAATTTCGGTCTTTGGCTGCAGCCTCCCAGGTGTCATGATGAATTCCAAAAGCTTTCAGTGAGATTTTAGTGTCTTTAAAGCGTTTCCTTTGGCTGCCTTGGGAGCATTTGCCACAACGCAGTTTGCCTTACAAAAAAAAATTCGTTTAGGGAGCCTGTGATCTGGCATGTGAGTTAAGTGACCAGCCCAGCGAATTTGATTCTTCATTAGTAAAGTGTGGATACCGGGCATGGACGCTCTTTCTAGGACTTCAGTATCTGGGATTTTGTAATTTAATTTTCAATAGCTTCCTGACGATGTGAAAATATATAACGTTATTAGAGGAGGACACTTAGCCAGTCTGAACATCTATGTGAGAGGTGGGTGTAGTGAGAAATATTCACTTAGATATTTAGGGGTCCTAGACTATGGTGATCGTGCGAGATGGAAAACAATGACCACCAATGCTTATAGGCATGGCACATGATGGTGATGACGGCATTTAGGGCGTATAATTAAAGAGGTCATATTAGATCCCAGTGACTTTCCATAGATTAATATGCAAGTTTTTGTTGGGAGGTGAATTTGTGTTAAGTGTAATCTATAATTGCTTCTTAAGGAATTTGTATTCGAGCATGGCAATCAGAGGTGTGTTATTTATATTTCACGGGAAGATAAACAACTACCTTCCTGGATATCGGGTGGTACATCAATCGTTGACAGTACTTAACATTATTAAGTGTCACTCAATAAAAGGCGGCGTCTTACAGTTATCTTATTCTGTTAGCCATGTTCTCTATCTTCAGACCAGATTAGTCTGTTGATTAAGTAGACAGACTTGGTAAGTCAATGAAGTCTAGTGGGTTGAACGGAATAGTAATTTTATGTCTTACTCCACTGTTAGTTGTTTTTGTTTGGGTGCCGCAATGTCCGCCTCGAGTGCTGGAGGTCCCGGGTTCAAGCCCCGGTGAGAACCGGGATTTTTTGCACGTGGACTTCCAGTAATAAAATTTCCCCTGGTCTCTGGGTAGTGAGATCGGACGCCCGTGTGTATTGTTGCGCACGTGAAAAATCTCTTGGCAGTTGGAAATCGAAAAAGAGTAGCCTAACGGCGCTGCCCGGGCAAATTTTCGAGTTAAAAATCAACCCAATGTATTTTAGGATCCTCGCCCATGCTACGGAGTTCGTGCATTGAGCTGAGTTTCTCCAAATTCAGGTTTGAGCTAGGAAGAAAACGGACCACTTATGGGAATAAACCCGTGTGCCATGATGTTGATCCAACGACTAAACGACTACACTAAACGTAATTGCATCGTATTGCAAACTACTGAACGTAAACTTGCCAAGAGATCTCAAGAGAAAAAATGTTGGTGTTTACTGCGACGTCCTGTAAATGATATGCAGCTAACCTTGTTTTTTGTTTAAATTGCATCGCGGTATAGAGTAAAGAGAGAGGGATAGTACCTCACAGTCAGTTGCAGCCATATCCCAAGGAATGGACCAGGATCCTACTTGGTTAACATCTCTTTACCTAGCTCATGTATGGCTCCACGAATACCGCTTGTGTACGGCGGTGGCCACACCACGGGCAACAGACTTGGCTGACTGGCTAAACTACATGAGTGAAGTAGGGGTAATATCCTACTAAGGGAATGTCCATCCCTAGTACACAAAAGACTGGGACGGTGAACAGGCCTGATAAATCTACATAGATCAACGTCTTCGAAAACGAAACAGTAGAGTGTGTGGCACACATGAGGCGTGTTCAGGACACAACAGTGAACATGTCTGGCTATCGTGGAAGAAATTGGGACCACACCACGTAGTGTCTCAAAGACAAAAATGCGATCACAACAAAAAGAAAACAGCGATACGAGTAATTCTTGGCCCCCTGGAGATGAGCCTGTTGTAAATATTCTTAGGGTAGAGACATCTCTTATAATGAATAAGGAAGTGAATAATGACGCATGCATCTCAAATTCTTTTGCAAGGGTGCATTCTGACAATACCTACCTAAATAGTAGAAGAAGATGTCTAAGAATTGGTACGAGGAACATACTTACCCTGTATTAAGCAGGAAAATGTGACAACCTGATTGCAGAAGCAAAAAACAGGAAGTTAGATATTTTAGGTGTATCCGAAACAAGATGGACAGATGCGAGTTATATAAGAAGAGAAGATTTCATATTCATTAACTCAGGAGGAGATCATCACGAGAGAGGATTAGGAATTTTAGTAATAAAAAATTTAGAGAAAAATATTAGTGGACTCTGGGCTCATAAAGATATTATGATACTACACAAAATTAAGGCAAGACCTTTCGACATAGTAATTCTTCACACGTATGTTCCAACAACTGATTATAGTGATGAACAGCTATAAGAATATTATGAAAACCTACAACACACACTGAAAGTTGTAAAATCATCAGAGGTCCTAATAGTCATGGGAAACATGAACGCAATGGTTGGAAAAACTAAATATAAGCAGATAGTAGATCACCATGGTATGGGAAATAGAAACGACAGGGGAGATCGGCTGATTTAGTTATATGAATAAAACAATCTTAGTGTTTTTAGCACATTTTTCCCAACATAACCCTAGGAAACTGTATACGTGGAAAAGCGCTGAAGGTAGAACGAGAAACCAAATTGACTACATCATGATTAGAAATAGAATTTAAAACAATGGTAAAAATGTCAAAATATACCTTGCTGCTGATGTCAACTCTGACCACAATCCTGAAGTCTTAATCTTACAAATGAAACTTAACAACACAGGAATAAGGACATCGAAGACACATCAAATAAATGTATCGACATTGAACCTGCCAGACATAAGTCAAGTTAACCTAGTTGAAGTAACATATACATATTATAGGCTAATCGTTGAAAGTATGGAACAATATAAATGCGAAAATCCTGAGGATAAATTTATACAAAATGGGAATGTGTGAAAACCAGTATACAGATTGCAAATACCACTTTGCCAGTGAAGATAAATAAGAAAAAGCAATTATGGATAACCGATGAAATCTTGAGCAAAATGGCTCAAAGAAAGAAAACAAAGAACACTTCAGAGTATATATTCATAGACAGAGACATACGTCACATGTGCAGAGTTGCCAAAAAAGAGTGGTTGCAGACTAAATGCAAAGAAATAGAGGATCTAGAAATAGAACACACCTCGAAAGAATTGCATGGAAATATAAAAAAGATTTACAAAGAAGAAAAATAATATAACAGGATATGGCTGTATCAGAGGGAAGAAAGGGATACATTATAATTTATAATACCGACATAATAAAATGATTGAAAGAGTACACAAAAGATTTATTCTGAGACAGCAGGGTCAATAAACCAACATAATACTCAAGATGGACCAAAAATATTAAAGGCTGAAGTAGAAAAGGCTATTAAAAAGATGAAAGAAGGACAGGCTGCAGGCCCTGACAAAATAACAACGGAGATGACAAAATTCTTATCCATTCTTTGGCATTGATACTATAACAGAATTATGTAATGATATACATAATACTGGGTACAGCACCAAGGATTTGAAAACATCCATTTTCATAACACTACCCAGGAAGCCAAGAGCTGTTGATTGTGAGGATTACAGAAATATTAGCTATGAGCCATATAATTAAGGTACTACTCAAAGAAAGAATTCAAAATAAAGTAGATGGGGAAGTAGCTGAAGAACAATTTGAGTTCCGCGAAAACAGTGGCACAAGAGAAGCAATAATCTGTTTGAGGATGTTAAATGAAAATTATATAGAAGTTCAGAAATATATATGTTTGTTTAATAGGCTACTAGCTGACCCGGCCCGGCTTCGCCCACACCTGGCTGGGATCTGTCTGTCTGTCTGTCTGTCTGTCTGTCTGACCCGGCTTCACCAAGTAGTCATATAAGCTCCCATTCCCGACTATCTGTCTGTATGTCTATCTGTCTGACCCAGCCCGGCTTCACCCAGTCCCTGGTGGGGAGCATCTCATTTAGTTTAGTTTAGTTTAGTCGACGGATCAACATCACGGCACACGGGTGCAACCCATAAGTGCTCCGTTCTCCTCCTAACTCAAACCTGAGTCTGGAGAAACTCAGCTCAGTGCACGAACTCCGTAGCACCGATGAGGATCCTGAAATACTTTTGGTAGATTTTTAACTCGAAATTTTGCCCGGGCAGCGCCGTTAGGCTACTCTTTTTCGATTTCCAACTGCCAAGGGATTTTTTACGTGCGCAACAATACACACGGACGTCCGATCTCACTACCCAGAGACCAGGGAGAATTTTTACTAGAAGTCCACGTGGAAATAAATCCCGGTCCTTACCGGGGCTTGAACCCGGGATCTCTAGCACTCGAGGCGGACACGATACCTCGAGACCACGCACGATTATCTGTCTGTCTGACCCGGCCTGGCTTCGCCCAGACCCTGGCGGGGATCTATCTATCTATCTATCTATCTATCTATCTATCTATCTATCTATCTATCTATCTATCTATCTATCTATCTATCTATCTATCTATCTATCTATCTATCTATCTATCTATATATCTATCTGTCTGTCTGTCTGTCTGTCTGTCTGATGTCTGTCTGTCTGTCTGTCTGTATGTCTGTCTGTCTGTCTGCTTGTCTGTCTGTCTATCTGTCTGATCCGGCCCGGCTTCGCCCAGCTCCTGGTGGGGAGTATCTCATTTAATTCATATAAGTAGTCATATAAGATCCCGTTCCCGTTCTCGACTATCTGTCTGTCTGTCTATCTGTCTGTCTGTCTGGCCCGGCCTGGCTTCACCCAGTCCCTGTTGGGGAGCATCTCATTTAATTCATATAAGTAGTCATATAAGTTCCCGTTCTCGACTATCTATCTATCTGTCTGTCCGTCTATCTATCTGTCTGTCTGTCTGTCTGACCCGGCCCGGATTCGCCCAGCCCCTGATGGGGATCTGTCTGTCTATCTATGTATCTATCTATGTATCTATGTATCTATGTATCTATGTATCTATCTACCTATCTATCTATCTATCTATCTATCTATCTATCTATCTATCTATCTATCTATCTATCTATCTATCTATCTATCTATCTATCTATCTATAGCCAGGGGACCTAACTTAAGATATAGCAATGCTACTAAAAGTTATGTCCCTTGTTTTATTTTTTCTTATGTTGAGTCCTGTAATTACAAAATTAAATTTTAGTAAGTAAATAGATGATAGTACACTAAGAAACTATTACAGTTGGTTGCACAGAAATGAAAAGAAGACGTGTAGAAAATTTCATCTCAATCGGATGGACCGTTCGCGAACGCATAAAGAACGGACATACATACACACACACATACACACATACATACATACATCCTTTTTTTATAGATATAGACAAGAAAGCTTTTGATAGAGTACAACATTAACGACTAATTACATGCTTTCAAGATATTGGAGGAGATGGAAAGGACATCCGACTTATTAGTAACTTGTGCTAGGAACAATTCGCCTCAGTTAGATGCGGCAATATTTATCCGTCACCTATAGAGACAAAAATAGGAGTACGGGAAGGATGCATGTTGTACACAAGCCTCTTCAACCTATACACAGAAAGACGTTTTAAACAAGTTGACCTGTCTGGTCTTAACATCAATGGAAGAATCATAAACAATCTTAGGTATGCTGACAATACCTTGTTTCTAGCAGAAAGCGAGCAAGAGTTACAAACCCTAGTGGAACAAGTAAACAGGCATAGTGCAGAATGTGGCTTAGATATTATCATCCAAAAAATGAAAACTATGATAATTAGCAGTGGAAAGGAAATGTCATCAATAAACATCACAGTTAACGGGGAGATACAAGAACAAGTCACAAGTTTCTCCTATCTCGGACATATAATAATAATATTAATAACAGATGATGGCAGAAGTGAAATAGAAATTTAAAAAAAAAAAAAGAATTGGAATGACCAAAATGCTTTCAATAGCATGAAATCAGCATTAACATCTAGAGAGATTAACAACTCATTAAAAATGAGAATTGTCAAATGTTACGTATAGTGAACACCATTGTATGCCGCGGAAGCCTGGAAATTGAACGAGTAACTAGAAAGTCGAATAGAGTCCCTGGAGATGTGGATATATAGACGAAAATGTCGTATTTCGTGGAAACAAAAACAGTCAAATACAGAGGTCCTAGAAAAAATGGGAATGAAGAGAAAGCTGATGAAAGAAATAAAAAAGAGGCAAGTGAAATATTTCGGCCACGTTAAAAGAAATATCACTCTTATAAAAACCATACTGGCTGGCAAGGTTGAGGGCAAGCGAGCAAGAGGTAGACAGCGATGCAAGAGGGAAGATAACATCAAGAGATGTAGGAACATGCTGACAAAATGTACAATCAGGGCGAGAGCACATAGTGTTGGAGATTAATTGCAGCCAAACTTGATTGTCGAGACGGCACCTAAATGATATAATTGCATCATGAATCATTGTTTGTATTTGAACAAGTATTTTGATGCAGCAGGAGTTGCTTAAGGTGAGCTAAACTCGCATTTGTGTTGTCTTTTACTCGATTTTTTTTTTTTTTTTTTTTGGATTCAACTTGTGTAGATTAGTTTGTAACGCCTGTGGTTTGTAGTCTAACTGTTTACTTGTCGTCTTAACTTTCCACTATTCTACGCTGTTTTAGGCGGCCATATCAATTAGTGGCCGCCTCCAGAAAGAAAGAGAAGGACGGTCGGAAACCTGTGGGACCAGGTGGAGAATGCAGTGGAACAGACTGAGAACCCGTATGTGGAGAGAATGATATTGTGGTGGACGACCCTGGACGAATCTCAAAACTGAGAGGGAAGACCAGGATAACTTTAAATCACATGGCAGTTGTAACGATTAGCAGTATGACTCGTCTCTGGTTGTTGCGCGAGGTGACGGATTTCGTGTAGGAACGTCCTGAGTACAGTGGTGTCGTTTCTTAGCTCAACAATGTTCAACTCAATAGGGCAGGGATTTTTTCCAAGAACCATTGGTCCCTGTTGATATCACACGCCCGCCTGATCTCTTGGGTTATGGGGCGGGATACCTAGTCTTGACAGATAAGTGCGAAAAATAGAACCTGTGGTAGTTGGGCACATTAAAACTCCCATGACAGTTGGAAATTGCAAACGTTGCTCTGACAGATTTAGGAATGGAACTCCTGCTCACGGTTAGATGAGTCCGTTACCTTGGACTGAATCTCTCTAGAGGAAGCACACCTGATATGGGTAGATAGAGGCCGTGAACTTGGATGGATTCTGTCTAGAGAACGGACGTGCGAACGAACGAACGAACGAACTTTATTTTCAAAGGGTTAAGAGTTGGGCACGCAGGCCCGTCTGACATTCTGCCCTTCTTCTCTATTTCCTCTCATACATTCTTTCATGCGGAAGCAAACCTGAAAGAAATGGAAGCCGAAGTCCAGCACAGTGATCTTTGTGGTGCATGCCTGTGTGTGACGCACTTCCTTCACAAAAGAACGAAGAAGATAAAGAAGAAGCATCAGCTGCAGGAACAGCAGGAGCTATAGGAAGAGGAGCAAATGTCCGTAAGTGACTCGGTGCCAACATAAAGTAGGCTTGAACCCGACATGGTACACAATCAAATGAACAAGTATTATAATGGGAACTTTCGTTTACTGAGCATTGAAATTGCGTGAGATATCACGGAAAGAAACAAATAACATGATGTCCCTAGTATGGCGATACATCGCCCTTTTGTCCAAATGGGTTGTCACATTTGGCGATATATTATCCTTCTACAGTGAATCAGTTACCCAACCGACTCCCAGCCGTCTTATCTGTTTGTTACATCACACCCAGCCGTAATATCTTTGTGTTATACCACACCCAGCATTCCTATCTTATTGTTATCTTTTACAGCGCCCTCAATGTCCGCCATATCTCTAATTGTCTTCTCAATGTGATCTTAGGTCTCTCTTTATTTCTTTTGAGTCATGGGTTAAAGGCCGGCTTCGTGGCTTAGAGGTTATGACTTTTCTCCGTAATCTCGTATACTCTCGTCGGTAACGTGATGACGGTGAGAATCAGCAGTGGTTCGAATCGCATCGGTAACTTACGGGGTATGTGAGCCGGCCGCTCAGAAAGCAATGGCAAACTACTGAGCGTAATCTTGCCAAGAAATCAACATACATCTGAAAGATGTTGGTGTTGACAGCGATGTCCTGTAAAGAATATGCAAAAAAAATGGGTTAAAGGATAAAAAGGTTGCATTTATGTTACACACACACAGCCAAACAAGTGCTGGGGGTTGACTGCCACGTCCTGTAAAGGATATGCAACTAACTTAGCTTTACTACTAACACTTCTTATTGTCTGGACACTGTCAAGTTCTCACTCTAATTTCCACATTATAGATCCTGTCATTCCATGTTAGATCTTCTAATTTTTGCAGGCGCCAGTCAGCGAAGTTGATAGCGAACTGCGATGGTAATATAATGTGCACGGTCGGGGGTGGGTTCGATTACTTGACTCGGCGCTTGCCAAAGTGAGGGAAAGTTTGGCCAGAAAATGTAATGTCGCTATGATATCACATACCCGTAGCAGGAAACTTCCTTCCAAATGTTGTTTTTAAATTTGGTTTCGCGTTCTCTCATTTTGTACACTAGCAGTGTCCACACATGTGCTGCTACAGGGGTTGAACCGGCTACCTCCGCACAAGCAAACCGGAAAGTAGGAGTTTTTTAGAAAGTTTTTTTTTTTTTTTGTTTGCATTCGCTCGTTTTGAACTCAAGCATTGTCCACAAATGTGCTACTTCTTCTAGTGCTATGGACTGGTTTGTGCGCATGAATTATCTTTCCCTATTACCAGTGTCCCTCGCCATCAGGCGAACCCACTCTCACTTCTGCGGTACTTGTAATTTACGTCCCCAAGTCCAGAAATCACAATTTTAGTTTAACTGACCAGTGTAGGGGTTGGATCCGCTACCTCGGCACCAGCCGACCGGAAGTTTAAGACTGAGCGTGATTATCTGTTCGGCCATGCTGGCCTAAGACAAGCTAATGAATGGTTTTAGTTTATTAGTAATTCTGTGAGTCGTCATCTATGTGGTCTAATATCATTGAACAAACACATAGAGGGGAATAACAATGAACTAAGACATAGGAAGGAATATCAGTGAACAACAATATAAAGAGGAATATCAGTGGACAACAATATAAAGAGGGATATCAATGAACAATAATATAAAGAGGGATATCAATGAACAATAATATAAAGCGAAATATCAATTAACAATATAAAGAGGAATATCAATAAAATAACTTATAAAGAGGAATGTCAATGATCACTATAAAGAGAAATATCAATGAACAAGAATATAAAGACAGATATCAATGAACAACAATATAAAGAGGAATATCAATAAACTAACAGATAAAGACGAATATAAATAAACAACCATCATTGGCACCTTTCCGTCTTGACAGTCGATAGTTTGGTACATTGTGCTTCAGAAATCCTTAATAATTATAATCCATGGCGGTGGCGAATGTGACTGATAAGCCCAAATCGTGCTGTAAATGTTCGTGCACATTGGATGCATGTGACAACATGGTCATTTCCACCACCATGCACCATATTACGTCTCTCAAGCTCTGTGTGTGCTTTATCTGCAATCATTTTCTCCTTTGTCTTTATTCCATTCCTGATAATTGCCCTCCATGCAACACGTTCAGCGGCGACTTGCTCCCAATATGCATTATCAATGCCTGTATCAGTCATGTTCCGCTTACACACATCTTTGTATCGTTGTAGAGGCCGTAAGGGTCCAACCCCAACTACGGGAGGTCCTTCTCAGATGTCCTGTGGAGCCAAGGGACATGAGAATAGAACGGCTGGCCATACTAAACAAAGACTTAAAATAATGCACTGGAATGCGGAGGGAGTCAGCAACAACAAAAAAATAGAATTAGAAAACATCCTGGACCAAGAAAAAGTAAGCATATGTTGTTTGCAAGAAAATCACCTCAACGAAAATATAGCCTTCAAAATCAGAGGCTACCAGTGTTACCGATCTGACCGAAAGGACAGGCGAAAAGGTGGGATACTTACCCGTGTAAAAAATAACATCACTGCTTCCCAAATCGAAGTCTACATGGAAGGGGCTGAGTATCATACACTTAAACTTAAGACAGGCTATACAGACCTACATCTGATCAATTACTACTGTCCAAGTGACCGCCCACAGGCACTGGACACACTACCATTAACAGAAAAAAATGATTGTGTGTGGCGATTTCAACAGCCACTCGCAGAGTTGGGGCTATGATCACATGGACCAGAGAGAGGAGAGACTGGAAAACTGGCATGATGATAATAGATTCATCTTGGTTAACAAGCCGTCCGACCCACATACTTTCTACTCGAGATCATGGCACACTACAACTACACCTGACCTGGCTTTTCATTCACCAGAGATGGAGTGGAACATTACACGAATTGTTGGGAAACAACTTGGTGGCAGTGACCATCGGCCAGTCTTTCTAACTGTAGAAAATGAGCTTGTAAGTGAAAGCAGCACCCTCTCGAGGTGGAACTACAAGAAAGCAGACTGGGCAATGTACAAGAATCGCTACCAGCATACTGGTTAGAAACCTGAACACTGAGAAAGACATAAATAAAGTACTTGAAGTGTTTGGGAAATGCATACTACAGGCAGTGCGAGAAACAGTACCAAGAAGAGCCCGTAAACAATATAAACCCTACTGGAGTGGTGAACTGGAACAGTTGGATAATGATGTGGAAGTGTGTAGAAAGCAAGCAGAGGCCACACCCAGCCAAGTGCACCACAATAAATTCCAGCACGCAAAAGCCAAATTCCAAAGGGCCAAGCTGCAGGCTAGACGGAAAATCTGGCAGGAAAAAACAGAGTCTCTGAACTTTGAAAGAGACACAAGGAAATTGTGGAAGCTAATAAAACAACTTAACGATGAGGGCAAAGGGAGAAACTCAAAAATTGCACTACATAAAGATGGAAACATCTTAACAAGAAAGCAAGCAGCTGACCATTTTGCGGATTCATTCGCACAAGATAACAATGTCAAAATTAGTCCAGAGAAAGAACAAGAGATTCGAGAGAAACGGCAACATACAGGACAGAAGGAAATAGTACATGAGGTTCTGGAGGCACCCATCACAATCAGCGAACTGGAGCTAGCCATATCAAAACTGAAAATGAGAAAGTCACCAGGAGCTGATGGTATCTCCAATGAAATGATCAGGAACCTAGGAACAGAGGTCAAAGCAAAGCTGTTGCAGATCTTCAATAACAGTTGGACCTTAGGCAGTGTTCCACAAGCCTGGAGAGAAGCAATCATGATACCCCTCCTAAAATCAGGGAAAGATAGTTCCATTGCCTCTAGCTACAGACCAATTAGCCTCACCAGCTGTCTCTGCAAAACACTGGAGCACATCATCAATCACAGACTGCAGTGGTACATTGAAAGTAAAAACATCCTTGTGCCACAGCAGGCTGGCTTTAGGCAGTGCTACTCTACGGAAGATCAGACAACCTACCTCTCTCAAGAAATTGAGGATGCATTCCAAGAGAAGAAGCTGGTGCTTGCGGCATGGGTAGATTTGAAGAAAGCCTTTGACAAAGTCTGGAAAGAAGGTCTGATGAATAAACTGAGAAACTGCAAAGTCAATGGACGAATGTATAAATGGGTGAAAGCATACTTGCACAACAGAAGAGCCCGAGTACAGATAGACGGACTAAAGAGCAAGAAAGTGCTACTGCGTCACGGTGTTCCCCAGGGCGGAGTCTTGTCCCCCACACTTTTTCTGATCTTCATCAATGATCTCGTTGCTAATCTACCGCATGGAATTAAAGCGACAATGTACGCCGATGACCTGGTTCTATGGAGCACAAATGAACATGCATCAGTGGCCACCAGATTGCTACAAAAAGCTGTAGATACATTTGTTGCATGGGCAAATAGATGGTGTGTCAGCATAAACACTGACAAGTGCAGCACCACGCTATTTACCCTCTCCAAAACAAAAGGCAGGGACCATCCAGATAAATGGAACACCCCTAAGGGAAGATAAAGAACCAACATACCTTGGAGTAACATTTGATGGCAGGCTGACATGGAGAAAGCACATCAACAAAGCAGTAGCAAAAGCCAGAAGGAGAATAGCCATCCTGAGAAAGCTAAGTGGAACCACATGGGGTGCCAGTGGGAAAATACTTAGCAAAGTTTATCAACCGAGCATACGACCACACCTGGAATACGGGTCAACTGCGTGGTGTTCGGCATCAAAATCCACACTACAAGAGCTGGACAAAAGTGCAAAATCAAGCAATTAGAGTCACCACAGGAGGGATGAGATCAAACTCTATAGTGGAAATGGAGAAGATGGGGAGGACACAAGCACTGAGTGAGCGCAGAGATACGAAAACGCTAATACAAGCTAAAAAGTTCCTCAGCTTGCCAGGCCACCCTATGAAGAACAAATTTAAAAACCTAGCTATGGGGCAGTTGAAAAGAAGTAGCTTTATCCACCAGGCCAAACGACTCTGCAGAGAAACCACCGATCTGCCCACAGTTGGTATCCTCCTAACAACTATTCCAGAGCGAACTCCATGGAAAGATGAGCATAGACTATCATTACAAATCCAGACAAAAGTGAGAGGAATATTTGACACGGAAGAACAGAACGGTGTACAGCGCAGACCAGCCACTCTCAGCTTCCTTGATGAAGAATACCCAGAGGACCTCTGGATCCGAGTCTACACAGATGGGTCAGCACAAAATGCTGTTCGGAATGGAGGAGCGGGAGTGTACATAGAATACCCAAATAATACTAGGGACACAGCTAGAGTACCGACAGGAAAGTACTGCCATAACTACGATGCTGAAATTGAGGCAATCAAGATAGCAACAGAGAAATTACTAAATACCAGCAATGGTACACAACCTGTGCTGCTATTGACAGATGCAAAATCAGTACTCGAGGCGCTCCTGTCTGGGAAATTGCCAGTACTAAGGACACTACTTTCTGAACTTAGCAGTCAGCATAAGGTCACCATACAGTGGATACCATCAAACTGTGGAGTACCCGGAAACGATAGAGCTGATCAATTGGCTAAGGAAGGAGCCAAAGAAGAACAGCCTGATGTGCCCGTTACATTCCACCAAAAGAAAATAATGATCAAATCAGTCAGAAAGCCACCAAAACCTGCTCTAGATGACTATATGAAATGGAAACAAATAGGTATTTTAAATTCCTGCGAGAAAAAAACGAACTAAACATTAACAAACGTTGCACATACCTTACAAGGAGATCCACGTGTCGCGAAATACAGGTGAAAAATCCGAAATCAGAAGCACTCAATAAATATAATAAAAATGAATAATAAAATAAGATAAAAAACACACGAACGCATACAATAGACACACAGACGTTTCGATTCTAAGAATCTTTGTCAATGACAACACAGATAAACAACGACAGAAACACAAGCACACGACCTATCATTTATGATGCACAACCTGATATTTACATGTGGGGCAGGAAATGTGACTAGGCCAGCTGCGAAAACGCGTGGCGCAGAATTGAAAATGGGTTGCCAAAAAGGATTTGAGTAGCCAAAAATATGTGAACAGTCTGCTATGAAAACATAGAAATGTGGGGACAATTAGGTCTAGATATCGCGGGGGGGGGGGGGGGGGGAGAACAGCACGGTAATAGGTAGTGTAAACAATTGGGGAAGATGCCACAGTTATACTGTAGCGTCCACGACAGTATTCATTCCTGCCGGGTGGATGCATCCCAGATTGTTGATTAGCTGGCATTCAATTCTAAGTCTGACACAGCTATTTGAGAAGCAGGGTTTTAATGCGGTGACACATGCATCGTCGGCTCCATTGTGGTTGGAGGAATTGAAATGGTTGGGGACAGGTTTGTCAGCGCCCTGATTGATGTCTCTGAGGTGTTCTCTAAAACGATCCGCAAGACGTCTGCCCGTTTGGCCAATGTATTTCATGTCACATCGTTTGCAGATGATAACATAAATCAGATTGCGGGATGTGCAGGTGAAACAATCTTTCAAGGTGAAGGTGCCTCGGGGAAATGCAATTTCTGGTGTCTGAACAACGTATGGGCATGTCAGACAGTTCCTACGATGGCATTCAAAGGTGCCCACGGATGAGGTAACCGTGGGGAGGCGACTGTGCACAAGGTGGTCTCTGAGGCTCTGGTTACGGCGGAAAATTACCCTGGGGCCATTTGAGAATACCTCACGAGTGGTAGGATCCGATTCCAAGATGGACCAGTGTCTCAGGAAAATTTGCTTGATGGCATAGGCATGTGGATGGAAGGTGAGGATAAGCTTGGGTTCATTGTTCTGAGGTCGCGTATGCTTGGCGAGGGACATTTCCCGCGAGACCTGGGTTATGCGACAGAGAGCTGTCGACAAGACGTCCTCTGGGTAGGACCGTCTGCGGAAAAAGTCCAGCATTTCGTGGGCTCTCTCGAGGAAGTCATTATCATCCTGACAGATGCGACGAAGGCGGAGTAGCTGGGAATATGGGATGGAATCTTTGCAGCTTTTGGGGTGGGATGAGCTGTACAGGAGGAAACCGTGAGCATCAGTAGGTTTATAGTACACGGAGGTCGTGAGGCCTGTAGGGTTTAACTTGATGGTGGTGTCAAGGAAATTGACAGAGGTGGTGGAAATTTCTGAGGTGAATTGGATCGATGGATGGAAGTTCTTGACATAATTAATGAACCGGTTCAGTTCCGCCTCTGGCATGTCAGTGAGACCTATGCCGTCATCGATGTAGCGTCGGTAAAAAGAAGGGAGAAGACCATTATAGCTGAGTTCAATCTGGTGTTCCAGATGTCCCATAAATACACATGCGTAGCTGGGTCCCATTTTAGTGCCCATGGCGACACCGCTGATTTGTTCAAAGTAGTGGCCATTGAACTCAATTTGCCATAGTGGCCATTGAGTAGTGTTCCATTGAGTTCAATGGCCACTACTTTGAACAAATCAGCGGTGTCGCCATGGGCACTAAAATGGGACCCAGCTACGCATGTGTATTTATGGGACATCTGGAACACCAGATTGAACTCAGCTATGATGGTCTTCTCCCTTCTTTTTACCGACGCTACATCGATGACGGCATAGGTCTCACTGACATGCCAGAGGCGGAAGTGAACCGGTTCATTAATTATGTCAAGAACTTCCATCCATCGATCCAATTCACCTCAGAAATTTCCACCACCTCTGTCAATTTCCTTGACACCACCATCAAGTTAAACCCTAGAGGCCTCACGACCTCCGTGTACTATAAACCTACTGATGCTCACGGTTTCCTCCTGTACAGCTCATCCCACCCCAAAAGCTGCAAAGATTCCATCCCATATTCCCAGCTACTCCGCCTTCGTCGCATCTGTCAGGATGGTAATGACTTCCTCGAGAGAGCCCACGAAATGCTGGACTTTTTCCGCAGACGGTCCTACCCAGAGGACGTCTTGTCGACAGCTCTCTGTCGCATAACCCAGGTCTCGCGGGAAATGTCCCTCGCCAAGCATACGCGACCTCAGAACAATGAACCCAAGCTTATCCTCACCTTCCATCCACATGCCTATGCCATCAAGCAAATTTTCCTGAGACACTGGTCCATCTTGGAATCGGATCCTACCACTCGTGAGGTATTCTCAAATGGCCCCAGGGTAATTTTCCGCCGTAACCAGAGCCTCAGAGACCACCTTGTGCACAGTCGCCTCCCCACGGTTACCTCATCCGTGGGCACCTTTGAATGCCATCGTAGGAACTGTCTGACATGCCCATACGTTGTTCAGACACCAGAAATTGCATTTCCCCGAGGCACCTTCACCTTGAAAGATTGTTTCACCTGCACATCCCGCAATCTGATTTATGTTATCATCTGCAAACGATGTGACATGAAATACATTGGCCAAACGGGCAGACGTCTTGCGGATCGTTTTAGAGAACACCTCTGTCGTGTCCTCCTTTAAAGTGTCGTCCCTGGAGTGAGGAGATCCGACACCCACATTATAATATTTTTTTTCCTTCTCAATATTCTGGAGAATCCACCAGCTTCCGTCCAACACACTCCATCAGCCTATGGACACCTTTTCCTATCACTCTCTCACTGTCGTACTATGCCCCCTTCTCATACTTCCCCAACGCAACATACTCAACAACTCTTGCTTCTAGAAATTAATAAAGAGTAATTTATTAAAATAAAAGTGTAACGTATATGAGACGTGTATGTGAAGAAAATGTGTGACGTGTTCTATAAAGTGTGTAGACTCTGACTCTCAGACAGCAACCCAGTCAGCTGATCCCAGAAAAGATAGACCACAGCACGTTACGTCAGAACATGTACTTCTCACCCGTTGCCGAAACCATCTTGCCGGATACTGCTTTGCCTCTGTAGACCTCTGGTAATCCAATTTCATGAACATCCGAAATAGACACCGGTGGTATTAACAGTTAATCATGGACCGGTTGCCCTCTACACAATGTCCGTTCCTAACGTTCCTTAACAAACTGCACAAGTCTTTTGTAGTGTGTACGCAGTTAGTTAGTTAGTTAGTTAGTCGACAGATCATCCTCGTTGCACATCGAACCATTCAGTCCATAAGTGCTAATTTCTAATGTTAATTGTTGCTGTACTAACACTAGGTACTCTTAGCCGGTTCTCGGTTCGTTACTACTGTCTAATGCTGTGTGGTGCATCAGTATGCATCACTCTCTTTGATGAATCAATTTCCTTCTAGCGTAAGTTACGTTCTGTATGCAACTCTAGTGACTCTTGAACTGGTGTTCTTCCTAATGGGTTTTTTAAGTCTTTCCCAAACTTGTATAGTTTCCTTGGATCTGGTAGGGAACCTAGGATAGAAACAACACATCTGGTGATAGTACTAGTCACTGATCCTTTCGGCTGAGTGTAAGCCTATCACCTTGCTTAATGATCTTAAGCTAACTAGACTTAGTCATAGAGCAGATTAGCTACCCACCTAGAGCCGAATCAGCTATGATAAGAAAAGACCACTAAACAGAGTGCAACCTCAGTATTCTATTCACCTTAGCAGAGCCAATATCACTATTCTACTCTAACTAGTTTCCACTAACAGTGCTAATCATCACACTATAGTTTAACAAGGCTACAGTCTATATTAATTAGAACTAATAGACTATATTGACTACCTTATGTAAAAACTGTCTCATTCCCGGGATGGCTACTACACTTTGCCATAACGGCACATGCTAGTTAATGTTAAATTAATCTAACACTGTAGAGCTCTCCCACAAACACGTCCATCATAATCCACGGTTCTTGGTCAACTCCCCCTAGTTGATCCCAACTCGGGTTTATATGGCAAACTACCAAAGTTGGCCACGTGACGTTCTCCTTTATGCCCCCACACAGGTGGCACAGTGGCAGATCATCTCCTGTCAGGGATCCATCCTCCCTGGCTCCATTAATGTTAGATTTGTCATCACTGGTTGTGACATCCAAAACAATCTAGAGAGTTACTGTACAGTTCCAACAAAGAGTTTTTCCCAACACGCTGTCAATCTTCTCGATGTTCCGGAAACAAGACTTGACAGATGTACTGTTTCCTGTCTCTCGCTGCCAATTCCGGTTTGTCTCTGACTGTTGACAAACTGTCAAGCTTCTGTTCAGTGGTGACAATCCCAGCAGCCATTTCGCCTGATGTCCGGAACTATAACTGACAGACAGGGCTGTTCCATGTACTGAGCCGGGCAAGGCTATGTGATTCTAAATGTTTATAAACTGCCAACGCATTGTATCCCTTCCTTCTCACTCACCACCAAATGTGTTTATGGGCTGACACGATGTAACCTGTGCAGCTGTGTTTACTCTGTTAGTACGACTGTTGTGGCCTAGAAAATATACGCCAAGCAAACGTCGGTATTATTATCTGGTTAACTCATGGCGAGCTCGTGACATAGGCCCCCTCTTAAGAGAGTAGTCCATCTCACTCTTCTCCACCATGAGTTAAATCCAGATGATTCATTCCTCTTCTTCAGGAGCTGGGTGTCTTGACAAGAAGTCCGCTCCAACATTTTCCTTCCCAGGAATGTACTCTACTGTGAAATTATACGGTTGAAGTAACAACGACCACCGCATCAAACGGGCGTTGAGCTTCTGAGAAGTAGCCAGGAACATCAGGGGCTGATGATCCGACTGAACCCGAAACTTAACTCCATACAAATATGGCTGAAATTTTTGCACTGCCCATACGAGGGACAAGCACTCTCTCTCGACGGTTGAATAATTCCTCTCCGCCTGTAGAAGTTTCTTACTTGCGTATGCCACAGGTTTCAAAACCGAAGCATCGTCTTTTCCTTCCTATAACAAAGCGGCTCCAATTCCAATCGCACTCGCATCTGTTCTCAACACAAATGGTTTTGAAAGGTCAGGGAGCTGTAATACAGGTTTGCTGACCAAGGCCTCCTTTAACTGACTATAGGCATTCTCACATTCTGGTGTCCAAATGATTTGATCCGGTAATCCCTTTTTCAAGGTTTCCGTCAACGGAGCTCCCAGTTCCGTGAAATGTGGGATAAATTTGTGGTAGAACCCACACAACGAGAGAAAAGATCGCACATCCTTCTTCGTTTTTGGCCTTGGTGCATTTCTGATTTTCTCCAGGTTCTTCTCTTCTGGAACAATGTGTCCTGGAGTGATGGTGTGACCTAGAAATTCCAGAGTCTGGTAACCAATCATGCACTTGGTTGGACGAGCAGTAAGCCCTGCTTCCTTGAGCCTATTAAACACTCTCTCCAAGGATTGTAAGTGGTCATCCAAGCTGTCACTGTAAATCAGAATATCATCCATGAATGAGATGATGGACGGATCCTGTAACGGATCTAGTAAAGTCCTCATCATGCGTGTAAACACACTAGGTGCATTGCTGAGTCCAAAGGGCATGACTTTGAATTCGTAGTGTCCACTGGGTGTACTGAAAGCTAACAGTGGTCGAATCTCCGGTTTGACTGGTATCTGATAGTACCCCCGACTCAGATCCACCTTTGAAAAGTACCGAGCCTTATGGAGCCTAGCGAATAACTGAGTTGGATTCGGCAAAGGTTCCACCTGAAACTGTGTATGACTGTTCAGAAGTCGGTAATCTATACACAACCTGTGTTCTCCACTTGGTTTGCGTAACAAAACTACCCCCGCATTGTATGGGGATGTGGATGGTGCAATCACGTCATCCTCCAGCAGTTTTTTTATTTCCTCCTCCAGGGCCTTTTCTTTAGAGAATGGCACTGGGTAAACCTTTTGGCGAACAGGCTCCTGTGTGGTCAAAGTCATCTCGAACTCCACCAACCTCGTTCGTCCTGGTTTATCAGTCAATATCTCCTTATGAGACTTGAGAACCTGGGTTATCCTTTCCCTCTCCTGGGAGGTCAGATCAGGGTTCACTTGCACATCCCTATAGGTTTCCTGGTGTACTAAGGGATATTCCCTGCCCTCGCTGGTTCCCACTTCCGTCTCCACTGCAACTGCCATGGCCATGAGGTGAGCTGCCTTGTCTCCGGGTCTCTCTTCGTATTTCCGCAAGAGATTGATATGGAAAATCTTCGACTTTCCCCGGATCCGGATCTGATAGTTGGTTCTGGATATCACCCTTTCCACGGGAAATGGTCCTTGCCAACCTATCTCCAGTTTGTTGTTTCCCTTTGGGAGTAGCAACAAGACTATTTCCCACCTCTAGAGATCTTTCTTTAGACCTACGGTTGTAGTAAGCCGCATGTCTTTTCCTGGCCTTTTTCAAGTTTTGATTTGCCAGAGTCCATCCCTTGTGGAGTTTTTCTTTCAGTTCCTCCACGTATTTGTAGGATGAGATCACTTCTTCTGACGTCCCCTCTTCAGTCCAACTCCTCAACATGGCTTCCAACGGTCCTTTGATTGGACGACCAAACAGCAACGTAGCGGGTGGTAGTCCTGTTGAGCCATGAGGAACTTCCCGATAGGCAAAGAGTGCTGCTGGGATATATTCATCCCACCTATCAGGTTTTTCCTGCGCTAATTTCCTGAGCATTGTCATCAACGTGCCGTTGAAACGCTCTACTTGTCCATTGGCTTGAGGGTGGTAAGGGCTGGTATGTATGTGGTTAGAGTGAAACACCCTAAATACCTCCTCCATGAGTTTTCCACAAAACTGAGATCCATTATCCGTCAGAATTTGATCTGGAAAGCCTAATCTTGTAAAGGCCTCCATCAGTGCGTCCGCCACTCGTTTCGAGTCAATCGTGGTCAACGGTATAGCCTCACCCCACATTGTACAGCAATCCACCATTGTGAGTATATACATGTTCCTCTTCCTAGTCCTGGGAAGTGGACCCACGATATCGATGGCTACCCTCTCGAAAGGAGAGTTCATGCTGGGCATCTCACCCAACATCACCGGTGCTGTCCAGTGTTTCGGTGCCACCCTCTGGCACTCAGGGCATGACTTCACATACCGACGCACATCATCTGTCATTCCCGGCCAATAGTAATGGCAGGAAATCCGCTGCATGGTGGCGGCAATACCCATGTGTCCACTAAAGGAGATGGTATGCCCCATATGAAGAATCTGGGACCGATGAGCTTTCGGGACGACCAACTGACCGTATAGGTTGTCTCCCCTTCCTGCTCTCCTGTAGAGTATCCTATTCTTCATGTAGTACTGCCCCCGTCCTGGTGGATCAGCACTTTTCTGCAGCTTTCTGTAGCAAGGACGTAAAGTATCATCCTCACTCTGGGCAGTTCGTAGCTCCCCCGGCATTGGGTTAGTCACAATTGCGTCTGCCTCTTCCGTTTTCGTCTGAGAACGAGTCTGCATTGCTCCCATATGGATTGGCTCCCTGGGCATTCCCAGAAAGACATACCGGCAACCTAGGATGACTGGAAAAATGGGATCGGTCAATACAGCGGCCTTGATGGTGCCGGTGACGTACCTTGACCGAATCTCCACATTAGTAATAGGCAACTTCATGACTACAGCACTCTTCTGAGCAGGCTGTATATCCAATGTCTCACCTGTGAATTGTTCTGGATGTACCAGATCCGCAGAAATCACGGCCTCCCCGTCCAGTCCTGTGTCGTATAAACACTCCACTTGACGACCGTTAACCTCTACCAATTCCACTACAGGTGGTTTTTCCTGGTCTGGAGTCTCTTCCTCGGCCTCGACCTGTTCGGTGGGCTCCACCTTAGGTTTTCCTGAGCACACGACGAATTGAGTGTCTCCTGACTCTCCTCTGCAGTCAATAGCATTGTGCGTATTCGACTGGCCTTGGTTGCACCATTTCCCTGTCCTAGATGTTCTATTGCCAGCCTTGAGTGAGCTCTCCTGGTGGCGAGCTTCCTTGTTGACCTTGGCATTTTCCCTGACAACCTCCTTGGAAGTCACTTGACATGCTGCGAAGTGAGGGTTCTTAGCCTTCGATTTGCAGTCCCTCGTATTGTGAGAGGGTGACTTACAAATTGAACACCACTTCTCCGACCACGGTCGTTTAGGTGTAGAGCTTGAAGTGCTCTTGCTTCCCTCCTTCTTCTTCTCTGAACTATCCTCTGATTTTTGCACATAAGGTTCCCACTTTTTTGTTCCTGAGTTTTTGGTTTTCTTCTTGTCATGTTTCTCTTGACTTTTGGTGTTGGTGGAAAGGTTTTCCCCTGCCTCCCCATGTACTTCGACGAACCGTTCTGCTAATTTAGTCACGAGGTCAATACGTTCCGCTCCTTGTTCTCCCAGAAACGTCCTGAGAGGTTTAGACATTTGCTTCTTCAACTGGTCGACCACCATGAGCTCTTCCAGACTCTCATAGTCATGTGCGAACCCAGCCAAATCCATCCACTTGTGGAGATAAGATTTTAGACGCAAACTGTAGGCGGCAAACAACTCCCCCGGTTCTCGTTTCGCTGCTCGAAATTTTTTCCGGTAGGTATGTGACGTAACCTCGAATCGTTTCAGCAGAGCCGTCTTTAACTCGTCATAATTGTTCTCATGTCCTGGTGGCAGGCGAGTATAAACCTCGTATCCCGTCCCGCGTAATCCCTGGGATAGCTTAAGATTCCATTTGTTACGCTCCAGACCCATAGCAACTGACATAGCCTCGAAGCGTTGAAGGTATTGGTCAATCTTCTCTTTGTCCTCCTCGTAGACCGCTAAAGGAAACTTCATAGCATGGTACCCATGTCCACCTACTGGTGTTGATCCTGGGATGGAGGAACCTCCAACTGCTCCCTCAGTTTCTCCATTAGATTGACTCTTCAACTCGAGTTCCCTCATCCGGTACTCGTGCTCCCTTTTCTGTGCTTCTTGTTCAGCTTCTAATTTCCTAGCTGCTTGCTCAGCTTCAAATTTCCTAGCTGCTTGCTCAGCTTCCAATTTCCTAGCTGCTTGTTCCAACTCCATCCTTCTCAATTCCAGCTCGGCCTTTCGATCTTCCCTTTCTGCTTGACGATACTCTCTCTCCACTTCCTGTATGTAATCCGTTAGAGCAGACCCCGACAGTCCCATGTCTTCCCCCTTTGCCCTTAATTCTAACGTGGTAAGTTTAGGGGTGGCCATTATACAGAAAGGTAAGCTATCAGGTCTAGTACAATATAACTGCAAATTACTATACAGATATATGAACAAGTACTATAAATCTAGATATACCACACACAGCACATTCACTCAGTGACAAGAGTAGAATCAGGACCACAGACCTATGCAGACGTGTGAAGTGTGAACAGGTAAGATATTAGTCCTAACCCCTATCCACATTCACTCTAGCTGGATTCTCCAAAATGATATCTCCCTCTTATAACTAAAGATCCCGTGTCAAAAGACCCCGTTGTCAGAAGATCCCACTGTCAAAGGTTCCTGTTTGCAGGAGATCTCGCTGTCAAAGGGTTCCGTTTACGGGAGATCCCGCTGTCCAAAGATTCCGTTTACGAGAGATCCCGCTGTCCAAAGATCCCGTTATCGAGAGATCCCGCTGTCCAAAGATCCCGTTATCGAGCCCCCAATAATGTCGTGTCCTCCTTTAAAGTGTCGTCCCTGGAGTGAGGAGATCCGACACCCACATTATAATATTTTTTTTCCTTCTCAATATTCTGGAGAATCCACCAGCTTCCGTCCAACACACTCCATCAGCCTATGGACACCTTTTCCTATCACTCTCTCACTGTCGTACTATGCCCCCTTCTCATACTTCCCCAACGCAACATACTCAACAACTCTTGCTTCTAGAAATTAATAAAGAGTAATTTATTAAAATAAAAGTGTAACGTATATGAGACGTGTATGTGAAGAAAATGTGTGACGTGTTCTATAAAGTGTGTAGACTCTGACTCTCAGACAGCAACCCAGTCAGCTGATCCCAGCAAAGATAGACCACAGCACGTTACGTCAGAACATGTATTTCTCACCCGTTGCCGAAACCATCTTGCCGGATACTGCTTTGCCTCTGTAGACCTCTGGTAATCCAATTTCATGAACATCCGAAATAGACACCGGTGGTATTAACAGTTAATCATGGACCGGTTGCCCTCTACACAATGTCCGTTCCTAACGTTCCTTAACAAACTGCACAAGTCTTTTGTAGTGTGTACGCAGTTAGTTAGTTAGTTAGTTAGTCGACAGATCATCCTCGTTGCACATCGAACCATTCAGTCCATAAGTGCTAATTTCTAATGTTAATTGTTGCTGTACTAACACTAGGTACTCTTAGCCGGTTCTCGGTTCGTTACTACTGTCTAATGCTGTGTGGTGCATCAGTATGCATCACTCTCTTTGATGAATCAATTTCCTTCTAGCGTAAGTTACGTTCTGTATGCAACTCTAGTGACTCTTGAACTGGTGTTCTTCCTAATGGGTTTTTTAAGTCTTTCCCAAACTTGTATAGTTTCCTTGGATCTGGTAGGGAACCTAGGATAGAAACAACACATCTGGTGATAGTACTAGTCACTGATCCTTTCGGCTGAGTGTAAGCCTATCACCTTGCTTAATGATCTTAAGCTAACTAGACTTAGTCATAGAGCAGATTAGCTACCCACCTAGAGCCGAATCAGCTATGATAAGAAAAGACCACTAAACAGAGTGCAACCTCAGTATTCTATTCACCTTAGCAGAGCCAATATCACTATTCTACTCTAACTAGTTTCCACTAACAGTGCTAATCATCACACTATAGTTTAACAAGGCTACAGTCTATATTAATTAGAACTAATAGACTATATTGACTACCTTATGTAAAAACCGTCTCATTCCCGGGATGGCTACTACACTTTGCCATAACGGCACATGCTAGTTAATGTTAAATTAATCTAACACTGTAGAGCTCTCCCACAAACACGTCCATCATAATCCACGGTTCTTGGTCAACTCCCCCCTAGTTGATCCCAACTCGGGTTTATATGGCAAACTACCAAAGTTGGCCACGTGACGTTCTCCTTTATGCCCCCACACAGGTGGCACAGTGGCAGATCATCTCCTGTCAGGGATCCATCCTCCCTGGCTCCATTAATGTTAGATTCGTCATCACTGGTTGTGACATCCAAAACAATCTAGAGAGTTACTGTACAGTTCCAACAAAGAGTTTTTCCCAACACGCTGTCAATCTTCTCGATGTTCCGGAAACAAGACTTGACAGATGTACTGTTTCCTGTCTCTCGCTGCCAATTCCGGTTTGTCTCTGACTGTTGACAAACTGTCAAGCTTCTGTTCAGTGGTGACAATCCCAGCAGCCATTTCGCCTGATGTCCGGAACTATAACTGACAGACAGGGCTGTTCCATGTACTGAGCCGGGCAAGGCTATGTGATTCTAAATGTTTATAAACTGCCAACGCATTGTATCCCTTCCTTCTCACTCACCACCAAATGTGTTTATGGGCTGACACGATGTAACCTGTGCAGCTGTGTTTACTCTGTTAGTACGACTGTTGTGGCCTAGAAAATATACGCCAAGCAAACGTCGGTATTATTATCTGGTTAACTCATGGCGAGCTCGTGACAACCTCAGAGACATCAATCAGGGCGCTGACAAACCTGTCCCCAACCATTTCAATTCCTCCAACCACAATGGAGCCGACGATGCATGTGTCACCGCATTAAAACCCTGCTTCTCAAATAGCTGTGTCAGACTTAGAATTGAATGCCAGCTAATCAACAATCTGGGATGCATCCACCCGGCAGGAATGAATACTGTCGTGGACGCTACAGTATAACTGTGGCATCTTCCCCAATTGTTTACACTACCTATTACCGTGCTGTTCTCTCCCCCCCCCCCCCGCGATATCTAGACCTAATTGTCCCCACATTTCTATGTTTTCATAGCAGACTGTTCACATATTTTTGGCTACTCAAATCCTTTTTGGCAACCCATTTTCAATTCTGCGCCACGCGTTTTCGCAGCTGGCCTAGTCACATTTCCTGCCCCACATGTAAATATCAGGTTGTGCATCATAAGTGATAGGTCGTGTGCTTGTGTTTCTGTCGTTGTTTATCTGTGTTGTCATTGACAAAGATTCTTAGAATCGAAACGTCTGTGTGTCTATTGTATGCGTTCGTGTGTTTTTTATCTTATTTTATTATTCATTTTTATTATATTTATTGAGTGCTTCTGATTTCGGATTTTTCACCTGTATTTCGCGACACGTGGATCTCCTTGTAAGGTATGTGCAACGTTTGTTAATGTTTAGTTCGTTTTTTTCTCGCAGGAATTTAAAATACCTATTTGTTTCCATTTCATATTGTTATATCCTGCTGCAGCCGCTGCTTTTTCTCTCTAGATGACTACCACGTTATGGACAGACCAGAACAAGTCATTATTCTGCGCCTCAGAACAGGGCACAATAGATTACGCAACCACATGTATACAAAATTCAAGATTGGTGACTCAGCCATGTGCACATGTGGATTGGCGTCGCAGACAGCAGAGCACATACTCCAAGACTGCCCAAAATATAACATATCTAGGCAAACCTTCTGGCCTAGAGAGATGACAGTGGAAGATAAACTCTATGGACCGCTGTGTGAACTGAAAAAGACAGTTCAATTCATACAAGAGGCAGCATTGTAGTTATAGACATATCTCAAGCGAACGAAAGAAGAAGAAGAAGAAGAACTTCTGCGGTACTTGTAATTTACGTCCCCAAGTCAAGAAATCAACATTTTAGTTTAACTGACCAGTGTAGGGGTTGGATCCGCTACTTCGGCACCAGCCGACCAGAAGTTTAAGACTGAGCGTACTTATCTGTTCGGCCATGCTGGCCTAAGACAAGCTAATGAATGGTTTTAGTTTATTAGTAATTCTGTGAGTCGTCATCTATGTGGTCTAATATCATTGAACAAACACATAGAGGGGAATAACAATGAACTAAGACATAGGAAGGAATATCAGTGAACAACAATATAAAGAGGAATATCCATGAATAACGATATAAAGAGGGATATCAATGAACAACAATATAAAGAGGAATATCAATGAACAATAATATAAAGCAGAATATCAATTAGCAATATAAAGAGGAATATCAATAAAATAACATATAAAAAGGAATATCAATGAACACTTTAAAGAGAAATATCAATGAACAACAATATAAAGAGGAATATCAATGAACAACAATATAAAGAGGAATATCAATAAACTAATAGATAAAGACGAATATAAATAAACAACCATCATTGGCTCCTTTCCGTCTTGACAGTCGATAGTTTGGTACATTGTGCTTCAGAAATCCTTAATAATTATAATCCATGGCGTTGGCGAATGTGACTGATTAGGTCAAATCGTGCTGTAAATGTTCGTGCACATTGGATGCATGTGACAACATGGTCATTTCCACCACCATGCACCATCTTACGGCTCTCAAGCTCTGTGTGTGCTTTATCTGCAATCATTTTATCCTTTGTCTTTATTCCATTTCTGATAATTGCCCTCCATGCAACACGTTCAGCGGCGACTTGCTCCTAATATGCATTATCAATGCCTGTATCAGTCATGTTCCGCTTACACACATCGTTGCATCGTTGTAGAGACCGACCCTGAGATCTCCTACTCATCTGTAATTCACCAAAAAAGATGTCCTTTGGTATTTTACTATCATCCATCCTCCTAACGTGTCATATCCATCTAAGTCTACGAAGACTGAGCATGGAACACACCGTCACACAACCTTATCTTTCCAATACTTCAGTATTTGTGATTTTGTCTTGCCACTTAATATCAAGTATTCTTCGCAGACACCGCATATGAAAGCTGTTTAAATGGTTCTCTTGGTGTGAGTAAGTTGTCCAGGTTTCACTGCCATAAAGAAGAGTACTAAGGACACAGGCTTGGTAGACAAGGATTTCTGTTTTGGCAGTAAGCTTCTTGTTCTCCCAGACTCTGTTTGCTAACATGTTCATTGTTGTTGCTGCCTTACCAATCTTGATGTTGATTTCCTGATCTAGGGATAATTTGCTATTTACTTCTGATCCTAGATATGTAAAATGGTCTACTATCTCCAGTTCAGCGTCGTCAATAAAGATTGATAGAACCCCATGTGCACCTTGTGACATAATCTGCGTCTTCTTTTTGTTTATTGTTAAACCAAATTCAGAACTAGCATTGGGGAATGCAGATAGTAGATGTTGTATTTCTTCCTCAGAGTGGGTCGTAATTGCAGCATCATCCGCAAAAAGCAACTCTCTGATTAGTACCCTCCTAACTTTGGTCTTGGCCCTCAATTTCTGAGCATTATAGAGGCCGCTATCTGAGCGTGAGTGAGTGTATATGTCGGCATCCTTATCACGAAAGGCATGTTTCAGTAGAAGTGAAAAGTATATTCCAAAGAGGGTGGGGGATATTATACAATCTTGCCTGACTCCACTCTTGATTTCAAACTTTTCTGAAGGTGCACCATCAAACTTGATTATACACTTCATGCCTGTGTGGAACGATTCCACAATGGACAGAAGAGTTGGCGGGCAACCATTCTTATTTAGTGCCTTGAACAGACCCCACGACTGACTAAATAAAATGCCTTTAAGTCAATAAACAGTGGTTGATTTTGTTCCCGGCATTTCTCTTGCATTTGTCGCATTGAGAATATCATATCAATGGTAGACCGGTTCTGTCGGAAACCACATTGTGATTCGTGGTAGACATGATCTCCTATGACTTGCAGTATGCGCAGAACAATTCTGGCAAATACTTCCCAACAATACACAGAAGTGAGATATCCCTATAGTTGTTACAGTCGCTTCGATTGCCTTTGTTCTTGTACAGTATTATGATGCTTGTCGAAATGAGAATATCATATCAATGGTAGACCGGTTCTGTCGGAAGCCGCATTGTGATTCGGGGTAGATTTGATCTCCTATGACTTGCAGTCTGCGCAGAACAATTCTGGCAAATACTTTCCCAACAATACACAAAATCGAAATCGTGTGGGATTTGTCCTTCTCGCCAGCATAGCTCTATTAGCTGGTGGATCTGTAGAGTGAGTGTGTCTTGCCCACCCTTGATAACCTCTATTGGAATCCCATGGTTAGCTGGAGCCTTGCAAGATGCAAGTTCATTTATAGCACACTTAACTTCTGTTATGGTGGGAAGTGTGCCTAGGTGTCAAAAGTTGGTAGAGCCTCTATGGCGATAAGAGCATCATCCGCTAGTTTAGTCTCACTTAAGTAAAGCTTCAAATAGTGCTCTCCTCGTCTATCCATCTGCTGTTCCTTATAAGTGATGATTTCTCCAGTCACTGTTTTCAGTGGTGCACTTCTTTTGATCATTGGACCACAGGCTTTCTCTATCCATTCATACATGCTTCCGATGTTTCCC
Source organism: Cepaea hortensis (assembly GCA_963921405.1). Lineage (NCBI taxonomy): Eukaryota > Metazoa > Mollusca > Gastropoda > Stylommatophora > Helicidae > Cepaea > Cepaea hortensis. The sequence goes on from OY992876.1 coordinate 420,829,154, forward strand.
TTATCACTTGCGTTTTGAATGGACTCACATAACTTGATTCAATAGTCATTTGCACTCTACCTGGCAGAATTTGTCACATCCTTCCTAGCTTGCTTCAGCTCACTGAGAATGTTACGCGTTGTTCTTTCCTTTTTTCTTAAGAGAGCTATCTTCTTTTTATCAATCAAGGGCTGCAGTGTCTGGCTGTTTGCCTCAAACTAATCCCGCCACTTGTGATCCACAGTGCCGTAAACCCCTACCGCAGTTTTATAAAGTTTCCTTTACCCCACTTCTCAATTACTGTACAATTTTCTGAAATATCAGTGAAAGCGTCTTTAGGTTGCTGTTGAAACTCAAAGCCTTTTTCAGGATCGTGAGTGTTAATAATATTAAGCCTGGAGCTAGATTTGTGTTTAGCAGTGTAGATTCTCTTGGTCTCAGTCTAACCCTTGCAACAACCAAAGAATGATCCGTATCACAGAGAGCAATGTGGTAACTTCGAGTTAATGGTGTATGGTTCTTATGTTGTCTCCGTGTGATGATGAAGTCCAGCTGATGCCAATGGCCGGTCTTGGATGTTTTCATGTGACCTTATGCAGCTCTTCTGTTTTAAAAAAGGAGTGTGTATTACATAGGTCATTTCTAGTGGGATGCTCCAGCAGCCTTTGCCCATTTTCATTCATGCGGCCAATGTTGTATTTTCCAAGACACACTGGCCATGAACTCGAGTCCTTGCCCACACGAGCATTGAAATCACCGAATATATAAATGTAGTCGGATTTTGGAACTACCTTGATCACAGAGTTTAACTCTTCATAGAACGAATCATTCACATTATCAGAGGAAGCGAGTGTCTTTGCATATGCAGTAATAATCGTTCTATGTGTTTGCCAAGCGCATGGATAGAAGTCTTTCGTTACCTCCAGCTGGAATTTAAATCATTCCCAGTAGCGAATTCTTCACTTCAAAGCGCACACCATGTTATCTTTTTTTCTGCCTGACCTCTACCCTTCCAAATAAAGGTGTAATTGTTTTCCCTGAGTGACCCTTCCTTAGCGAGGCGATACTCCTGCAGGTCAGCAATATCAATGTTAAGACGATTGAGTTTGGTATCAATCACAGCCGTTTTTCTCACATCGTTAATATTCGTCAAGTCAGTGGAACATCCTCGAAACATGGTTCTTACGTTCCAGGTTGCAAGCTGTAGCTTAAGATTCTTATTTTCCCTTTAATTAGTACCTGGTGCATTGGTTTTACAGCCTGCGATTCAGATTTTGTCCTAGCCCCAAGCACCCATTGAAGCAGGCAGGCTGTGGCGGTTCAGCACCCAACTGGCCGGGGGCTGACCAGCTTGAGGTGGGCGGTAGTTGATCAGTGACACCTGCAGGTGTCGCTTTGATTCCGAGACCGGTTAAGATGGGGTTATTGCCTCTCCATAGCACAAAGCCAGGGCTAAAATATAGAGACCCTGTGTTGCCCATGCAGCATGATCCCTCTCTCCTCCTGCCTAGTTCACTCCAGAGGAAAGGTAACACCAATACATCTGGAACAAGACAAGCTGCAGAAGCTGCCGGATCAGCAAAGCAATGCACTAACTGTCCTCCTGTCGGAGCTTCGATCCTTGACCAGCTGCCAACCAAGGCTTAGGGCCTGGTCTGCCCTGTCATGACATTTTGTCTTTAGGTTGCATTTCCTCGCACCAGGATAAGGCTTGTACCCTCCCAATTGCGCTCTTCCGTCCGAAGCCGTTGACACAATGTGGGGGGTCGGGTTTGGTAAGCGCCGCCCAACATTTAGCACTAACAGAAAGCAGGTGAATAACAATATAAAGAGGAATATAAATGAACTAAGATATCAGCAGAAATATTAATGAACAAACATATAAAGAGGAATATCAATGAACATTATAAAGAGGAATATCAATAAAATAACACATAAAGAGGAATAATAACGAACACTATACAGAGGAATATCAATGAACAACAATATAAAGAGGAATATCAATGAATTAAGACATAAAAAGGGATATAAATAACAACAATATAAAGAGGGATATCAATGAACAAAAATATAAAGAGGAATATAACTGATAACAATATAAAGAGGAATATCAATGAACAACAATATATAGAGGAATATCAATGATTAAACATAAAAGAGCATTATAAATAATCCATAATGGAAAGAGGAATATCAATGAACGACAATATAAAGAGGAATATCAATGAATAATAATATACAGAGGACAATTAATGAACAACAATATAAAGAGGAATATCAATTAAAAATATAAAGAGGAAAAAAAAAATATAAAGAGGACTATCAATGAACAATATAAAGAGCAATATAAATGCACAACAATATAAAGAGGAATATCAATTAACGACAATATAAAGAGAAATATCAATGAACCACATTATAAAGAGGAATATAAAAGAACAATATGAAGAGGAATATCAAGAAAATAACGTATAAAGAGGAATATCAATGAACTAAGACACAAAGAGGAATATCAATGAACAAAAATATAAAGAGGAATATCAAATAAAAACAATATAAAGACGAATTTAAATGAACAACAATATAAAAAGGACTGTCCATTGTGACGAAACGGATAAAGAACGGCAGATCTCTGCATAATATCCCTTTGAAGGGAGTGCGATGCGTTGGTCTCCCTTGAATTAATATCAATTAATAGGGGATTCCCCATCGGAAAATAGTGCGGGACGGAGCTATTCTAGTTATTTATGGAAAATCTAGAATGTTCTCCCAAGTGCGTACATGGTAGAGATCTCTAAGTTCACGCGTGCTTCATGCAGCACGGGGTGGGGGAACTTATCGTGACTCTGGTTTTCTTCATGTATCATGAAAGTCACGCGGCCCGTGTAGGCGAGTGGAAGGCGCACTGACTTTGTCGTGAGCAGTCGCCCACCAAACCTCAGCGTAGACAGATCGCAGCCAAGAGGCTGATGTAATTTTGATGTCAATATTCGCGGCCAGTGCGGACATCTACAGTCAAGGTTGTGATTCTTCAATCACAGGTTAGTTGAGTACTTATTCTATGATTTAATTGTTGTCGTAATGCCGTGCTGAGTTCCCGGAATGAATTAATTGCCATCGCAAAATTGAGTTGTCGCGTAGAGTTATCCGTTACAGTTGGCGGTTGCATTTTTAAGTAGGCTTTATCGATCAGCAATGTAATGTGTTACCTGACGGAACAAGCCGTGTTCCACCGCGAGTGGTGTGTAAATAAAATAGGCCGAACGATGTGCGTTACAGTGTGTAGCAGTTACGGGTTTGGTTTATTCATTACGCAGGCAAGGCGACAGTTTGTCCGTCATGACATCAACATGCTAGACGCTGTAAATGATAAGGTAGAGCTTAGTATTAGAAATGTGTAATGTGCTTCGTGATATTAGGATGGTAACGTAATTGTTCTATCAGTGATGGTGATTTTTCGAGGAATCAAGGTGAAATCAGCAGTGGTGTATTTGCGGTATGCAGATAGCAGTGTTATTCCGCGTAAGCCGAATGGCGTTGCATCGGTAGGATAACAATTGATAAGAAGTATTCATGATACTATTGTTACTGCTTGTTGTCATGTCCGTACGCAAGGATGACCGTGCGTGTTCCATCTTACGTTTGTCTAGGCAGCGGGAGGTAGGCCGGTAACCCCAACCCGATCGGTAATAGGTCCGACCCAATGCAATCGTGCATATCCGATGAATGAACATACCCGATCGAGGGTGATGCGGCACTCCGTAATTCGAGGCCGAGGGGTCTAGATAGATCGAGGTTTGAACCTAACCGTTTCTGTCTCTAATATTCTACTCTTCTGGAACCCTGACTCGGTTCATGGAGTACTTGGAGTACTGCCGTGAAGTAGTGGTATAGGAGGGGCATAAACCCCCCCAAAAAAGGTGGAGCCAGAGTTTGGTAGTGGAGTCTGGAGGTTTGCTACATTGGATGACGTGACTTAAGTCGTCACGGGACAAGGTACACGAGACCCACAGTAGCTGTGGGAAAGTGTAGTGGTGGATGGCCACCACAGCTGTGCTCGACCGGCACAGGGATGACTGACCTGAAAGATAGTCAGTGAATACAAGGGCAACTCAGGATCTGGGGCAGGGATCCCAGACCTGACACTATGGCTGTGATATGATTTTGTTAGTTAAGTGTAACAAGTCATGAGTTCTCCTTAGTTAATGCTATAGTAGGGAATTATCAGGAGTATAATTCATTATGGACATATAGTTATTAATGTGTGTAATTCATCAGTCCATGGGTTAAGGGATTGATGAATTGATGAGTCTGTCAGGAAGGAGATGTCCGGCTGGACACCTTCTCGATACAGTAATCCCTACACTGAAAGGAAAGTAAGTGTATATGTTGATTGAGGATGGGAGATGAAACCGGATTGGACTGGCACCAGGCGAAGGATGCTTGACAGAGTCATACAGTCGACTCTGGTGCTAGGGGTTATATGTAGCCCAGAAGTGTTACTTGACTGAACAGGTGTGCTATTGCTGTTTCTACCATCATTATGCCTATATATTATAGTGACTAAGTAGATCTATGATGTGATGATTTCATACTCATGTTGGTAGACATGAGGAATGTCTGAGAGGCAGGTGACAGGGTGGAGATGCTGGTAGTCTTTGTTGTAGTTGAGTACTCACACCAACCTCTCCGTGTTTCAGGATCTGTTATTACTATACAGAAGAAGATTCATGAGCTGCACCATGAGCTCTATGGGCCCACTCATTCCAGTGCCTATCCAGAAGTTGATTGAGGCCATACTGGGAGTGGTTGTCTGATTCTGCGAGATCAATGTTGGAAGGAGCTGAGTGCTGAATAAGTCGGTAGGTCTAGGTTAGGACCTCCGTCAAGAGTCCGACGAGTGTCATCCGATCCTGAGAGGATCCAACACTGAAACGTCTGGTGATTCAAGCCAGTGAAGCACTGGTGACATTCAGTCTCTGTGTAAACCTTGGTAATTGCAAGGGAGTGACCTTTCAAGTTGTGCAGAGTGATCATTGTTACCGGTCGCCATGACCTGTGTTATATGCTTCTGGCCCGGCTGGGTTATGGGACACCATGTATCAGTTGATGCTTAAATAGTGTTTTTACATTGGTTAACTTTATGAAGCCAACATGTGGTCCAGTGAACTAGGACATTGATTACAACATTGGTGGAAACACCTGAGTGACATGGTTGTGAAGGTAGGGAGTTACCTCATGCCAACGTTATGAACTGTTGACAATGTTTGTGAAGGTAGGGAGCTACCTCATGCCAACGTGATGAACTGTTGACAGTGTATGCTAGGTTGTGATTACTACCCATGGATCAGGGTAGGTACATGATACTGTGTGAAGATCTATTGTCCAAGGACATGGAACTAAGGTGAAGTGTTTAGTCACCTGATAGACTTTACCAGTGACATTGTGTGTTCGTATGGAGCAACCGCGTATTGTGTAAGTGACATATCAGTGTGTGGGTCACTGATGAGATAGAAGAGTGACCTGGCTCTTGTGTATTTTGAGACGGCGCTACATGTATTTTTTCTGCAAGTGGGAGACCGCTAATGTTATAGGGTCGGCCCAGACTTCATCAGGAGTGTGACGAGTGAAATAGTACGACAGCAAGGAAGGATCCTTGTTCATCAGTGCAGTGTCAGTCAGGCAGTGGTACTGCGCTTGATCAGCCCTTGCTTGGTTCTCTGGGTGAAGAGGGAACTTTGGAGAGGCAGCAGACCTTGGAGTTCCAGTCCACTGGAGGAGCCTGGGTGAGTCGCTACCACGACTGGACAACCGCACGAGCTATCGTCCGCCTCCATGATGAATACTCATCTGCGTCTTTGATCTTGTACATAGTTCTTCTAGTCTGGCTTTCAGCCATCCTTCTCTGTGTTGTGGTTGACGTAGTTCAGAATTAAATTTTGTTCTCTTAGCTATGACTTTGTGCAGTGATATGACTGGTGTCTGGTCCGAGCCCCCTTGGGGTTTGGAACCCTAGGTGAGGGAGGGAAGGTTAAGCTGTCCCGGCTTGTGTGGGGCCTGGTAGATGTAGAGTGCTATTGAGGTGGTTGGAGCAAAGGCAGGGGATAGTATCTATCGTGGCAAACCAGTCCAAGCCCCGGCGGTCTTGTCACATCCATGAACAACAATATAAAGAGGAATATCAATGAAAAATATAAAGAGGACTAGCAATGAAGTAAGATATAAAGAGGAATATCGATGAACAAAAATATAAAGAGGAATATCAATGAAGTAAGACATAAAGAGGAATATCAATGAACAACAATATAAAGAGGGATATCAATGAACAACATTATAAAGGGGAATATCAATAAACAACAGTATAAAAAGGAATATCAATAAGCTAAGTCATAATGAGGAATATCATTGAACAACAATATAATAAAGAATATCAATGAACAAAAATATAAAGTGGAATGTCAATTAACGAATTTATAAAGAGGAATATCAATGAACAACATTATAAAGAGGAATATCACAGAACATTATAAAGAGGAATATCCCTAAAATAACATTGAAAGAGGAATATCAATGAACACTATAATGATGAATATCAATGAACAACAATATAAAGATGAATGTCAATGAACTAAGACATAAAGTTAAATATCATTAAAATAGCACATAAAGAGGAATATTAATGAACAAAAATATAAAAAAGGAATGATAATGAACTAAACCATAAAAAGGATTTATCAATGAACAAAGACATAAAGAGGAATACCAATGAACAAACGCATAAAGAGGAATAACAATGGATAACAATATAAAGAGGACTATCAATAAGCAAACGCATAAAGAGGAACACCAATGAACAAAGAAACACAGTCGAATTGTAATGTATGACCATATAAAGAGGAATAATAATCAATGAAGGCGTAAAAAGGATTAACAATGAACAAGGATCTTCGACGGTGCTACGGAGTTCGTGCACTGAGCTGAGATTCTCTGGGCTCACTCTTGAGATAGGAGTAAACAGGGCACCTATGGGTTACACCCGTGTGCCATAAAGTTGATCCTTCGACTAAACTAAACTAAAGAGGAATCGCAATGAACAACCTAATCAGGCGGAATAACAATTAACAAAAGCATAAAGAGAAATAACAAGGAACGAAGACACAATGAGTAATAACAATAAACAAACACATAAAGAGACAAGTATAAAACCGTCTTAAGTTTTACGTCCGTCTCTTTACGTTCGAACGAATCAACACGAACTGGAGTTTGTACACATCCTATGCTAAATTCGTTTCCAATCAGTGCAGTATTGTGTCGGGTTACAGTGACCGTTACAGTATGTGTAAACAGATCACAATATACTCCCGGATTACTGTTCAGGGTAGGTATGCCGTAGACAAAATCATATCCGTTATGGGTTAAAAATAATATGGTTAAACTTTCCTAAGAAATCCACCAGGAAAAGGCCCATGACTACTGTACACGCCTGTAGATGTGATTCGTATATTGTTCCTTCACTTTACGGAATATTTGCTGGTTCCTATTTTAGGCTGAGTCGAGAGAGGAGGCCGGGTCTATTTGTTAAAATCCGGTCGGGGAGGGGAATTGTAAGACATGACTGAAGGGCAGGGAGGGGAATTATAAGACATGGCCGTAGGGTTGAGAGGGGAAATGGAAAACACTACTGTAGGTTTGGGAGGGGGATTTTAAGACATTACTGTAGAGTTGGGAGGGCAATTGTCATATATGGCCGCGGTTTGGAAAGAGAATTGTAAGGGATGATTGTAGGGAGGGGTGGGGAATTGTAAGACATGACTGTAGGGTTGGGTGGGGAATTGTAAGACTTGGCTGTAGGGTTGTGTGGGGAATTGTAAGACATGGCTGTAGGGTTGTGTGGGGAATTGCAAGACATGACTGTAGGGTTGTGTGGGGAATTGTAAGACATGGCTGTAGGGTTGTGTGGGGAATTGTATGACATGGCTGTAGGGTTGTGTGGGGAATTGTAAGACATGGCTGTAGGGTTGTGTGGGGAATTGTAAGTCATGGCTGTAAGGTTGTGTGGGGAATTGTAAGACATGGCTGTAGGGTTGTGTGGGGAATTGTAAGACATGGCTATAGGGTTGTGTGGGGAATTGAAAGACATGGCTGTAGGGTTGTGTGGGGAATTGTAAGACATGGCTGTAGGGTTGTGTGGGGAATTGTAAGACATGGCTGAAGGGTTGTGTGGGGAATTGTAAGACATGACTGTAGGGTTGTGTGGGGAATTGTAAGACATGGCCTTTCAGCGACTTGCTTGCGACAGGTGTTTCAGGACTCCCCTACTTTTGCACCACACGAAATAATAACTCGTGTCGTTTGCAAAAGGGATACAATTTATTTAGAGCTGATTACAAACAAGCTCTGCGAGCGGAATACTTCATTGACAATAAACATCATGGTACGTTATACAGATGCAATGAAGAGGTGATAATGATACTATTAATCACTGAATGGAATCTAAAGCCTAACAATCACTATTGTCTATAAACTCATAGTATTCAAAAGGAACACGTCTGTTCTCTAGCCGTCTCAGTCCCCGTCTGTCCCACGCTTCTAGTTGCGTGTTCAAACACGGACGTTGGATCCTTCGTGCGCTGGCGAGTCTTGCGTGCGTGGTGTCCCAGCACGCTGGTCAGTTAACTTGAGTAACCTGTACTCCATGGTTACTCGTCGAGGCGAGTTTCCTAGTGCCTTGGGGAAACCCTCGCTCACTTGCACTCAATGCCCTCTTGGTTGACACAAGCGTGTCCTGTTGTAAAGCTATTTATAGCGCTTGTCTGGTGTTCTCTAATGGTCTCTGTCTTAGCTATATTTCTTATATTCTTAACTCTGTAAACTCTTATGTAGATCTTTGACAGGGTTGTGTGGGGAATTGTAAGACATGGCTGTAGGGTTGTGTGGGGAATTGTAAGACATGGCTGTAGGGTTGTGTGGGGAATTGTAAGACATGGTTGTAGAACTGGGAGGGGAATAGTAAGACATGATTGTAGAGCTGGGACAGGAATTGTAAGCTATGTCTGTTGAGCTGGGAGGGGAATTGTAAGACATGGCTGTATAGCTGGGTGGGGGTGGGGGGGGGGAATTGTAGGATTTACTGATCAGGCAGCTTCTGCAGTTTGTCTTGTTCCAAACGTATTGATGTCACCTTTCATCTGGGGTAAACTAGGCAGGACGAGAGAGGGGTCATGTTGCATGGGGAAAACATGATCTCTAAATACTACCTAGGCTTTGTGTTATGGAGAGGTACAACTTCATTTTACAAAATATCGTCTGTTAAGACGGCAAGGTACCAGTCAATTGTAGTATTAGCATTCGCAATCTTTTTTTTTTTTTTTTTTAAATTATCAATTTTTGTATTACAAGCACAAAAACACTGGAAAGCGTAGCTGCCCTTTGTTTTCGAAAAATTGTTAGCGACGTCACATGGGCACGTCGACGAAATCTGAGGCAACTGACGAAAACAATACAAACGAAACAAACTTTTCGTGGAAAAAAAAATTGACAAAACTCGAAACATATGATAACAGAATTCAACGAACGCCGAGGTATCACTGTATTATAAATATAGCTCCACACATTGCTGGGCATGGGATAATAAAAACAGACAATTATACACAATCATATGTAAAAGAAACAATATTCATTGATTATATAATGGCAACAGAGGCAGTGAAGAACTTTGTGAACACTGGAAAGATCATGAGTAGAAGAAATCTCAGGCAGACAAAGAGAAATGAAGCAAGATGTTTTAAGATAGAGGCATTGGATGAAACATATCAATAGAATAGATTCGGAACTACAAGGACCGAGTTTGAGGATCGACATGACAGGCTTGTGTTTTTGGCGAGGCACTTGATGATGGTGATTACCACAGAGGAAAAAACCTGGGGATTACTGATTACGAAATCAAATGGAAATACAGAGGTCACATATTTGCAATGATTACAACCTGACTAGGTCATGGATTTTAAACGTCATTAATTCTATCTTATTTGACCTAGTCTTATTTTTGATGATGGTAAAACCTGCTCTGTGTGTGACTATAGACTGGTGGATTTTCAGGTAGACAGACGGGCAGACGGATAAGTGGATAGATGGATGGATAGACTAAGGAACTTAAGAATAGATGGATTAATGTATAGATGAATGAATGAATGCATATATGGATAAATGAATAGATAGATATTCGGACAGTTAGACAGATACACAGACACAGACAGATGGATGGATGTATGGATGTATGGATGGATGGATGGATAAATGGATAGATAGACTGACGGACTGTAAGACCGATTGACAGACAGACAGACAGACAGACAGATGGGTAGATGGGTAGATGGGTATATGGATAGATGGGTAGTTGGATAGACAGATGGATAGATAGATGGATAGATAGATGGACAGACAGACAGACAGACAGACAGACAGACAGATGGGTAGATGGGTAGATGGGTAGACAGACAGACAGACGGACGGACGGACGGACGGACGGACAGACAGAGAGATAGATAGATAGATAGATAGATAGATACATACATAGATAGATAGATAGATAGATAGATAGATATATATATATATGACTGCCGGCCTATCTATCTATCTATCTATCTATCTATCTATCTATCTATCTATGTATCTATCTATCTATCTATCTATCTATCTATCTATCTGTCTGTCTGTCCGTCCGTCCGTCCGACTGTCTGTCTGTCTGTCTGTCTGTCTACCCATCTACCCATCTACCCATCTGTCTGTCTGTCTATCTGTCTGCCTGTCTGTCTGTCCATCTATCTATCCATCTATCTATCCATCTGTCTATCCAGCCGATCAGACCAGTTGTGCTGTATGGCTCTGAAACCTGGAGTACAACGAAAGGAGACGAAGCCTTGTTACAAACCTTGAGAACAAAATTTTAAGACGCATCTTTGGACCCATTAGGGATACTGTCAACAACTCAAGTTGTTAGGCATCATCGGATTACTTCCCGCACACCAATACAAGGAACTTGCAAGTCGTGTGAGAGGCATGGAATGAACATTTTATTGCCGTTGGCTCTTTTACATTTGCAGAACAGTCGCTATCACATCACACAGAAATCACAATATTATCTATCACTAGTTCTACTAAAGCCTAGCGCTAATTCCTATCTAATTGGCTATCGAATAACTAACTCGGTTCTGAACCGAGGTGCTCTCTTAGACCGTCAGTCCCCGTCTGACTAGATTCACCTTGCGCGGCTACACGCCACGCGGAAGGACCTTCAAGCGTCCTTGGGCTCTTTGCGTGCTAACTTGCCCCGCACGCTTCCCTTGGCTGGCTAGGGGTTACTACCGTTCGTGGTTGTCACGCAGGCGTGACTCCAGTAGTGCTAACTCACTAGTCAACGCCTCCGTGTTCTCATGTGAGGACTAGTTACTAGTTCCCCTCTTTAACAACCACCCTGTCCCTAATTGGGGTCCTATGTTCCCTATTACTCTATCTAAGGGTGTTCCCGAGGAACCCTCTACGTCAGTCTTTGACACACACCCTCCCCTCTTGTGTTGCGTCATCAACTTTAACCCGGTTGTGACGCAAGGGAATATAAAAAATTAGTTTCTCTAATTTTTGTCAAAGACTGTAGATAACCTGGCTTTGGGCTACTAAATAGACTCTTACTGACCAATGTCACAATGTAGTATAACTCTTCTTGGCTACTGGCAATCGCCACAAACTTGTCTGGTTGGCGTGAGCCCTCTTCTCAATCGCAATATTATATTACTTAGAGGTATGTCTGAACCGGACCGTTGTCATATAAGACCTGCCCTCAAATAGTAAATTAACTCACTACCCATACAAAGTTGACTTTCTTAGGGTCAACACATGAATTGCTTCATGTCCCCCATATAATATTAAACAACCATTATACAAGCTGTGAGCGACAGGCTTTACCTATCTCGCTTCCGCGTGAAAAGTCATCTTTCACTGTTAAGTTAGTGTTTCGTTGTCTATTATGTCCCCTGACCCGAAATTATCTCCCTTGGATTTAATAAAAGTGTCTGCAATTTATATGTTTGTTTTTCTGGTTGTTTGCGTGTTTTAATGTAATTATAAGTATAATCTACTCTCTAACACGTGTATCTACCTATCATGTGTATGTATGTTAGTTTTTCAAGTGTCATAATTCGGTTACCTTGGTTACGAACATGTGAATAGTACAAATCCGCAACCACGTTTCCGTCTTATGAGACCTAAAATACTCTAAAATCTAAACTAAACTACACAAAACATATTCATTACAACCTGCATTCAACATAGAAACCAACATATCATGGCAATGAAAATTAAAAAATCTTGCTGAGCGGCAGAAAGATCCGCAGATTGATGTCACCATCTCTCTTGCATCTTTTATCTTTACTCTTACTTTCACACTTCTGTCAAATCATGAAATTGTGTATTATAGCTAACACTTCTTTCACATTCACTTATGTCACACATCTTATATACTGACTGTTGTCATACATCTTACACCCTCCTTTCTATCACACATCTTGTCTGTTGACTTCTGTCACATCTTTCTTACATTCATTTCTGTCATACATCTTTACCTAGACTTCTGTCAGGCATATTTAACCTGACTTTTGTCAGACATATTCTACCTTGACTTCTGTCACACATTTTATATTCTCAACTTTGCCACACCTCTTTCATTCTTTTTGTTCTGTTACACATCTTTCATTCTCTTTTCTGTCACACATTTTTCACACTGTTTTATGTCATATATCTCATCCACTCACTTTTCTGTCACACGTATTTGATCCAAATAGTTATTTTAAAAGAAAAAAAATCTTGAAGTGGCACTGTACAAATTTTTTTGGGCTCAGTTGGTTACATTTGAGCCTAATGACTGCGTCATTTGTTACACAAGTCAAGTATTTACAACACATTTACATCAAGGTTGATGGTTTGTACCCTGGTATTATTAACCACTGTATTCTACTGGGATATTAATCTAAATACTCCCATACTAATATTATTTCTGGAAATACATATTTACGGTGTTACTTATTTTAACCTAGCGGTAAAACTAATCTACAATTAATCCTACTGCTTATTCTAATTATACAAACAGGCTTACATTACTGTTACTATTTATCTAATGTAAGGGATGTAATCTAACTATCTAAACTGAAAATGATGTGAGATGAGTTATATAGCTTACTGAAATGGGTAATGTGAAGTTGTAATAAGTTACGTACCTTTCTAAAATGGGTAAGGTGAAATGTAATAAGTTATGTACCTTTCTAACATTGGTAATATGAAATGGGATAAGTTATGTACCTTTCTAAAATGGGTGATATGTAATATATCATAATTGTCATGTTTTTGAATGAAACTACTATATGATTGATGATGTTTTTCTAAATAGTGTAAATGATATATGTTTGATGGTATATTCTACTTATTCTATTACAGTGTAACCTACTCATACTACTAAATGATAATGTTTGTTGAATGGATTGGTTAAGTTAGAATGAAATGAAATGGAATGAAATAAAGTGAAATGTATTAAACTAAATGGTAATGTTACTTTCTAAATTTCTAAATTAGTTGTTGTTTTTAAATTATTATTCTAATTTACTTTTAAACTAAATATATGGGTAAATTACTAATCTAGCTAATCTACGCAAGAATGAACCTTATTATAATGTCTAATTTTAAACATAAAATATAATCACATAATCTACATAATTGTCATAACTATATTAAAACGATTAATGTACATATCACATTCTATGTTTATATACATGGTTTTTCGATACCTCACGTTAATAGTTGCCATCAATGTTCAGAAAATACTTTCATTGGCATATTATTTAAACAACATTTGTGGGTATTTGAAATTCATTCCACAGTCATATTTGTGTCTTCTTGGTGTTTACCGGTAGAGTTACTTGTGTAGTAGACCACTGTTTTAGTGTCTATATGTATGTAATCATTTGACACAGTTTTTCTCTGTTTCACACACGTAATTCACTGGAACATATAGGGAGCTTAGTAATAATGAGCTGTCCTAGTTCACAGAGTGATATGTTAGTTGCAGAGTAAAGTTCTTACTTTTGATCTTTACGGACACAGAGTAGGTCACAGTTCTTGGTACCTAGTTACGCACATAATATCTATGTATTTACACTTATTTATATTTAACATAGATCAATTTACTGCACTAAGTTGACATGTACTACACTACCCTCTTCTGTGGCAATTTCTGGTATTGCTACCTCAGACGGTCTACTAAGGGTATCAGCTAAGATGTTATCTTTCCCCTTAATATGCTCTATACTGAAGGTGTAGTTTTGCAGAATGAGCGACCACCTGTATATCCGGTCATTTCTATGAACACCATTCTGTATGACCGTGATCGGGGAGTTGTCGGTCTGGACGATGAAGTGAACACCCGCCAAGAAGCGATGTAGTTTTCTCACCGCATAGATGACGCTCAGTGCTTCCAACTCTGATATCGAATATCTAGACTCGGTGGGTGTGATCTTACGGCTCACGTAGCAAATCGGATGGAAGATGCCCTCGTAAAATTGGCCTAGTACTGCAGCGATGGAAATCCTGCTGGCATCCGTCCTAAGATAATAAACGAGCCTATGGTTAGGCAAGCGGAGGATTGGAACATTACTAAACAAAAATTTCAATTTTGACAATGCAGAAATTAATAATGCATCTTTCACATCCAATTTTACAGATGCTTTTAGAACATTGGAAAATACACTTGTAATCTCTGCTAAATTAGGAATAAATTTATTATAGTAATTGACTAGTCCAAGAAGGCTCCTGACCTGCTTCTTGCTGGTAGGCATGGTCAGATTCATAATTTTAGTGATGATTTTATGGTCAGTCTTTAGTTGACCTTCAGAAATGACATGACCTAAAAAGTCAATTTCTTTTAGGCCCAATTCGACTTTGCTCGGTTTGACAGTGAGCCCAAAGAGTCGCAACCTATTAAAGACGTGTCTCAGTTTCAGTAGGTGTGTGGTCCAGTCATCAGTATGCACACATATATCATCTATATAGGTCACAGTATTCGTCACTCCATGAAGTAGATCTCTAGTGAGGCGTACGAAAGTGGCAGGAGCATTTCGAAGTCCGAAAGGAAGAAAACGCCACTCGTAAAGTCCTAAAGGTGTTGAAAAAGCAGTAAGATGGATGGATTCAGACTTCATTGGGACTTGCCAATATCCTTTAGTGAGATCGAGTTTAGAAAAGATTTTAGAGGTGGACATGTCAAGAATCAGATCTTCGCAGGAAGGGATAGGCTCTGCGTCGATCTTGGTGACGTTGTTTAACTTTCGATAGTCCACACAAAGACGAATTGTTGAATCTTTCTTTTTAACCAAGACTATTGGAAAAGAGTACTCGGAGGTGGATTTTTGGATGATCCCAATAGTCTCTAAATTAAGAATTTCTTTGTTTAGATTCTCCCTATAACTTAGTGGGATGGAGTACGGCCTGCATTTTATAGGCTTAGAATCAGAAAGTAGAATGGAGTGCTCGATTCTGTCCGTCCTACCTGGAATGTCAGAAAATATGTCTTTGTATTCAGTGACTAATTCTAATAATTGTCGTCGTTGACTGTCTGTTAGTCCCTGTTCTATGTGTATGCTTTCTAATGTGGCAGTCTTGTCCACAATAGGAACTGGTAGTTCCATTCCGTCGTCGTCTACCTGATTCAGTACAGTGGTGGTACTAAGTGTGTATTCTGTATTATCGCTAGATGTATGCATCATGTCGGATATGCCAGTCTCACTAACTAGTGTAGTTGCGTTATGTTCGTCTGTCGTCTGATCAGCAGGTGTGATTGCATTATGTTCGTCAGTTTCTACTTCTGTCTGTAGTCGTGAGTAGTAAGGCTTCAGCATGTTGACATGGAATATCTTTAAGTGTCCGTTTATTGATATTTCATAGTCAACATCTGAAATTTTACGTACCACCTTGAATGGCCCTTGCCATGAGGTTAATAATAAATTTCGTTTGTCAGGAAGCAGGAGGAGTATGTCTTGATCAGGTTCAAGATCTATTGTTCTTGCACCCCTGTTGGCGTATTGGCGGTAGATTTGACCCTTCCTCTCCAAAGCTGCCTTAGCTATAATACACGATTTCATAATTTTATCTCGTGTTTCAGTCACCATTTCATACGGTGTTTTTGGTTCAGGAATTTGAATAGTATTTGTTATTGCCTGATGGTAGATGGTTAGGGGTCCACGTGGGTTGGCCCCGTACACTAATTCAAAAGGTGAGAAACCCGTGCTTGAATGGGGAATCTCCCGATAGGCGAACAGCACTGTTGGTAACAGTGTATCCCAATCAGCTGGGTTTTCTGCTGTTACCTTAGCCAGCATATGCTTCAGATCTCCGTTAATTTTTTCCACTATGCCATTGCTGGCTGGATGGTATGCTGTCGTAAAATGTTGTTTAATGCCTAACATTTTTGTAAGGGCTTGCGTTGCAGCCGATATGAATTGAGTTCCCCGATCGGATAGAATGGTCCGTGGAAATCCGAATCGTGAGAACAGGTGTAGAAATACGTTGGCAACATCTTTGGAGGTGATGTACTTCAAAGCTACTGCCTCAACCCACCTTGTACATAGGTCGACCATCGTCAATATGAAGCGATTTCCTTTGCTGGACACCTGATTTAGGGGTCCAACAATATCCACCGCATCACTTTCAAATGGCCTAGAAGCCAGTGTAGAAGGTTGTACTTCAGCTGTAGCATGTTTACCCTTACGTACTAACTGTTGACATACATTACACGAACGACAAAACAATTTAATATCATTGCAAAACCCTGGCCAATAAAAATGGGCCTGAACTCTGGCCCTTGTTTTGTCGTATGCAAGATGACCAGCAAACGGTGACTCATGTGCAATCTTTAGCACACTTAGGCGATGTTGTACAGGTAACACCGTTTGCTGAATCTCATGGTTATTAGTAGTATAATATCTAGTAAGAATGCCCTTATTTAATCTAAAGAACCATGATGCGTTCTTTGTGATTTTGGCTCGTTCCTTCAAAATTTTTAAATAAGGAGACAAACTAGGATCAGCTTTCTGCTGTTGTATGAGTTCTTGTCTGTTAGTGTCGTTAGTGTTAGATGGAGAAAGTAGTAGTAGTCTCTCATCTTGAAGCGTGTCTTGATGTTTTATAGTGTCTGCTCTTGTTGTTGCATTAGCTGCATTTAAGTTGTTCCATGCAGCTATTTCATCGTTAGTACATTGTTTTAGTTGGGGTAAACACCCTAAAATTAAGTCAGTACATGGGTTGTCAAGTACAGCACAAGTAAATGTACCCGAAAGGAAAGGAGAGTTAATGAAGGCTTTGGCCAAAGGGTAGATCTCAATATTACCCGAAAAGGTTCGGCATTTAACAGAGTCGCCTGTATAATCATCTGGGCTCACTAATTCCCTTCGGAGTCCAATAAGGGTGCTGCCGCTATCTAACAAACATTGGCATGGTTTATCATTGACCATTGCATTGTGGAACACTAAGTTGCCTCTGGAGGCTAAAGCTGCGTTCACACTCTCAGATGAGAATGGCACTGTATGCCCACATTCTAGTTTTCCGTCGGCATGAAATTGGTGACATCGTTCACAGCTGTCAAAACTCAACATATCGTTCACACAACATACTTCCTCTGCTTGGGTAAAAGGTAAATCATTCTCAACATCACATTCAGTTTCACTGCCACTGTCAGAAGATGTATCTAACAAAATAGCATTGTTTGCTTTCATACGTTGGCGGCCCAGGCACTTATTCGAATAGTGGCCATAGCTGGAACAAAAAAAACATTTTACTGCCCGCCTGTATGCAGATCTTTTAGTTTGCTGCTTTTTGATAACATTTTCCAGATGGGCCTGATAATTTGGCGATTTGTCACACATTGCATAAGTGTCATGCAATAATTGGCAGTGGATACATTTAACTAACTTTCGATCTTTCTTATCGAATTTATTGAATGGTTTTCTACTACTCTGATAGTTTTTTGATTGATCTTTGACAAAGGAAACTATTTCAGAGTCATTTGAAGTTTTAAAGACATCTCTGTTGGAAGAAAAATATGCCGATCCCTTTTTCTCAAATTGCTCTATGGTTTCAATGTCTGACTGCTGCAAAAATTTAGCAAAAGAGGATGGTATAGTGGATATTACTTTATCCATGGCAATTAAGTTCTTTAATTTATCAAAGTCTTTCCCTATGTTAGATGCTTTCAGCCACCTATTTAGAACACTTTGAACATTTGAGACGTAGTCAATGAAAGTCTCAGTATTTTTAGGTTTTAAATTTGAGAACTGAACCTGATACCCAGGGGCATCAAGTAGAAAGTGTTGCATTATCCTATCATGGATGTATTGGTAGTCAGATCTAAGATCGGTTGGTATAGATTCTATTACTTTAAGGGGCTCACCACTCAGGTTCTTCATATAAAGCATGGCCCACATCTCTAAAGGAACTTGATGATATCTAAATTGCTACTCGACGTTCTCTGTCCATGCAGAAATTGAATCTTCTTTACAATATGGTTTGATAATATTTTTGTATTTGTTGAACTTATTTTCTTCTTGTTGACTTCTTAGTTTAGTAGCATTGATCTCTGCGTGTGAGTCTACATCCATACCTTTCATCTTTAATTGTGTCTCTGATTCTACCTGTATTTGCTTTTCCTTAACTCTTGCCATTTCATCTATCTCCTTTTGCTTTAGTTCCCTTTCCTGGTCTAATTGCTTTTGCTTTAATTCCCTTTCCTGGTCTAATTGCTTTTGCTTTAATTCTAGTTCCTTCTGCTTTGTAATCTCAGCTAGTTCTATCTGGTGTTGTCTTTCTAATGCACGTTCATTTCTTTCAGCATCTTTTGCTTCTTTAAATTTTTGATCGGCATACTGTTCTAGCTCCTTGCCTGTATAATTCATTTCTTTGCCTGCTTTAATGTAGTCAGCTAAAGTAGCCATGTTGTTTGGTAGTTGCTAGCGTTAACTTGAACTGGATGCTTTAATTAGCTATTTATATTTGCTATATTATGTTTCTAAATATTGGAGAACTAGCAGATGTATTCTTTGATTATGCTCGGCAAAGTCTTGTTCTGAAGATAACAGGGCACAAAAATGTGCTAATATATTACAAGCTGAAAAAGAGATGCACTATTAATCACAATGCAAGCCAAAAATGTAGGTGTACTTAGCTCAATGTTCCGGAGACCCAGGAACAACCCCTAGGCAAACCCGGTTCCCCTGTTTGGTACGTCTGCAAACACACGAGTGTTCTACACAGGTCACCTTGTTTGGTACTTCGACACGCACATACGTCACTCAATCAGCTGTTGTTCACCCTGGTTTACAGAGCAGCAACAATTAACATATGGCAAACGATAAATAATTTCATGACAATCTGATACAATGACAAGGACATGCCCACGAACAACTATAATATAGTAATTTAATATTTAATGTCAATGTCCTGTCTTCGTTCTAAAGTAATATGCCTATCGTTACTAACCTAGTTTAATCTACGTAGCTACTGTGCAGACTAAAGCTAATTTGCATAATGAAAGTAGTGCCCTCGTGACGGTAAACAATGGTGAAAAAGTACAGAAAACAATCAATTATTCATTTGAAATAAATATAAGTGCAATAATAATGTGGAAATAAATAAATATATTCATTCTTTAAATGAAATAAACCAATATTAATGAAAATAACGTAAAGATTCAGGCGAGCGTCAGCTTGGCGTAATGTATATTCTTCACAGCTGATTGCAGTAGCGAGGCCCAACTGTTTGTCAATCAGTGCCACGTCACACGCGCAGCGCTATTTTTAGCCTGGAAAAATCAATACTGTCGCTGACCGATGTATTGCTCCGCCATGAATCATTTTAACAATAATTCACAAACAAAATAAGTAATAACATAATGAAATGAAGAAACATAGTAATATGAATACTTACAACTTTGAAATACACTGATTTAAACATATAATATTCTATTAAACACAAATAAACATTATTTCATCACGATAGGCACAATTTTCTCCGCACGTCGTTCTAATCTGCACAAGTCATGTCACTAACAGAAATAAAACTATCCTGATATTATCCTATTTGTAACCTAGTCTAGAGCCGTGGGTACTTGTTATCGCTTGAACTGAGGTTCAAGCTGAACTTCTGACACCACAATTAATCCTACTGCCTGTCAACAACTCAAGTTGTTAGGCATCATCGGATTACTTCCCGCACACCAATACAAGGAACTTGCAAGTCGTGTGAGAGGCATGGAATGAACATTTTATTGCCGTTGGCTCTTTTACATTTGCAGAACAGTCGCTATCACATCACACAGAAATCACAATATTATCTATCACTAGTTCTACTAAAGCCTAGCGCTAATTCCTATCTAATTGGCTATCGAATAACTAACTCGGTTCTGAACCGAGGTGCTCTCTTAGACCGTCAGTCCCCGTCTGACTAGATTCACCTTGCGCGGCTACACGCCACGCGGAAGGACCTTCAAGCGTCCTTGGGCTCTTTGCGTGCTAACTTGCCCCGCACGCTTCCCTTGGCTGGCTAGGGGTTACTACCGTTCGTGGTTGTCACGCAGGCGTGACTCCAGTAGTGCTAACTCACTAGTCAACGCCTCCGTGTTCTCATGTGAGGACTAGTTACTAGTTCCCCTCTTTAACAACCACCCTGTCCCTAATTGGGGTCCTATGTTCCCTATTACTCTATCTAAGGGTGTTCCCGAGGAACCCTCTACGTCAGTCTTTGACAGATACACAAAGTGGAGAGTGGAAAAGAAGAAGTAACAAAGACATTTATGATCTGTTTAAGTCCCCGCTAATCACTGGTATCATGAAGGCTAATAGACTACAATGGCTGGGGCATATAGAAAGAATGGAAGATAATAGGGAAACAAAACTCGCTTACACTCAGGAAATAAATGACCGTAGACCGCGAGGTAGACCAAGAAGGCGGTGGAGAGATAATACATGTACAGACCTACAAGCACTTGGAATCAACGACTGGCAAGAGAAGGTCCACCAGAGAGACGAATGGAGACGGATTGTATTTGCAGCAAAGAACCTCAATGGCTCAGAACGCTGAAGAAGAAGATACCCGGCCCGGCTTCGCCCAGTCCCTGGTGGGGAGCATCTCATTTAATTCATATAAGTAGTCATGTAAGTTCTTGTTCCCGTTCCCAACTATCTATCTGTCTGTCTGTCTGTCTGTCTGTCTGTCTGTCTGTCTGTCTGACCCGGCCCGGCATCGCCAAGACCCTGATGGGGAGCATCTCATTTAATTCATATAAGTAGTCATATAAGTTCCCTTTCCCGACTATCTGTCTGTCTGTCTGTCTGTCTGTCTGTCTGTCTGTCCCTCTCTGTCTGTCTGTCTGCCTGTCTGTCTAATCATTTATTGGTTGCAGTTAGAACAACCTTAGATAAACGAAGACCAACTTACAAAAAGCATTAGAAAGAGCACTTGAAAGATCTTTACATCTTCCCCCAACAATTAACTTGGGTAAATGGAGTGGCGGCAGCAGCAGTAGCAGAAGAAGAAAAAGGAGGAGTAGGAGGAGGGAGGAGGAAGAGGGAGATGGAGGAGGGAAGAGGAGGGAGGAGGAGTAGGGAGGAATAAGAGGGAGGAGGAGGGATTAGGAGGAGGAGGGAGGAGTAGGAGGGAGGAGGAGGAGGGAGGAGGAAGAGGAGGGAGGAGGAGGGAGTAGGAGGGAGGAGGAGGAGGGAGGAGGAGGGAGGAGGAGGAAGGAGGAGGGAGAAGGAGGAGGGAGAAGGAGGAGGATGGGAGGAGGAGGGAGGAGGAGGAAGAGGGAGGAGGAGAGAGGAGGGGGAGGAAGAGGGAGGAGGAAGAGGGAGGAGGAAGAGGGAGGAGGAAGAGGGAGGAGGAAGAGGGAGGAGGAAGAGTGAGGAGGAGGAAGGAGGAGGAAGAAGGAGGGAGGAGGAGAACGCAGGAGAGGAGGGGAGGAGGAGGAGGGAGGAGGAGAGGGAGGAGGGAGAGTGAGGAGGAAGGAGAGGGAGGAGGAGGAGGGAACGAACGAACAAACGAACGAACAAACTTTATTTTCAAAGGGTTAAGAATTGGGCACGCAGGCCCGTCTAACATTCTGCCCTTCTATCACTCTCTTTCATACATTATTTCATTCACACATCATTCAAGGCTAACAAAGAACAGTAACAATATAAAAGATATGCATTATAAAGGCATGGGCAAAATGCAAACATCAAAACTACACGACACAGTAATATTAGATAATGGTCTGACACTTATTAGCCATGTGGAATATACTGGCCAACAAAAAGGTGATTGGCTGTTATACTAGGGTTTTGTTGTTATTATTATTATTATCTCAATTATTAAGGGGGAAGGTAATCCTTATTGAGATAGTGTTCGAATAATTTGCGATTATATGAATAGGGATTGGTGATGTCTTTGATTTCTTGTGGAAGATTGTTCCACAGCTGAGATGCAGAGTACGTTAAGCTTGTTTTGTATAAGTCAATCCTAGGCTTCGGAATGTGTAGTATATTTAAACGTTTACTGTGTCTAGCATTATATTTAAACAAAGGCCACAGGTAATTTGGGGCATTCCGATGCAGGATTTTGTGAATTAGTTTAGCTTTATTGAAAAGCAGGCGTTTGCGGAATGGTAGTAACTGAAGGCGTTTATACAGGCTAGGATTGTCAGATAAATGTTTGCTATAAATTAGACTCATGGCCCGTTTCTGTAGTGAGTAAAGTCGCTTGGTGTTTGAATTAGAACAACCGTCCCAGATTGTAGAGCAGTAGTCAAAGTGTGTCTGTATATGAGAAGTATAGAATAGATTCCTTGTGTCCTCATCAAGGAAGTTTTTAATCTTGGCGAGTTGATAGACTTTTTTCGCTGTTTGTTTAATGAGCGCTTGAACATGGGAATTAAAGGTTAGATTTCTATCAATGATTATGCCTAAGGTTTTGTGCCCAATTACACTTTCTACTGGCATGTTATCGATGTGAAGTTGAAGTGATGTGTGTGGGCTTAGAGTTTGAAGTCTTTGTCTGGTTGTTAATAACATTGCTTTTGTTTTAGTGATGTTAATTTGCATACGGTTTGAATAGCTCCACTTAACTACATTATTTAATTCTTGTTGTAAAGACGACTCCAGTAAAATACCGTTTTCAGCGTTTGTGTACACCGTACAGTCATCTGCAAATAGATCGCAGGACGACGAAAGATGCAAAGGTAGATCGTTAATATATATGGCAAATAATAGAAAGCCAAGAATAGAGCCTTGCGGTACTCCAATATTGAAGGTAGTGGTTTGAGACAGAGATTTATTGTGTGATACTACTTGCTTTCTGTTTGATAGAAAAGATGATATTAGAGTGACTACATTAAGGCCAATTTTCATTGTCTCGAGATTTTTAATTAAAATAACATGGTCTATCATATCAAATGCTTTCTTGAAATCAATAAACACAGTTCCACATAGACTGTTGTTGTTTATATTCTTGTGCCAATTTTCTATCATGTTTGTTAGGGCCGTATGGAAAGAATATTTTGGCCGAAATCCTGATTGGCTGTCAACAATAAGCTTGTTGCGAACTAGATACTGTAATGTTACTTTATGGATGTGTTTTTCTAGTGGCTTAGATAGTGATGATAGTAAGGAAATGGGTCTGTAATTGTTCGGGAGACCATTGTCCAATGAGCCAGATTTAAGAAGAGGGTACACTTTAGCGATTTTTAGAGCTGATGGAAAGTGGCCTTTGGTTAGACACTGATTATATATATAGGTTAGTGATGTACAAATCACTGGCGCAGCACAACGGAGAATCCGGTTGCTGATTCCATATAACCCAGATGAGGTTGTGTTTTTTAGGTTACTGAGGTAAGTGAATACTTCAGTGATTGTCATTAGCGGTATGTCGGAAAGAATATCGCGGGAGCATCTATTCTCGCAAAACGATGACAATAAAGATAAGTTGCAAGGAGAATTAGGTATTGAAGCCTTCAACTGGTCTATGTCAGTTTGAAAAAAATTACTGAATTGGTCGCATTTAATATGATTTGATGGTAAAGAATTTCGGAAGTTATACTTGTTTGTCAAGGTGTTAATTGCCTTCCATATATCCTTACTATTTGTTTTATCCATTACTAAGTTCTTAAAGTAACTTTTCTTTTCCTGTCGTATGCTATATTGAACTTTGTTTCTAAGAGTACGGTATGCACTGATATCCCGCTTTTTATGTGCTTTATCTCTGTCTCTCATAATTTCAAGTATTTCCTGGGTGATCCAAGGTGGCTTGACGTGGTGTTTTACTCGAACTTCCTTGACTGGCACATGTCTATCAAAAACATCAATAAAGGTTTTCATCCAGAATTCCATAGCATCATCCGGGTCAGGAAGCTGATAAACATTGTCTAGAGGTGAACTGAGCAAGTCCTGTAAAAATGCGTTTTGGTTGAAATTTTTGTAACTTCTATATTTTACACTTATGTGTTTATGTTTAGGAGTTTTAATTCCTTTTTTAGACCACGTGCAGCATATTGGGTAGTGATCGCTCATTGCACAATTTGGTACGGTGCATTCTATGATGTTGTCTGAGCAAGTTACATAAATGTGATCTATGACTGTTGAAGATGACTTTGTTACTCTAGTAGCTTGTTGTACTATTTGTTGGAAATTGTATGATGCAATTATATTTCCCCATATTATGTTGGATTTGTTGGTGTCAATGTTAAAGTCTCCGAGTAGTATAATTTCCTTCCCAGAAGCGAAAACCACATCCATCATGGTAGTGAAGTTTTCGTACCAGACGTGTCTAGCACTGGGATTTCTATAAAGGTAGCCAATTATCAGGGGAGTGCGCTTTTGAAGTTTTAGCTCTAGCCAGATGCATTCTATTTCGCAAGTTTCAAAGTCTAGCCTACGGCGAGCATTTAGTAAATTAGAAACATAGGTTTCTTACCTAATACAGGTATATTATGCCTGTCTCTTGTTTCCTACAGGGATCCCTTCTAAAAACTTTATACCCTTTAATAGAGATGTCCTCATCTGAAATTGTATCATTAAGCCTACTTTCACTAAGGCCGAATAAATGAAAATTTTAATTAAGAATAGAAGATAACTCTGGTAGCTTGTTAAATAAGCTGCAAATGTTTAAGTGTCCAAGGCGTATTCCTGACTTATTGAGCCAGTGTTGCCACTTCTCAGACATTTCATCCATGAAGAAAGTGTAAATTCGTCAAAGTTAAGCTAAAATACAAGATCATAAAACAAAATCACAATTACATTAACTTACAAAATGTCAGTAATACAAATCAATAAGTAAATGAAAATATTATAACGATATAACTAATTAGACCAACGAATATAATGCAAACAAGGAACAAAACGAATTAAAGAACATACAACAAATAATTAACTTGAAAAAAACTACTTCACAAGCTAAGTACCAACTGTTATCCAAAAAGAATCAATAAATGACTATACAAGTCAATGTCTCTGTTTAAAGCGGGGAGTGAAGACCCCCTCACTCAGGGTATTAATGCGATAAAAAGTATTATAAAAGATATCTAAGTGTCAATCTCTGTGACTTCAATAAGAGTCAATGTTTACAGCCACGTACAATCTAATACGTTGCTATATAAATCAATAACCAAGTATGCGCATAAACTTTATAGGAGAGGCCCTTTCTTGTACCGAGATCCGGTGTTGCTGAATTGCTAGTAAATACCAGGCTGTGTTGTTCCTTGGTACAGCGACATCATAAATGCCTGCCGAAGTGAAGTTGGGCTAAACCGTGTGAGGTATAACAACTCTGGGTTACAATGGAGTGGATACTGTTGATTTCTCACGAGTGTGTAACGACTTCCAACTACAGGCTCTGATTCGTGGCTAACAGGAGGCTATGGTGGCACGTTGTTGTTACTACTGGATTGATCCTTGCTGTGGAGAAGAGGAAACGTATCTTCATAATTATCATCCTCCTGCGTGAAAGAGGGCGTATTGTACGGATTTGATGTGATGGAAATGTTCCGTCTGGCTTGGATATCAGGTGCCGTGGTTATGAGTGGTCTGCTCTCTTCTGGCTTATTGGTACATGATGTGGCGGCAGTATGTCGTCTGGCTTGAGTTTGAGGTGGTGTAGCTAAAAGTGTCCTACGCGATCCAGTATTGGATGTAGGTTGTGTACGTTCAGGGTACTTAAGATTTTTGGCAAGCAAGCTGGTGCCCAATGTAGACAAATGTACTTGATCTTTATAAAGTCGCTTTTTAGGTGCTCCTGACTGTGAAGTAAACACTGGTGTGTTGTTGATGAACTGTATGTTGTTGTGAGAGCAAAACTTCTGCAATATGTTGTTATTTATGTCAGCTAGACGACGCTGGAATCCATAACTCGGTGATATGATGGAGGAGAAGAAGATGGACGAGTTAGGAAAAGTGTGACGTAATCCGTTCAAGAGCGCCAGCAGTTGAGATGTTGTTATTTGCTGGTTGTTCATGGTGTCATTGATACCAATATGGACGCTTGCCCTTTTTACTTTAAGATTTACAGCCAACCTCCTAATCTTGTCTGTTAGCCGGTCAACACCAGCCCCAGGCAGTGGAATTATGGAAACAATGTCTTTGTCTGTAGTAGCCATCCGGTCGCTATAAAGACCTTTCATTAGAGAGTCGCATATTATAATGTGTGTACAGTCGGTTCGTGCTGTCTGCACATGTTGGTTGTCAGTATGCCTTGCTCGTTGTTTCTCCCATTTAGCAGCAGTCTGTACGTCTCCATGTGACTCTCCCTGTGTTTCCTGGAGGCGTGTGTTGTCTGTTGGCAGTGCACTATAGCACTGTACGTTTTCTGACGAATTTTCTTGAAGTACTTCGAATCTGTTGCTTATCTTTACACCAATTGGATAGACTGCTTGTAGCGTTTTATCTTCCTCTGCACGTTGAGGTATTTCCGCGTCTTGTTTTTGGTGAAACTGGGCTTCAAGATTCTCCGAATTTGATACAGCTGCTTGGGAGTTACACGCTTGTTCAGTTGAGTTGGTGGAGGACTCATGCTGTAAAGTTTCTATTGTTTTTCTTAGCAACAGATTTTCCTCTCTCATGAGCGTGATTTCTTCTTTGAGAGCAGTGTAGTCACTGCTGGTCTTGCTGTTAGCTGTAATGTTCGCTGTAACAGTAGCAGTGAGCGCCTTTAAGGATTGCTCTATTACCTCAATGCGCCTATGACAATCGCACGATTGTCCATTGATAGTTGGCGTGTTATCTAAGGCTGGTATTTCTTCTGCTACACTTACGTTGGTCTCTACGTTGTTTTGGAGGTGCTCCAATGGATATTCAATGGCCAAGAGTACTGATGGGGTAGGTGACCTCGTGTTGATGGCATTGTCCTGTTCATTTATTGTATGTGTTCGTTGAGAAACATTGTCTGCTGTGGTGTCCACAGCTGTAGTTGTGGGCTGTGTAGATTCTGAGTCCTCACTCGAGACGAGCATGTTGATGATATCTTGTGTCTTTGATATGTCTCTACTCGTGAATGTAAGTATTGAGTTCTCCAGCTCGATAAAGTCTAATTTTAGCCAAGATTTAATGTTTTCAACGCTGCCCTGAGCGAGTAACTTGTTATTTGAGTGATATAAATGTATTGTAAGGACTGGCGTCGTAATCAGATCTTCCACGTAGGCCCCGCTTCTATCTTGTCTGTGTTGGATTCGTTCAGGCTTGTAATAATTGATGAGGCACGTTCGAAATGCCTCATAATGGAGTGTATTGTTAAAGGATACTGTAACACATTGGCCGGAGTTGGTGTGTTGGACGACTCGGCCGACTGGATTCGCACACCTGGCTAGCTTGGTCTTCACCGCCTTCTCTTTGTTTAGTGTGTATGGTTTATTCACGGCCGATCGTAAACCGGATCTTGTTTTAACATCAGTCACCTCCAGAGAGGCCTCTCCTATAGATGCCATTACTGCATCACGTTATCAAAGCCGTTTGAAGAATGTTGCGAACGCATCGTAGTCTAGACGCGCCGCGGGCCACTTGAAGTCATGTGTTGCGGTTCGTTTCTTTTGACAATTGAGACAACGGAGAGAGGAGGCTGAGGGAGAAGGAGGAGAGAGGAGGAGGGAGGAGGAAGAGGGAGAAGGAGTAGGGAGGAGGGGGAGGAGGAGGAAGAGGGAGGAGGAAGAGGGAGGAGGAAGAGTTAGGAGGAGGGAGGAGGAGGGAGGAGGAGAGCGCATGAGGAAGAGGGAGAAGGAGGAGGGAGGAGGGGGAGTAGGGAGGTGAAGGAGGGAGGAGGAGGAAAGGGAGGATGAGGGATGTGGAGGGAGGAGGGGGGGAGGAAATAGAGGGAGGAGGAGGAGGGAGGAGAGAGCATGAGGAGGAGGTGGGAGGAGGAGGGAGGAGGGAGGAGAGGAGGGAGGAGGTGGGAGGAGGAGGGAGGAGGAAGAAAGAGGAGTGATTAGGAGGAGGGAGGAGGTAGGAGGAGGAGGAAGAGGGAGGAGGAGGAGTAAGGAGGAGGAGGAAGAGGGAGGAGGAAGAGGGAGGAGGAGGATGGAGGAGGGAGCGGGAGGAGGGGAGGGGAAGAGGAAGAGGGTAGGAGGAGGAGGAGGGGAGAGGAGGAGGAGGAGGATTATAAAGCATATGCCTGTAGATAACTGCAGCGAAAAGGTGGGTCTGTCTATCTATCTGACCCGGCGTGGCTTCGCCCAGCTCCTGGCGGGGAGCGTCTCATTAAATTCATACAACAACAAAAAAAGTTACTTAAAAGAATGTCCTTCCACACACCATCCATTATTTTTTTAATGAAAACTGTTTTTAATCACCGACATGACAGTTGATAAGTTTTGTAAGCAGAAAAAGATGGGTTAAAATGTTATGCATAATGCATTATTTTTATGCAAACTTTAAAAATACCTTAAAGATTATATCATTATTTAATATAACTCATATGCCTAAAAATAACTATAGACAAAGAGTTTAACAATAGTGCAGGTAAGTCCAACAATATGACTATAAAGTATATAGAAATGTTATTAAAAGTTATGCCCCTTGAAATAACTTTTCTAGAGTGAAGTGCCCCTGCTATATAGACATTATATAATGAAAATGGAAAAGTAAATGTTATTAAATAAGTCGAAGATTTTACATTAAAATTATTATAGTCGGTTGCACAGGAATGAAAGGAAGACGTGTAGAAAATTTCATCTCAATCGGATGGACCGTTCGCGAACACATAAAGGACATACACACATACATACAGTCTCTTATATATATATATATATATATATATATATATATATATATATATATATATATATATATATATATATATATATATATATATAAAACAGAGTGTATGTTTGTTTGTTTGTGGGTTTGTGGATTTGGATGCGTTCGATAACGGTACATCCGATTGAGATGAAATTTTCTACACGTCTTCCTTTCATTCCTGTGCAACCGACTATAATAATTTCTTAATGTAAAATCTTCGACTTATTTAATAACATTTACTTTTCCATTTTCATTATATAATGTATATATAGCAGGGGCACTTCACTCTAGAAAAGTTATTTCAAGGGGCATAACTTTTAATAACATTTCTATATACTTTATAGTCATATTGTTGGACTTACCTGCACTATTGTTAAACTCTTTGTCTATAGTTATTTTTAGGCATATGAGTTATATTAAATAATGATATAATCTTTAAGGTATTTTTAAAGTTTGCATAAAAATAATGCATTATGCATAACATTTTAACCCATCTTTTTCTGCTTACAAAACTTATCAACTGTCATGTCGGTGATTAAAAACAGTTTTCATTAAAAATAATGAATGGTGTGTGGAAGGACATTCTTTTAAGTTACTGTGCGCCAGGAGCTGGGCGAAACCACGCCGGGTCAGATAGATAGACAGATAGTCGGGAACGGAAGCTTATTTGACTACTTATATGAATGAATTAAATGACATGCTCCCCACCAGGGACTGGGTGAAGCCGGGCCGGGTCAGACAGACAGACAGATAAACAGACAGTCGGGAACGGAAGCTTATTTGACTACTTATATGAATGAATTAAATGAGATGCTCCCCACCAGGGACTGGGTGAAGCCGGGCCGGGACAGACAGACAGACAGATAGACAGACAGTCGGGAACGGGAGAGCTTATATGACTACGTATATGAATTAAATGAGATGCTCCCCACCAGGGACTGGGTGAAGCCGGGCCGGGTCAGCCAGACAGACAGACAAACAGACAGTCGGGAACGGGAGAGCTTATATGACTACGTATATGAATTAAATGAGATGCTCCCCACCAGGAACTGGGTGAAGCCGGGCCGGGTCAGCCAGACAGACAGACAAACAAGCAGACTGATAGATAGATAGATTCCCTCCAGGGCCTGGGCGAAGCCGGGCCGGGTCAGCTAGTATATATATATATATATATATATATATATATATATATATATATATATATATATATATATTTGTGTGTGTGTGTGTTTGTGTGTGTATATATATGTGTGTGTGTGTGTGTGTGTCTGTGTGTTGTTGTTTTTTCTCTCTCTCGACTTACTTATGATTGGCATCATGTTGCAGCTAAAGTTTTCGTCTGGTGGAATTAGCTAGTCACGCCAGCTCTCCTTGGTCGACTCTTACATGTTTGGCAGGCTCTCCTTCCTTCTTCTTTACATTTACCAATAGATTATAAGCCTTGAAAAATTTACCCCAAACCATGTGTAGACTAGTTCATGACTGGAGGACGATGTTACCACTCTCATGCCAACTCTTCTTAGCCGCTTCTTGTGACATGTATGGCAAATTGCAGTGCTACAATTCTTTGCTCGCCTCACAAGCCCAGGTATCAACACGTGTCTGTTATAAACGATGTTCTGACTTTTCTTGTCTATTATACATGATTGCTTGCAGATTTGTCACTTAAGCGATGTGTTATTTGATTATATAAAAGGGGTCGTGGGTTATTTGTTTACACAAACGGGGTCGTAGATTATTTGCTTAATATATAAATTGGGGCGTGGGTGACTTAATCATATACATGGGGTCGTGGGTTATTTGCTTAATATACACGGGAAAGAGGGTTATTTGTTTATATAAATGCATATATTTAAATATTTAGAGGCATTTATAACATCATATGGAAGATGCACAACAGAGATTACGAGCTGAATAGGGCAAACATGGACTTCTAGTAATAAAATGTCAGCTGGTCTCTGGGTAGTGAGATCGGACGCCCGTGTGTATTGTTACGCACGTAAAAATTCCCTTGGCAGGAAATCGAAAAACAATGACCTAAAGGCGCTGCCCGGGCAAAATTTCTAGTTAAAGATCTACCCAAAGTATTTTAGGATCCTCGCCGGTGCTACGGAATTCGTGCACTAAGCTGAGTTTTTCCAGACTTAGGTTTGAGTTATAAGAGAATGGAGCACATATGGGTTGCACCCGTGTGCCGTGATGTTTATCCATCGACTAAACTAAACTAAACATGTTAATAAATGATGTTCAAAGGTGTTGTTTTCTAGGCATGCTATGCTGAATGGTTTCTTTTCTCTTGTATCTTTTCAGTTTTCCAGTCTGCTTTTCCACAGCTTTCTGTTGCTTTCATGTTGTTATTAACTTGCGACTTGTAACTGGGTTCACCCTGTACCTGCTATGCATGTGTAACAAGGTGAACTCACATAATTGACGGAACTCAGTTGGTTCTTTATAAAAAGTGTTTAATACAATAGATGACAGCCGGATCTAAGTTGGCGACCTTCTGGTTCTCTAGCTTGATGGTAACTGCCCCTTTGACAACAAACCACGTCACGACTTGAGCATCTCTCCTCTCGTTCGACCCCGATGCTCAATCGTGCTGTAGTCGTTTCCCACCTAAATACTACCAAAACCCCTACCTCTGTTACACATGCACACCTCAAGTGTTCTCTCCACTGTTTCCTCCATTCTTGGAGTATGTCGCTTTTGATGACACTCTTTCCTTCTACTTTTCTTAAACCTGTACTGATTTTATTGCTGCTGGTTAGTCATCTTTTCGCTGCTCTGTCTGCTTTTTCGTTTCCACGGATACCCCTGTGAGCTGGTATCCATCCGTTGATGATTTGACATCCCATGTGCCTGAGGTTGGTGGCTGTCGCTAATATTGCCTCTTTTATGTCGTGTCTGTTTCCCCTAGTGAAATTCCCGAGCATTTGCACTGAATATAGGAAGTCTGCCAATCCTGGTTGTAGTCCAATGATCGATTACTGCCAACTGGTTGTCCTTAATGAACTCCATGAGTTTAGTGCTAACCATGTTGCTCTTTCTAGCACCCCATGTAGTGTGGTGACTGTTGAAGTCTCCCACTATCAGGGCTTCTGTTGTAAGTCTGCTCTGTATTGCAAGGGTATCTTTATCCTCAATTACTCCTCTAGGAAAGTATATATTAGTATATGTATGTGTTAGGTTTTTAGGGTTCCCTGTAATCGTCGCACAGATACACTCTAAGCTCTTGGTTAGGAATGTTTCTTGTGTCACCATTTGGAACTGTTTGTGTACTAGCAAGGCGACCCCATCTTCTTTCATGTTCCTGTCTACAGCCTGTGCAGCGGGCCGAACCGTTCAAGAATCCAATGGTGCCCACTCTATGACCACGAGCAGCATGACGATGGAGGTGATGGCAGTTACACAGGCTTTCATATGGCTGGAGTCACAGCATTATACCAACGTGTGTGTACTAAGTGATTCAATGAGCATGATTCAGAAGGTCGAAGCTGGATCTGTACGTAGACAGTGGACTGAATCGCTGCGGAAGTCTGTTTTCCGTAAAGTCACCTTCATCTTCGTCCAGGGACATGCGGGAGTCGAGGGAAATGAACGAGCTGACAAACTAGCTGGCTCTGCACCCCCTGTAGATGGCCAGCCCAGGGATCGTGCCGATGTTATTAACGTCCTTAAAGATATGGCGAGAACAGAGGACTTTGACGTCAAGGATTCCACATCGCTGTCCAGGATGAAAGACCTGGGAGTAAGAATCGGCACAGCCAGACGCGTGAGGTACATCGGGAAAACAATGCGCCTCGTCAACCAACACAGAACTGGCACTATTAGCCACCGGACGCTGATGCATATGCTGGGGGGAGGATCTGAGCACCTATGGACATGTCCGGAGTGCAACGAAGATACCCCAACTGATAACTGATAACTGATAACTGATCTTTTCTGTCTAATCATTGTGAACCCAGGGCAGCTATACTTTTGATTTGGTTTCAAGTGGGTTTCCTGCAGGGCATACATGCGGTTCTGGCTCCCCAGTTGTTTCATGATGTCTGGGAGGTTGTATTTGATATCTCTGCAGTTCCACTGTATTATTTTGATATTTCCAGTGTCCATTTTAGTTCTACTATTTATTGTGGTCTGTCCATGTTCTTAGTTGTCCGTCCTTCCTAAAATAAAACAAGTATAAGTCTGGAGAAATATTCTAGACCAGAATACTTCACATGTTACAAGAATGAAGCTACGTACACGCTGTATATGTGTTAAATTGCCTTATTGGTTCAATGTACACTGATTGGAAATTATGAAACATTTCTGTAATGCTCTTTGCCTTTACTTATCAAGTTCATAAAATATATTTCTGTTTGTACACAACAGTTTAAACCATTTGTTTTGACTTGCGCGTACATATTTGTACTGGTACAAATAACATATCTTCTTGTTCGTGTGTACGTGTTCGTGATGACTCCCATACCCTGTCGCGAGAAAAAATAAACTTGTTAGTTGCGATCGATGACAACCAAGCCCGACATTAGTTTGCAAACACAATTGACCCTTTGATGTTGAACAAACTGAGGAAAATACGTCGTTAAAACTGTCTGCACCTGGTCATCATTTGTGTATGAGATCAAAGTGAGTCGCGTCGCGATGTCTACACAGGGTCGACATTTTGTTGGCAGGTTGTTGTTCGAGGAATGTGCACTGGCGTCATCTGTCATCAAAGCGGGAGTCGGCCGTTGAAAGTGATGGACAGAATATCTGCTAGAGGTCGGAAGGATTCTGTGATGTGAGGGGGAAGGTCTCTGGCTCACAGACAGCCAGGATATTTGTTGTATAAGACAAAGAACTCCCCAGATCAAAGTAAACTTGACAGCGAATTGACTCCGGTTAGTCTAGAAACAGGAGGACAAAGCCAGATTCTGGACTGATTGGCGTCTGGTCTTTTTGGTGACGTCACTCAAGCACCCACATAAAACCCAGTTGCGGTAAACAAGTGAAGGGAGTTGGAAAACATTCTGAAGTGTTAGGATCGGTGCATTATTCCGAGTTGTGTTATATAAGAGGGACTAGAATGTCTAAGTGGTGATAGTTATCCGCGGACATAAATCCAGTCTGATTGCCTAGTTTCTCGAGTAGCAACAGGAATAGGCATATGGTAGGCAAATAATCATATCTAACTTAAGAGTATGATTAGGAATAGAATACAGTACTGTGAGGTGATATAATGTATTATAGGTGCAGTGATATAACGCCTTATGATTAGTGATAGAATGTTCTATAAGTGCGGTGCTAGAAAGTATCATAGGAGCGTCGGCACTAGTTTTCTATTGTGTGGCTTCAACTAGCTTGTGTGATATATCATTTAACTCAAGGAGTTGAGGACAATGTAGTGGAATAATAATTAGAGAGATTAAGGATGGTTGAGAGGGAGGAGAGGAATGTGAAATGGTAGGATCTTCCAGTAGGGCATCTGCTGGGTTTCTACCCGTTCCTTTATTCTTTCCTGGTGTTGCCATGTCTCAGATCATATGATTGAGTTATTTGGCCGTATGACAGAGATCAGATCTCTGTTATAGATCTGAGTGCTGCTATTGGCCTACACTTACCTAATTCCGGCCAAGACTGAGTTGCCCTCACCATAGTATTCTCTATTCTACAGGTTCCATTGACAGGTCCACGTATGTGTGCTATGATTTTCAACACTGAAGCTAACACAAATTTAGAAGATGATGGCTCAGAATTTGAAGACATAAGTTGCTGAGAGGCCGCTACATGGGGCTTATACCCAAGTTGGTTTGCGGGAACCTGGCTTCTGCTGAGCAGGACATGCTGATGAGATTGATGTTTAGCCAAGTGATAGATGTATCAATGAACAGTCAGAACATTGTATAATTTATACTGATACCAAGAACAGTTAGATTGTGGTGTTAATATGAGGAATCTTTAGAACCAGTGACTCTAGATCCATTAAGATTTCTCCAATAACAGTGACAATAGGATTAGAATTTTCTGATCAACAATCAGTTAAATAACAGAAGACATTTATTGTGTAAATCAGATTGAAGACTCTCATTAGACAGTGTTTGTCAGGGGTGTCCGAGCATCCTAGTGGTTCCAGAGACAACGGAGGAAGTCTTCACGCGACCGGAGGAGCATCACCTTGGTGAGGATACTTGTATGTGATACATGATGCTGGTGTGTCTTCAGCACAGGGACGAGAATGTCTATACTCTTGAACACTGATCTGAGTCTATAGACACTTTAGAGTACACGTCACACATTCTACACCTTATACACACACACTTCTCCTACATATACTCTTTGCTTTAATAAATTTCTTGTTTTTATTTGTTGAAGCGAGAGTTGTCAAGTATGTTATGTTGGGGAAGAATGAGAGGGGGCATGATCCAGGAGTGAGTAAGAGTGAGAAGAAGGTGTCCTCGGATTGAGGGAGTGTATGGACGGAGTCTGCTGGATATCTCCAGAATAGAGATATTGAATTAAAACAAATGTGGGTGTTGATTCCCATCACTCCAGGGACGACACTAAAGTGGTAAAGAAGAACAAATATCTACTACGACATTCATTCTTTACACACACGACATAACCTGTGATATGATCGGCTTAACCACAGTCATGATTTGAGCAACAAACATGGTTATAAGATCCCATTTTGACTGTTTAATGGGCCTTGTGTGTTGAGCATGTACCTTTTGCGTGCAACAACCAGTGCGTTTAACTTTTGGTTTCCTTTTGGGATGTTTCAGAAAGATGTCATTTAAAGACATATAATCTCTTTTGATTTGTTTTATATACTTCTTTTCTGTTGTGTTATCAGTCTTCTGTGTTACATCATGTTCGTCAGCAGTTGATGTAACCTGCTTAACTTGAGTATTTTCTTCTTCTTTATGCGTCATTTGCACTTGGGTTCTTGTAAGTGTCTTGTCAGGCTTGTGTTCAATGGCCACTTTCCAAACGAAATCTTTGGCATCCGGGATATTACCAATTATTAACCCAACACCAGGGTTTGGTAATAGTAGTTGTAGTAGTAGGCCTCTTTCAGTCCTGAAGGACTATAGAGTTGTGCCGCTTGGGAGGTGCCTGGCAGCACCGCTAGTGACTGTATAGTCCAATGCGAGAGTGACAATCTCTGTCACAGTTTCCGCATCGAACGAACGAACAAACTTTATTTTCAAAGGGTTAAGAATTGGGAACGCAGGCCAGTCTAACATTCTGCCCCATCTATCACTCACTTTCATACATTAGTTCATTCACACATCATTCAAGGCTAACAATCTGTAAGACGAGGCAGGTCCCGCAATAAGTGACTGCGCTTTGAGCATGTGCCGCCTATCCTCAGTTTGTTGGATCAGATTGCGCTCAAAGAGCACCAGTCCGTTTCGTACATCTTTTCTCTAGGAGCATCTGTCTGTTGCAACTCTCTCCTACGTGTCTGGATCTATTCCAGTGGTTTTCATATCTTGTTTACACACATCCTTATTGTGACAAGATCGCCTGGGGTAGTCAGAGTTAACCACACCCTAGGTGTCTCTAGCACTCCCGTGTATACTAACCCCAGGGGTTGGGTAGGTAGATACACAATTTACTCTGCGGTTGACCTCTGGTTAGTTAAATATGTCTACAAGCCCCTCCAGATTCTAGACCCCCACTAACTACCTACTCCTGTGGAACAATAAACACTTAGGCATCGTCCGAGACCACATTCAATCACGGTACAAAGAATCAGTCAACATCAACAAAGTTTATTCTACCCTAAAGACAATAGGTAGGAAATGAACACCCTGATAGTATAAACTATTTACAATAGCAGAGGATAGGTTAGAGACAGAATCAGAGACAGAGATGCTCCTTGTATCATCATGAGGCTGACGTGCAGAGTTGAGACAGATGCCCCGTTCAGTCAGTCCGACACTCACCCGGCTCTCTTCCAGACTGATGACCGGAACCTTTGGAGACCACTCCGTCCCCAGAGCTAAGATCAGATGTCAGAGGAACTACCTCTTCGGACCACAGACTGCTGGATGAACCTCTCGCCTGCTCTGCCTTGATGAATCACTGTGACCAACTTTCACAGTTACCAACGTAAGCCTGTTATGGAGACCCTCTTCCTTGAGGCGACCCCAGTTAATCTCTAGATGTTCCTAGAAGTAGCAATTGACCAATCTAATGGTCCCTTAGTAGAATCTTTTACCCCCGATTGGGCAATGAATCAGCACTGCAACCAGTCAACACAGTCACTAGAAAAACACCAATGTTCCTGTAACTGAGTTCAAAAGTCACTACACAGTCACATGTTCAGACTCCCTCGGAGTCCCGCACATATCTTGAAACCTGGTTGAGCTTGATAACAAAACATAATGTCTCTATTTCTAGAAGATTCAATTAGTCGGATCATTGCGTCAGGACTAATTCATATTCAGCATACAAGGTTCATAAAGGTCAGGATGAGTTGACCTTTCTACCCTTCCGAGTTCTAGTAAGAAAATACGCCAGCTGGTGTGGGTCTAGTCATGACCGAACACTAGTGCCAACGTAGTTACAGCCCCTTTGATTTGGGCCAATCTTTGCCTGGCTTGTCCCACGTTTAGGCGGAAACACATTGATTTGGACTTGATGAGCTCCCATAGCTGCGCCTACCCCACCTTGGTAAGTCTCTCTGGAGTGAGCCTGCCATCATAGCTCCGTATCAAATCAACCTTCAGTATACCTTGGCAAGATTGCTCTGATAGATGAACTTTAGTCTGAAATAGTCTTAATCACAATCTAATATGGAAAAACAAACCATCTATTTCCACTAGTGTTGTTGTCGGTTCTAGAATCACGTGGTGAGTATGAGTCATGCATGATGATTCTCCCGCTTACATAATGTAGCACAGTCTTGCGTGGTACAGTAGGTATAGTGACCACTTGCCATGGGTCACGCAGTGGCTTCCCAGCAAACAACTTTGAAATAGGCTGGTTCTAACAGGCAACACCTGAAAGTAAGAGCAATCGGTGAAAGTAGTCGGCCCAAACATTGGTTCATGTGCATCAACACCATGAATAATCAACCTTCAGTCTAGCTACCTAGTTATACAACTAAGTAGAGCAACATCTCTAAGGTGATAGTATTAATGCATCAAGTTCAGTCCAATGTCAGTTGGCCTTTCCGAGAACAGCCCGTCAAACAGATTGAGAATCAATAATGGCGAGTCTGATCTAACGTTTCACCTATCCCTCTTCACCTAACGTTTGTCGCTAAAGTCATTCTGTAGTTGTTCAAGGGTTAACTGGAACTAAACATCAAGGTAAGGTGTCCCTAGACCCCCCTCCCCTTTACAATATACATCTAAGCATAATCAAACAACGATCCATGCATCATCATTTGGGATATAGTAACAATACATGACCATAGAACATATCTACACTCTATTTCGCTAGTGGGATCTCCTGCCCACTTTCCAGCGAAACTCTTCTTGTTAGACTCTTCCCTAGAGTCAAGAAGTCTTTCAGGCGAAAACATGCTCCCCGCATGTTCAAGGTTCTCTCCTGTTCTGCCTGTCCAAGAGGATTAGCCTTGGCCGGCCGAACTTCATTGCTGGCCTGGTTATACCAGTCTCATACAAGAATAACTCACACGCAGTACCCATATCCCATTCGTCCCCGATTCTCATTCGTCCTCCATTTGTCCCCGCATACTTTCCTCACATCAGCACTGACGTACTCACGCAAGTATGAAGAAAACAGGACAGGAAGATTAGCATGAAGAACGCATATGTATTTCGCGACGGTAAAGCCGTGTTATCTCACGTCGAATCATTTCGGCGGTCGGTACAGTATTCACAGAAGCAGTACACAACATGACCTAGTATATACGTGATAACAACATCGTATATCTATCTAGCACCACTGAAGAATTTACCTTCGTATGAATTCCCAGTTCCTCGAATGTATTCACTATTTAGTTCACACACAAAATAGCTACATCACTTCTTAGAGTTAATCACGTCGTGCTCTATTTCCCTATCACATCAGTGATTCACTAACTCACTCTTCATCTACCAACTTACCTTGTCTAATTTCAGCGCTCGACTAACGTAATTACTGACTAGCATCAATTAAGTTCATGCTATACCATAATTTACTGTTCCCTATTACCATTACGAACTATAATCAATCAATAACGCTACAACACAAGTTGCCAATTTTAATGGACTTTTCGGTCTAAGCAGTTGACAAACAGCTGATCACGCCGGCTTGTAAACACAAGTACACACACCGCTGTGCGCTGCCCTCGCTTTCAACTGGATTATTGATCGGTCAACTCATTATCTATGCAGCTCTCCGCATATTTAATTAGCTATGAACGATCGCAATTTCCACTCAATTTACAACGTTAAATTAACTAATACATTGCGTACCTGAATCGGTGGATTGTTTCCAGTCAGCTTCCATGACTATCTACGCCAGCATGTCGCGAAATATTGACAGTCTGCTGCAACTTGGTTGTGTGTGAAGAAGTGGGTTCACGGCTACCCTAAAAGCCGTACCTTCTCACACGAGAGATAGAAATTGAATGAGCTGTGCCAGCCGCATTTCTCCTTCGTGCATACGATTGCGCTCGAGAAATAAGTGTTTCACGACGTGTGTCAACTCCACGAGAAACTCTATTTCCCCCACTGGAATTCTAGGTCTAGCCGCACGGGAAATTAGTGCTGTGCTAAACAACCTGGTCAACTGAATCCGGGTGTTTCTCGAACCTTCCAGATGGAAAATTCATGCTGGGCTATCCCCGATCTATTTATAGCCGGGAAAGTCCCTGATGACGCCGAATAACGTGGAATATCGCCCGACAATGCACAAATGAATTTCCGTTCTGTCACACTTATACCGCATTTGGGGTCTTCCGGTTGGCCTCTTTCCTGTGGCTAGTTCTCCATAAAGGAGATCTTTGGGAATACGTTCATCTTCCATTCGAGATACGTGGCCCAGCCACCGGAGGCGTCTCTGCTTGAGGAGGGTGTGCACTGTGGTAACATCTGCTCTTTCAAGCACCTCTTTGTTTGTTATGTGGTCCTTTCATGTTATGCCCAGGATACGTCTCAGACATCTCACGTGGAAGGAATTCAACTTCCTTTCCTGTCTTGAGTACAGGGTCCAGCATTCAGACCCATAGAGTAGTGTGCTAACAACACAAGCTTTATATACTTGAGCTTTTGTACGCTCTGTTAGTCTATTATTCTCCCAAACTCTTTGAGCTAGCCTGGAAAATGTTGTGGCTGCCTTTCCAATGCGTCTGTCGATTTCTGTCTCTAATGAAAGATTATCTGATATTGTCGACCCCAAACACACAAAATCGTGGACGGCCTTCAATTCGTAATTAGAAATGTTGATTGACGGAGGCGCACCAGCACCTTGTTCCATCACCTGTGTTTTATTTAGGCTAATGGTGAGCCCAAAGTCTTTGCAGGCGGCTGCAAAACGATCGATGAGCCTTTGGAGATCTTCTGCTGTATGAGTAGTCAGTGCTGCATCATCTGCAAAAAGTAGTTCTCTTACGCATGTTGATCTTATTTTGGTCTTTGCCTTCAGTCTTGATGGGTTAAAAAGTTTGCCATCAGATCTTGTGTGGGGGTATATGCCTTCAGTGGCAGTCCTAAATGCCTGCCTTAAGAGAACAGCGAAAAAGATACCGAAGAGTGTAGGAGCCATCACGCAGCCCTGCTTTACTCCGCTGCTGATGCTGAATGACTGGGATGTTGAGCCGTCAAATAAAATGGTCCCCTGCATGTTTTCGTGGAATGATTTCACGAGACTAAGAAGGGTGGGTGGACATCTAACCTTTTCAAGGACCTTAAAAAGGCCGCTTCTGCTCACGAGGTCAAATGCCTTTGTGGGGTCGATGAAGGCAATATATAATGGCTTCCTCTGTTCTTTGCACTTCTCTTGGAGCTGCCGGGGTGAGAAAATAATATCGATGGTGGACCTGTTGGGTCTAAATCCGCACTGCGATTCGGGGTAGATTCTTTCAGCAAGAATGTGTAATCTTTTAAGGATTACTCTGGCAACAATCTTGCCTGTAATGTTGAGTAGGGAAAAGCCGCGATAGTTGTTTCAGTCGCTTCTGTCGCCTTTGTTTTTATAAAGGGTAACGATGTTTGCGTCTTTCATATCTTGTGGTAGTGATTTTTCTTTTCAGCAGAGCTGAAATA
Organism: Cepaea hortensis; assembly: GCA_963921405.1. NCBI lineage: Eukaryota > Metazoa > Mollusca > Gastropoda > Stylommatophora > Helicidae > Cepaea > Cepaea hortensis. The sequence goes on from OY992876.1 coordinate 420,870,681, forward strand.
TTGCATACAGTTCTGGGATGATTGTTTCTTTGCTACATTTTAAAATCTCAGGTGGAATACTATCTTTTCCAGGTGCCTTGCCGGATTTGAGAGAGTCTAGTGCTTCGCTGATTTCTGTGAGACAAGGTTCGTTATCCAGGGCATGCATAGCGGACTGTTGATCAATGGCTTCCAGAGCTTCTTCGCTGACAGTGTTATCTGAGTATAGCTCTGAGTAGTGTTCTACCCAGCGATCCATTTTTTTCGCTCGATCTTTTATGATTACCCCCTCAGTTGATCGTAAAGGGGCCATCTTATTTTTTGATGGACCGACAGCTTGCTTGATGCACTCGTACATTCCTCTTATATTTTCAGTGTTTGCACAAGTTTGAATTTGAGCAGAGAGCTGTAGCCAGTACCTGTTCGCACATCTTCTTGCCATCTTTTGTACTCTATTTCTGGCCGTTCGCAATGCCTGCAGTGTTTTATCTGAAGGTGATGTTTTATACATTGAGAATGCATGTCTCTTTATCTCCAGGACTGGGAGCATCTCTTCAGAGTGTGCTTCAAACCAGTCGGTTGACTTAGTTTGCTTCTTTCCAAATGATGATAGTGCTGTATTGTAGATGGTGTAGCGAAAATGACTCCATCACTCGGTGGAATTTCCATTTGTGGGGCCAGGCAGAGTATCCGCTAGAGCCTGCATGAATTTGTTGACCTTCTCTTTATTTTGGGTGCCGCTGGTGTCAATGCGTGGTCGTCCTTCTGTTCGGCTTTTGTAGATTCTCTTGGGCTTTATCTTTACCTCGCTGGAGACGAGTGAATGGTCGGTGTCGCAGTCAGCACTATGGTAGCTGCAAGTCAGCCGTACATTGCGGAGGTTGCTGCGTTTAGTGAGCACCAGGTCGAGTTGGTGCCAGTTCTTTGATCTGGGGTGTCTCCATGACACCTTGTGTTGAGGTTTCGTGTCAAAGAAGGTGTTGGTCAAGCACAGATTATGGTGGCTGCAGAATTCCAAGAGACGTTGTCCATTGTCATTGATCTTCCCAACGCCAAACTGTCCTAGACACGAAGGCCACGATTTGTGGTTGGAGCCAACCCTGGCATTGAAATCCCCAGGATAAAAAGATGTTGTTTCTCTGGTATTTCACTGACTTCTGTGCTAAGGTCGTCATAGAATTTGTCTTTAGATTCTGATGCTGCAGTTAGTGTTGGGGCGTAAATGCTTATAATTCTAACTGGGCCTGCCTCTGTCCGGAGTTGGAGCTTCAGTATTCTTTCAGTGCCATCACTTGGTGGTATGATGGATTTAAGCAGCTTGTTTTTGATAGCGAAGCCAACTCCATGCTCCCTGGTGTCTCCGCAAGGCTTGCCATGCCAGTAGAAAGTGAAGTCCCTCTCCTTGACGCTTCCAGATTCTTGGAGTCTGGTCTCTTGCAGGGCGACAATGTCTATCCCCAGTCTTAGTAGTTCGTTGTTTATCACTGCAGTTTTGCGGGCATCCACAATCTCGTTTAGATCGTCTGAGATGCCAGGGGTCATGGTTCTTACGTTCCATGTTCCCAGCCTTATTGCCGGTTGTTTTTTTTTTCTTGTTGCTAGGTGTATAGATTGCGGTCCATGTGTCAGGATTTTCCCCTAAGCTCCACACACCCTCAGGAGCAGATGAACTGTGGCGAGACAACACCTTATTGACTGGGGGATGCCCAGCTTAGGCGGGCGGTAGCTGTCTAGTGAGATACGATGATCTCTCCCACCGTCGGAAGTAGCCCCTGGCGCCTTTCTCTACGCCAATCGAGCATTAAGACTTATAACCGGCAAATGCTGCTTCCCATGTTGGGTCACCGCTTTACACGGTGCTGAAGTGACCTCTTCAGGGCACAAGCCTGGGCAATGGACATGGGAGAACCAGCTGTTGCCCAGTAGCAAGTTCCCCCTCTCCACGTCGCCGATGTTGACCAAGGGAAAGGCAGTACCAATGCAACTTGGCATCGGTGCCGTCGCAGGAGTTGCCAGAACTATGTTGTTTACAACATGGAACTGTCTTAGGGACTCCATCTCCAGATTTGTCCTCAGGGTTTACTCCCGAAGCCTTTCCCATAGGCTATACCCGCAAGGGAGCGGAGGTTTGAGATTTAGAGTTCCCTCTCTTAGAAGAGATACCAACCAAGGCTGACGAGCCTCCTCTGCCGGGGAATCAATAAGGAGGGAAGTCTACCATTCTTCCTTCCTGGCAGTGACCATACTGATCGGATGACCGTAGCCATTGTCTCTACTGAGAGATCCGCTGCCCACCGTCACTGACTTGAAACCATAACCAACAACTATCTGTCGGTTGCTCCCAAGTCCAATCCACCACCTGCTCACATGGCTTCACGTTACCCTGTTGGGGGGGGGGGGGGGCTAAACGGGTACTCCACCTTGCCCAAGGGTGTCCCGTAGGCTAGCGGAGGGAAGGAGGCACCTTACTTCTCCTTTGATAGGGGGTACCCCTACCCGCTACCCATGGTTTGGTAATACCGCTGCACATATTCTGCCTTCGTAATAAGGGCATTCAATCATGACCCGCGCAGTCTTGTATATTTCTACCGTACCCCCGAATGTTCTGCAACCAATACTATTACCTGTGTAATCCCTTTCGTTGATCAGTTTGTTATCAACTCCTGCAATAACTGAACTAGTGTCCCTAATACACGTCGTTGATACTCCATTGACCAATGCTTGTTCAGTAATGAGAGTGTCTTCTATGTCTTCGCCATTTTCAATTATCAAAACTGTGTTAGTTTCATATATTTGTAGAAAGTTTTGTAGCATCGACATGTTGCTATGTTTATCCTACAATGACTAAGTGTGTACACAAGAAATGTTGAAAGAAATTTAGCACAAAAGCAATAAGGCGTATAAATATTACAGTCGACAAGAGAAAAGTACCAGAAAGTAGGAAGAAATAGTTAATTTCCCTGCAACAACTTCCAAATTCATAAATAACGAAATATTATTATAATAAATAAGATAAGTAACGCAGTAAAAGAAATAAAGACAGAGTTAAAGTCCTTTAAATAAGTGAAATTAGTAAAAGCACAATTTTTTTTTTTTTTTTCATATCCTTTACAGGACATCGCTGTTAACACCAGCATCTTTCAGCTGTATGATGATTTCTTGGCAAGATTACGCTCACTAGTTTGCCATTGCTTTCTGAACGGCCGGCTCACATACCCCGTAAGTTACCGATGCGATTCGAACCACTGCTGATTTTCACAGTCATCACGTTACCCACGAGAGCATACGAGATTACGGAGAAAAGTCATAACCTCTAAGCCACGAAGCCGTCAAAAGCACAATATTATCACTAAATAAACAATTAAAATAACGCGCACCAAAATTAAGAATCTTCTTCTTCTTCTTCTTCAGCTTTCAGAGCCATTGAGGTTCTTTGCTGCAAATACAATCCGTCTCCATTCATCTCTCTGGTGGACCTTCTCTTGCCAGTCGTTGATTCCAAGTGCTTGTAGGTCTGTATATATATTATCTCTCCACCGCCTTCTGGGTCTACCTCGGGGTCTACGGTCATTTATTTCCTGCGTGTAAGCGAGTTTTGTTTCCTTATTATCTTCCATTCTTTCTATATGCCCCAGCCATTGTAGTCTATTAGCCTTCATGATACCAGTGATTAGCGGGGACTTAAACAGATCATAAATGTCTTTGTTACTTCTTCTTTTCCACTCTCCACTTTGTGTATCCCTAATTGGTCCAAAGATGCGTCTTAAAATTTTGTTCTCAAAGGTTTGTAACAAGGCTTCGTCTCCTTTCGTTGTACTCCAGGTTTCAGAGCCATACAGCACACAATTAAGAATGCAAAGCGCAATATCGCACAAAATTGTGTAACGCGCCTATGACGTCATTAAAGACATGAGCAAATAAAGAAAGAATAAAATGTGTGCAAAATCACAGTATTTTGACCGTAACTAATTAACTGAAAAACCACAAGCAAATATAATACTTAGCTCAGAAAAAAAAAATCGGCAATCCTTGATCCAGCCGTATGAAATCGATTCGTTTGACACTCCCACTTGATTATGCGACAATTCATCGATCAGTCAAGATCCTCCTGCGTATCGACAATATCCAGAAATTATTCTTCAAACAAACAATTCTGTCATCCTGAGGTATCCGAAGTTTTAAAAAGGAACAGCTTGCGTTGATTCAGCTCTAATGAGGCGTTGACAAATAAAAATCTTCAGCCGATCCTGAATGAACTCCTGAAGTTTCCGTTGTATTACAAAAAGGACCCACTTGCGTTGTTTCAGCACCCACGAGGTGTTGACAAGTGTAAAATTTCCTGTTCCGCACATTTAATAATAATATTCAGTAGTTAAAATGTAGGATGCCACCAAAGCGAGGTGCTGCTGGTTCGTATGACAGTAATAGCCAGCACAGGTGACATATATGTAGACTTGAATAATACTGGATCAGTAAATCTTCAGACAATGGATCTGTGAATCTTCGAACAATCGATCCACGATTCTTCAGACAATGGATCTGTAGATCTTCGGACAATCGATCTGCGCCTCTTCAGACAAATCCGCAACAATGTGGCTCCATTGGTAGGGTGACACTTGTCTCTCTATATGATACCATGCCTTCATACAATAGATGCCGAAGAACAATCACACTCCGAAGGTTAGGATCAAATGCTGAGAACAAGGAGTTCTTTGGTGCGATGGTAAAGATCAAACAATGCCTGGAGCGATTCTGTAAAATGATGCGATCTCACTCTCATCTACAAGTACCAACGGATAACGATTGACAAAATGACGATACAAGATGAAAAACGAGGATGCGACAACTGGTCCCCAGCGTCTTAGACCGGCATTATCCTCACAAACACAGATGTGTGTTGAGTGCATCTTTGTATAGTAGTCTGTACTCAAATCCTTATACTGAGTATGTGACAGTTATAATGTCCCTCAAGCTTGTCTCCATGATACACGACAATTTGATAGTCATTCAGCCTCAAATTCTGAAACGGGATACAGCACCCATGTCAAGAGGTACTGTTGTATCTCTCTATATGTCTCTCACTCTATTCTGATATGATATGAGTTTAGGCGCTATAATGATTTAACGTTCAGATAGAACCTCAAGATCTGTGTGGCTCTGGGGTATGATCCCTGATCAGCTGAATGGCATGCGCTAATATGACTGCACACACACGTACAGGACAGTATAACTGTAGTAACTCCAGAAACAACTCAATAGACACGCTGATGGAGTGCACAGTGATGTATTAAACCACCGATGATATCGGATGACGGCTATGAGCGTGTGTGCAGATCCAGGCTTCAGTCTTTCACTCAGATCTTCCACTCCCGCTCCTTAAACATAAAACAACTTCCTCTCAGGTTAGAGTGTTGGGAACTAAGCGTGC
>OY992876.1:420881087-420921364 GCA_963921405.1 Cepaea hortensis
TATTAACATATATTTCTTTTGATTATGTGGTTGTTTCGGGATTTGAAATTTAAATATTGAGCACAACCCACTACTGGCAACGCCGATCGCATTCTGGTATGAACCTAAGGCCTATCCACGTCAATATGGAAGCACTATACTCGAGTTTCGCCCTCATTTGAGCTCGTCAGTAGTGCATATCCCTGACCGGATCCGGAAACAGTCCCGGATCACGCGTGTTACACTCCCGCTTCACACGCGTGATCCGCGTATAGATCATTCTTATGAGTTGTATTACATGTCATGGATAGCCCATATTCCTCAAGATTTCCCAAAGTTTCTGACGTTGTACACAGTCAAATACTTTTGAATAATCCACAAAACATGAGAATAGGTTTACATTAAATTCTCTGCACTTCTCTATTATTAAACGCATATTGAGAATGTGTTCTGTTTAGCGATGTCTATTCACTCGCTGAATAACTTGTCGTGGACCAGTTCAGCTGATGGGGACAGTTTTCACAGAAAGCGGACAGGTTTTAGCGGAAGTATCACGTGGTGTCGACCGGCGCGCAAATAGAGTACACAAAAACGCAGTCATCTGTTTAAATAGTGACATCAGCTACAGATGCTCTCAGCTCTCAAGAATACCTCGAAAAACATGAAAATAAGTTTTGTACCTGTGTCAGTAATGTCAACAGATAATCTCGGAGCAGATACTGTGGATGTGATGTGATGTAATAAGCATTCATATTTGGTATGACACGAGAGCATCTGCTAAACTGATTATGGCTAGTATTAGGGTTAATCAGCACGATGCACAGTCATGATATCTTAATGCTTCTATTCAAAACATTATTTTAAAGCATACAATGAAACAAAAAATTATTTGAAGACCTTGCAGAGAAACAATGAATACAAATACATTTATTTACCAGTATAGGATCTCAAACCAGGTAAAAAGAATAGGAAACACAATGAGAAAATGGATGAAAGCAATATAAACATATAATAATTATGAAGAATGGTATTAATAAGTAATACAAAACACAACACACTTGTCCGACATTTTTGTAATTAACACCTTAGTCAAGAATACCACAAATAAGAATTATACTAAAATTAATATAAATTAACATACTTAATAAATAAATATTGAAACATTAATATAATGTTTAAATAGGAAAATGTGAAGAAGTGGCACATCAGTTCTGTATAATTACCATTATATATATATGTCCTTATTTTATGACAGGAAATTGTAATTTTGAATGCAATTTACATATCCATGTTTGTGTTTATTAAATCATAAAGAAATGTCATGTCATGTATTGATTGTATTTTTACACGTCATAGTCAAATTGTTTTAAAATACCCTATATAGAATTAATTAGTTGGTAGAGGAGAGGCAAACCACTAAAAAGATATTTTGGGTATAAAAAGGAATACAACTCTATTTCTGTTCTCAAACAATTGAGTAAGTACAGCTAAATTAATTAAACGGGCAGGATCACATTGGGAAAAAGGATTTCTTTGGGGTTGAGCCATCAATCTCGATGTATCCGACAATAGCCCTCCAGACTATCCCTCAAGTGTTCAGTCTCTCCAAGACCACGTGCTGTAGACGTTTTGATGCTGTCTTTCACCCCTGTACAAGTTTTTTTTAAAGGCTCTTAGTTTCTAAGAGAGAGAGAGAGAGAGAGAGAGAGAGAGAGAGAGAGAGTCCTCCGGACAAACCCACAAGTGATCAGTCTCACGCAAAGACAAACATGACACATAGCGATCTCTTGTGCATTCAGGAAGATTGCTGAAGATGCCAATACATCAGTGGTAAACCCTCAACCGGCATTGACTTAATGAGACGGAATCCCCATTCTAGTAGTAGTCGTCCATGGCGGCAGTGGACTACTCCTGAAGGCCTGGTGACACGGCACACTGGCACCATAGCACGGCTGACGTCATAGCCCAGCTGGCACCATGACCTACTTATTCAGCAGGAAAGCCTCGCCAGCACTATGACACTACTGGCACCGTGGCCCAGCTGGCCCAATGATACTCATATGTAGGAGTGAAGTCACGCTGGTGACACCACAGACTACAGCTTCATGAAAGAGAATTGACTTCTCTAAGTCAATGTCTATTGAGGCTGTAGACCACTGATTTATTGTTATCCCCACGAGGCTAATAAATTATCGCGCGGACCTGAGAGACAGCTGTCCAAGTAGAAGATCATTTCCGCAAGCCCGCTCTTCCCGCGGAACTCCAAGAGGTGTATGCGGGCAATAAGCCCCGTTCTCATGGTATCTTTAATCATGACGCGTAGTGATGACTCTCGACCAATTGTCAGTTCCACTGCAAATTGCAATTTCCTATCTTTAATGTCTTGTACCCATTCATGTTGGCAGATGGCTGTTTAACCTTCAAGGAAGCATGTCTTCTTTCTCAACCAGTGTCAAACTGCCACCATGATCTATTAACTTCTGCCTACTTCTTAATTCATATCTACCTACTCCTTCTACCACATCTACCTCCTCTTACCAATTTACTACTTGCCTCGTAACAAGGCGACTTGACTGGTGCTTGTCTCGTAACAAGGCGACATGCCTGCGGCTGCCTAGTCACAAGGCGACATGATTGGGGCTTGCCTCGCTGTCGGCGCTACGATATTAATCTGATAATTATGACAATGCCACATGAAGGCATAACTCCAGAAGGAGCAATCGAGACAATAATAAGATCAGTTGCGCACGGTAAGTTAGAAAATGATGTTTCATGTTACTTTTGGCCACTCAACCTTCTCTTGTCATTTTATGTCCATAGTTTATTTTTTAACTTTTTTCTTTAATCTGGCACTGCTCATATGTATGTCTACATAAACAGAGTTCACTTAAAATACCGTGCATTTATTACTTTACACTTTACACGGATGTCGCGCAGCCGTCCTTCACATTTTCCCCATTTAAACATTATATTAATGTTTCAATATTTATTTATTAAGTATGTTAATTCATAATAATTTTAGTATAATTATTATTTGTGGTATTCTTGACTAAAGGGTTAATTACAAAAACTTCGGACAAGTGTGTTGTGTTTTATATTACTTATTAATGCAATTCCTCATAATTATTGTATGTTTATATTGCTTTCATCCATTTTCTCAGTGTGTTTCCTATTCTGTTTACCTGGTTTGAGATCCTAGACTGGTAAATACATGTATTTGTATTTATTGTTTCCCTGAAAGGTCTTCAAACAACTTTTTGTTTCATTGTATGCTTTAAAATAATGTTTTGAATAGAAGCATAGATATCATGCGTGTGCATCGTGCTGATTAATTTCTAGCCATAATCAGTTTAGCAGATGCTCTCGTGTCATACCAAATATGAATGCTTGTTACATCACATCATATCCACAGTATCTGCTCCGAGATTATCTGTTGACATTACTGACACAGATACAAAACTTATTTTCATGTTTTTCGAGGTATTCTTGAGAGCTGAGAGCATCTGTAGCTGATGTCACTATTTAAACAGATGACTGCGTTTTCGTGTACTCTATTTGCGCGCCGGTCGACACCACGTGATACTTCCGCTAAAACCTGTCCGCTTTCTGTGAAAAATGTCCCCATCAGCTGAACTGGTCCACGACAAGTTATTCAGCGAGTGAATAGACATCGCTAAATAGAACACATTCTCAATATGCGTTTAATAATAGAGAAGTGCAGAGAATTTAATGTAAACCTATTCTCATGTTTAGTGGATTATTCAAAAGTAATTGACTGTGTACAATGTCAGAAACTTTGGGAAATCTTGAGGAATATGGGCTTTCCACCACATGTAATACAACTCATAAGAATGCTCTATCTAGAGTAGTGTTTCCCAACCTTTTTTGTGCTTGCTTGCTTGCTTGTGTTCGTTGGCTTGAGCTCCAACGCAAAGCCCTGTATGTCGGATGAAGGCATCCCGTTGTCCAACATCAGTGTGATGTCATACAGGACCTGAGGTTTGCGTGAGTATCCGTTGTCCCATGTCTGGCTTATTGGTGCGCAGACTGGTAGTTCCTCGCCGTACAGGCAGACACTCTCCGACTTCGGAGGAATCGGCGATCATATTGACTTCAGCCAGGACCCCGAAGGGACCTGTTGCCCAGGACGCTCGACGAGGACGCGTCAATAGGTCTTGGCCAGTATATAACCCGGCCCTGGTGCCTTGGAAACACCTCTGCGTCTAAGCCTTTCTAAGATTCTGACACCCCCCCCCCCCCCCACAACATACACATAATTTTCATATTCAATAATTGAAATGTTCACTAAAGAAACTTGAATGATAGGTATGGAATGTATGCAGGAATTTGGAATACCAAGGAAGTGACCAGACTATGCATGGAAGATACTTATAATATAGTAACATATACAGGCAGGAAATCAGACCCTTTCCAAATAACATCTGGCTTGAAACAGGGTGATGCACTATAGCCGCTATTCTTTAATCTGGCTCTAGAGAAAGTTTTTGATACTGGACACCTCCTGAAATATGCAATTCTTTTTCACACGATCAAAGCAAATACGAAATTTGCCAGACTATCCAAAACAGACCATTGCCTTCTAAATTACGACGATATGAAAAATAAAACGCGAAAACAATTTTGAAAAAAAAACAACCTTGCGTCGACTGCTTGGGAGGCAATCATGCTAACCTTTACACTACCGACACCTCTACGTTTGAGTTTAGTGATTGCTACAAAAGTGGTTTCCTGTAGCATAGAAAAAACAAAAAGACACCCAGCTGGCCTTAAATCAAACACTTAGAACGCCACCCATTGTATGGATAATTTGCCCTGGCCATGCGGGAGAGTATGAATGAACAGACTGATAGGCTGGAAGAGAATGCACCTCTTGGTGGTAGATTACCTATGGACAAAGGGGAGGTGGTCGTGCGCTTGTGAGATCAGGTGAAGAAGGCGAGGAACAGATTGAGAACCTGAATCTTGAAGCATCTGGGTGTTGTAATTCCAGTCTACTTAATTCTATCTCATGCTGTCTTGTCTGTTCGGCTAGTTTTAACTCCTTGTCATTCTCCAGTTCAGCCTGTTTCATCTGTTTTTCGGATTCTATTTCCGCCATCCGGATTCTTACTTCCCTTTGTTCTTGCCTCCATGCTCTTTCAGCCTCTCTGATATACTTCCTCAACTCATCACCCTCATATCCCATCAATGTCCCTTTCTCAGTCAACTCCTGGGTAGTGCGTTGCTTGTCGAATGACATGATAATTGAGCACCTTGATAAGATACCTGATAAACTTTTAAGCAATGCTCATCCCCTATCTATCAATCAACTGCCCTAATATAGTATGTATAGCAATTAATTAGGACAAACAAACACACTTACCAATCTGTCACCAACCCACTTTGCTTTTGCTGTATATTTTCTTATTCGCGTATAAAAATTGAAATATTTACTCGCAAGCAACTAATACTAGAACCGTCTAGTCTTAGTGTGTGAATTACGTGGAAAGGAAATCCTACCAACCTACACAATCATCTAGTAGACCTATAGTTATAGTGTTACAGGCACTAAAGCAATTTGACAGTGAACTTATTGAAAAAAAAATTATCTCGCAGACGAGCAGCTCAATCTGAAGGATTGGGTTAAAATGAAATCCCAGAGACGAGACACCAATCTGTCGCGTGATCTACAGCCGTATAAGAAAACCCTACGGGTTAGGATGTAGATAGAAAAGCTGATCCTTGGTTAGGTCAGTCCACTGTAGGAGAAGAAGACAAAAAGGCTCGTATTGGGTCTAGATAGTATGAATCCTGGTCCCAGATGAGTCTACCTTCCTATCAGTGGCACAGGGAAATGCAAGTAAAGTTGGACACTATACCCCAATAGATGATAGCTGACTTAGTTAGCAGTGACACGCTACCATGTGATGAAGAAAATCCCCCAGTGCCCTCAATTATAACATACAGGAGAGACACAACTAGTTCACTCAACTTCTATCCTTACACACTACACTACTATTAATTATTATGAGGTGAAAAAGGCAGTAGGTAAAGTTTTGTGTGATGGTCTACAAATCAGACCGCACAGTTTAATTATAAAGAAAAGAGAAAAAAAATGTCTCCACTTAGGAGATAAAAGAAAAATGGATTAATGTTAATTTCTGGCTACTACAGCAACAAAACTGTTTCATGTGCTTGTAAATCACAGAAGCACAGCAAAGCATTCGTTGGTAGGTTGAAGGCAGATTGATGGTTTTCCACTCAGCTCATATCCATAGCTCCCACGATGGTTGTCTGCAGCTTTCCTCTCTGGTCCACCAGCTCTCACGTGATGATGATGGCAAAGTGAACTGCACTACTTTGACTCAGGCAACAAATAGTTATGGGTGAACTCGCTGATGCTGATTGATGATGAGGGTGCCGCTTGAGGGGGCACCACAACAACTCTGCAAATAAAGACAAACAGGACATCTGGTAATCTATGGTCTGGAATCACTCTTCCATCTTTATTCAACCATTGTGCTATAGCTATAGTCTTCTCATATGGCAAAAGCAGCTCTAATTATTAGGACATAGTCCTACTGTTGTTCTGGCTGGACATATTGACAAGGTAGAAAGGAAAGGATTGATTTACACTCGTACGTGACAGTGCCTATCTCTATTAATGAGGAGAGTACGGTCTGATCTTGAATTATATCTATGAGTGAATGGATCCAATTCCCTTCAGCGAAAAGAAATATTCAAGACAAATACTGATTCCGTAAATAGCCGTGACTACTCCACATCTTCATTCTGGATCTAGCTATCAAACAAATCCTTAAATGTGACTGTACTGTTGATGTGATAGGAAAGGACTTGGATCACAAACCTAACAATCACAACTGATGCTCCTAAGTGTGCAAGAGACACAAGGGTGTATTGTAAAGTAAGGAAATTGTTCCAGATACTAAGGTGTCTGAATATGCTCTCCCCTGATATGCATTCCGAGAGGCCTGAGAATAGTCTCCAATGAATACTGCCTAGGTTGGTGATAGTCATCCACGTATCCCTATATGTATAAAGAAGAGTCTTCCTCTTGAGAATGTATTAACTAGAGAAGAGATCCTATCCATACTTAAGAACTGAGCTGATCTAGAAAAGAACAGTATGGGCTCCCAGGCGGCGTGGGCATGATAACTAGGTCATGCCATGGCGTGGGGCTGGTTCTAGATATAGCGAGGCCATTTTGATGAAATACCTACTATTAGATTTAAACCATTCCATTCAGTACTATATCTTCTAGTCTTAGCAGTACAGTAATAATAACCTTATTGTAATCTATTAACAAAGTATCTCAACCCAAGTATACTTTAAAACTAGCGTGGTTGTGTACCACGTTGTAGTGTCTGCTTTGTCTGCCAGCGATCATATTCTCCGAATTTATCCAAGACTTTGACGCCGGATTTATACGAATATTGTAGAACGTGACGTGTTTCGTTCTATTAAGAACGAGTTTGTACAACTGAACTCAGTTGTAAATTGAATATTCTATTAAGTAATATATATTCTATGGGCAACCATGCCGTTTGTGGATTTGGCTGACCATCATGTCGTAAACTCACATTCATTGCAAAACTGTTATGAACATAAAAATTATATATAGGAATAATAATCGTTTGATCTTACCTAGTTCCAGAATCAGATTCTCACTACCGATCGGGGCCCTTGTTCAATATAAAATTTTCTCTTTCTTATTACTTGTTTAAGTAATTTACTATTTAAAAAAAACGTTGCTTTTTGAACACCACAAATGGGCCCCGACCGCTGTCTGCAATGGCTAGCAGAAGAGTGAGACCGGATATGGAACTAGGATACGCAAGTGGTCGTTTCCGGGCCCAGTTGTCGGTTGGTTTGAAGATGGCCAGGATAAGTCGGCCAAACTAAATTACTCTATAAACCGTAATTATAATGTGACCGTAACAATTTATATAACATTTCTAATTATTCTTTATCATACACTGAATAATAAGCAAGAGGAGAGGGTGCAGCCAGCAGGCTTTCACCACAATCATCATCATCTAAAATCACATTTGTAATTGATCACCCGCATCAAACATAAACATGTGTTTAAATCCTTTGCATGTCTCTAAACTATTGATGCTCCATTAAACAGAAGCATCAGTGTCGTGTACAAGTCGATCAATATTGTGTGTGGAAGACAAAGGTGGAACATCCCAAGGGCCGTTTTTTCCAAGAAATCAGATAAGAACATTTTCGAACTATTTTGATATCCGCCATTTTAACCTTGCATCTTTATTTTTCAGGGAAGATAGAAATAAGTAACACATAACGAGAGATCGTTTATAAAATTGTAGTGACATCATTACTAAATAACATAAAGCCATACAATGGCATCATTAAATGATTGCATCCAGGCGCGTAAAGAACTAGGATATACTGGGGACAAATTAGAGAAATGGGCAGAACAAAGATACAAAGAGGAAACTGCTAGACACAGGGAAGAATCAGATAGAAGATACAAAGAGGAAACTCCTAGACACAGGGAAGAATCAGATAGAAAAGCTGCTTTAGAAAGAGATGAAAGAGCATTAGAAAGACAACATCAGAAAGAAATGAAAGAAGTAGAAGAAGCCACCAAACAAAAACAACTAGAATTAGATAATGACAACTAACAAAAACGACTAGAATTAGATAATGCCACCAAACAAAAACAGCTAGATTTAGAACATACAGCCAAACAGAGACAAATACAAGTAGAGGCAGAAACGAAGTTAAAGATGAAAGAAATGGAGATAGATTCAAACACCCAAATAGCTGCAAATAAACAAAAGAGCCAGGAAGAACAAAACAAATTCAGTAAATACAAAGTCCTCATCAAACCATATAGCGCAGGAGATTCAATCTCAGCATACACTGACAATATGGAATTCCAACTTAAGACCCATAAAATACCATTAGAGGATTGGGCAATGATTTATATGAGGAATCTTAGTGGGGAGCCATTAAAGGTAATATAATCCATACCCATAGATTTAAGAAACAATTATCAATACATCCACGAAAGGATTATGCAACATTTCCTTCTAGATGCCACTGGCTATCAAATTCAGTTTGCCCAAATAAAACCAAAGCCAACTGAAACCTTTTTGGACTACATTTCAAACGTACAAAGCACATTCAAAAAATGGATTAATGCCGCTAAAGTAGGGGAAGACTTTCAGAAATTAGAAGATCTTATGGTGATGGACAAAGTTATAAACACAGTCCCTACCCCTTTTTCAAAATTTCTTCTATGGTGTATGCGAGAGGAGATCAGTGAGTCCAGGATCGTTCATCATCAAGGTCGGCCATACCACATCACACGTATGTTCCAAACAGGTCTCACAGAATGAAGTGTCTCTCCCGACAGAGGTTGACTTCTAGGAGTTATCCGTATATAGACTGTGTGACTGGTCTCCAAGAGTTAATATAGCCTAATAATGACCATGAATCAGGAACACACTATGTACTTAATATGTTCATTAAAATCCTGATACCTGCGAAGATCTCCTTATATCGCACACGAGTTTAACGAAAACTTTAAGTCCGATTGAAAAATGTTACTGAATGAGTGTCTTTGCTTTGCTTACATCAAATAGTTGTGGCGCCTAGCGACGGCGGTTTCAGGCCTTTCATCAATCTGGATCGGCATTCTTCAGTATTATGTGACACTGACCAATATAAAGATATCAGAAAAGCCTAACATAGGTACCAGAAAATATCTTGAGGGAAAAGGCGGCCTTCGGGACACTGACATCATCACCTATCGAGTGTCGATTGATTAATGAAACATGGGTCTATTAAAATATGCCCAGTGTGCCTTGAGGTTTGTCAAACATGCTTCACATTATGTTTTTGTTTTCAAACTAATGAACACACCGAGTACTAGACCTGTGTCGCGTTCTATCATAGCTAACTTGAAACTGTTGGTACGTAGTAGTGGATGCATACATAGGCAATAGATGTCTGATGTTGGGAGCGAGGTGATTGAATGGGTTTTTTTTTGGGGGGGGGGGGAGGGGGGGAGAGAGAGTTGGTGTTATGTTTGTGAGCGGCTGGTCGTCCTAGATTTTATTGACGTTGTCTGGGTATTGTAAAAAACAATGGTTGCATGTCCTTTGCAGGATGTTACTCTCAATTCCAGGATCATTTTCTATGCGACAGAAGTTTAACAATGCTTTCTGAACGGGCAGTAAACGTTAAAGTCCAGTTTAATGTCGGTTTACGGATTGAGCTGCGGTCGCTCTTATCCTTTTAACCTCGTCGACGTCTTGACGTCTTTAATAACTCTTCAAACCACATGAGAAGTAACAGTTTGTGAGACTGAGTTGTGCTATTTACATTGTCACACACAATAACTAGAGCCAATATATAGTTCATATTCTTATGTTTTATTACTTCACACAGCGCACCCTTCATATATGCACGGCACAGATTGCTTAGATACGTGCACATGCAACACTGAAAATACAGTCTACTGTGAAGGTATGTTACACAAGCTTGCCTTTATTCCGCTGCAGTAGTTATCAGCAATAATGTATCTATCTGTTTCATAAAATATTTCAAATATGAACTTTTTATGTAGCTTATTGTGTATGGTAAAACCAGGCTTTGATATTGCAGTATATTAGATGTATGGGGGGAAAATAATAATTATTGATGAGAAGTGATAATATTGTATTATTGTATACTACCACGTATGTAAATATTATCATCATATTTTACTTATGAAATACATCAAGACTTTTGAATTCAAATGGTCTCGGTAATCTTCTGAGCATATTTCTGATACAAAATATGCAATGAATCTATGTCTTAAGAGAAGGTAGAACTACAGGTTGGCAATACTGAATCATTCCTGGCAGTAGTTGAAACGTTGACAGCGACCCTAGTGGAATCAGATTACTGGCTACAAGTCCAAGTTTAGTCATGTTAGTGGCCAGTAGTTCCAGTTCAGTCAGGTAACTGGCAACAAGTCCAAGTGTAATCATGTTGTTGACCATTAGTTCAAGTCCAGGCACGTCATTGGCCACAAATCCAAGTTTAGTCGTGTAAATTGCAACAAATCCAAGTCGAGTCATGCAAATGCCAATAAATTCTAGTTTAGTCATTTAACTTAATAGCTACAAACTTAAATTAAGTTTAGTCATGTTTTTAGCTACATATACACACTCAGTGGTGTTACCAGCAGCGAGTCCAAGTTTAGTCATATTGTTGGCGACAAGACCATGTGTAGTCATGTTATTCGCCACAAGTCAAAATTTAGACATGTTACTCGCCACAAGTCCAAGATTAAACATGTTATCCGCCACACGTCCAAGTTTAGTCATGTTATTGGCCACACGTCCAAGTTTAGTCATGTTATTGGCCACACGTCCAAGTTTAGTCATGTTATTGGCATCACGTCCAAGTTTAGTCATGTTATTGGCCACAAGTCCACGTTTAGTCAGGTTATCGGCCACAAGTCCAGGTTGTGCCAGGTTATTGTGACATATTTTCTTCTTCTTCTTCTTCTTCTTCTTCTTCTTCTTCTTCTTCTTCTTCTTCTTCTTCTTCTTCTTCTTCTTCTTCTTCTTCTTCTTCTTCTTCTTCTTCTTCTTCTTCTTCTTCTTCTTCTTCTTCTTCTTCTTCTGCTGCTGCTGCTGCTCCTGCTGCTGCTGTTGTTGTTGCTGCTGCTGCTGCTGCTACTACTACTTTCATTGGTGGCACAGTGCCGTCTTGACAAACGATAGTTTGTGCTTCAAAATGGCATAACTTTTACCCATGACGGTAGCGAATGTGACTGATGAGGCCTATTCGCGCTGTAAATGTTCGTTCACAGTGGGTGCATGTGAACACGTGGTCATTTCTACCATAATGCATCATTTACGTCTCAAACGCTTGGTGTGTGATTTATCTGCAATAATTTTCTCCTTTGTCTTTATTCCATTTCTGATGTTTGCTCTCCATGCAACACGTTCAGCGGCGACTTGCTCCCAATGTGCTTTATCAATGCCTGTATCAATCATGTCCCGTTTACACACATCTTTGTATCGTAGTAGAGGCCGACCCTGAGATCTCTTACCGATCTCAATCAATCATGTGCCATGCGGGAAAGCATGGGCGGTCATGACTCGCCATTTCCCTTGATCACCAGAGTAGTGGATCAGCTCAGTGTACCTGTCTCGTCCATGCCATGTGGCCAAGCCATCCAGGCATTTTCCTCTCGGTCTTCCTCTTGGTCTGTTCCCTTCGATCTTGCCAGTTGTCACTAAATTCTCCAATCCATTTCTTCTCATAACATGTCCAACAAATGTTGATTGTCTGCATCTAATTTCTCTAATCAATCAACGATTTTCATTTGTCTCCTGTAGTACTTTATCATTGGTTTTTCTGTCTGCTCATGGTATTCTTTGCATTTTCCTCAGAAACCACATTTCTGCAGCCATCAGGTGTTTTACAGCTTGACTGATCATTGTCCAAGTTTTACATCCATACAAAAGAACAGGCTCTATGTATCCCCTCAACACTCTTTTTCTAGTTTTAATTGACATCTTTTTATTGGTCAATATTTTTTTCATCTTGCTAAAGGCTACTTTCGCCATAGCGATTCTTGTTCTAATCTCTTCAAGGCATATCCCATCAGATTGTATGACTGTTCCGAGATAATTGTACCGATTCACTTGTTGAAGAATATTTCCATTTACTTGTATATTACATTGTGGCACTTCGTTCTTCCTAGTGACGACCATAACCTGTGTCTTTTTACAATTTAATTCTAACCCCAGTTGCTCACTGTGTACAACAACCGCATCGACTAATTGTTACAGATCCTGCGCACTGTCTGCAATCAATACTGTATCATCTGCATATCTAATGTTATTGATGTTTCGTCCTCCAATGATGATTCCATTTATATCCTCTACATTTCTGAAAATATTTTCACTGTATAGGCAAAACAGATCTGGAGACATTACACATTCCTGCCTAACACCTCTCTTAATAGGCTGATATTGTCCCACTTCATTATCAATAATTATTGCAGCTTGTTGTTTCCAACATATGTTTTTATAAGTCTAATGTCTTTCCCATCAATTTGTAGATCTGCAAGCATATCCACCATTTTGACATGTATAACTCTATCAAAAGTCTTTGTATAGTCAATAAAGCAAAGATGTATATCCTTGTTTACTTCTATAGCACGTTCAATAACTGTTCGCAGCATATACACATCATTTACTGTACCCTTTCCTTCTACAAACCCACATCGTTCTTCCCCTATTTCAGGTTGTATTTTCTTCCTCACTCTTTGCATGATAATTCGTAGCAAAGTCTTTGTGATGTGACTGAATATACTAATTGTTCTATTTTGATTACATTCCAAGGTTCCTGATTTCATTGGGATTGCAATACACACAGGATTACATAATTCAGAAGGGATATCTCCAGTATCATATAATTTGTTCAGCAGTCTGGTGACTTGCTCTAGTCCAAATTATTCTAAAGCTTTAATAATTTCTGTTGTGATGTTATCTGCACCGGGGGCTTTGCCACCTTTCATATGCTTAAAAATATTCGAACCTCCATCTCCAAACTTGGCGGTCCTTCATTATTAAATCTAATATCACACTGTTCCTCTTGTTATCATCATAAAGGTGTTTCACATAATCTGTCTATACATGTAGAATCTGATCTTTTTCTATTATGATTTTGCCATCTTTAGTTTTTAGACAGCCTGTTGATGTACTTGTTCTCTTATTAGTAATTTCTTGAATTCTTGTGTGCACTAATTTGGTATTTTGACTGTTGTGTTGGGTTTCAATTTCTAAGCACTTTTTCTCAAGCCATGCTTCTTTTGCCTTCTTACATAATATTCCGACTTGACTGAATTTCTTCACATTTGGCAGAATTATTTTTGTTGAGTCTTCTTGTTTCCATTAGTTTTAAAATTTCTTCAGTCATCCATTTCTTACGAACCACCTTCTTTAATTTTGGAATAGTTGTTTGTGCAGCCAAACTGATTTAATTCTTTAACGTTTCCCATTGATCATCCACATCCTGGAATAGGATCTCTAGATCAGGCACTATACTAAATCTTTTCTGTATTTCTATGTTTAATTTGTTTTGTATTTCCTTATCATTACTCAATTTACACAAATCATATTTAGTGTTTCCTGTTATATATACTTGACTTTCTTCAACTTTATCCTCAATGTCGCTGTGAGTAATCTGCGGTCACTATAACAATCAGCACTGGAACTGGTTTTGCTATTGTTAGCGCGTTTCTAAATCTTCTACTAATCAGAAGTAGTCAATCTGGTTTCTAATCCTGTTGTCAGGACTCCTCCATGCCCATAATCTTCTAGTATGTTGCTTAAAATATGTGTTTCCTACAATCATTTCCTGTTCTTTTGCCCACTCTACTAGTCTGTATCTTCTTTCCTTTCTCTCTCCTAACCCATAGTTTACCACTGTGTATCTATCACCTTGATTTCCTTCTTTAGCATTGAAGTCCCCTATTATGATATTTATGTCTGAATTGTTACATTTCTTTAAGGCAGACTCTATGTCATTATCAAATCCCTCTACACTATCTTCTCTGGATTCTCCCGTTGGGGCATATACTTGAATAATATTTATGCTAAAAGGTCTGTCACTTAATTTAACTAGTAGAAATCTGTCCGACTGTAACGAAATTAGAGGTCAACGATCGGAAATGTTACAAGAACAACGATCGGCGGTCTATGCCGCGGCATTTTGTTTGTTGTGAGAGCCCTGATTGAACGATCGGAACGATTGAAGACGAGAGCGAAGTCTCGTGGGTAACGGAAGATTGTCGACCGGAAAAGTTCAAAGACCAGAGCTCGTATTTCTTCTTCTTCTTCTTTGCGTTCATCCGGAGTGATTTTTTCAGATGTGATTGTGGTGTGTCTGGTTAGGCACCCTTGGGTCGAAACCCTCAGGCCAACACATCCGACTTTCAGCGTGCATTTTTGACCAGGTTAGCATTCCTGGGAGACTCTCACTTTTGTGGTACCGTCCACATACCAGCTGGTCAAGTTGGAACAGTCGAAGACTACACGGTCATCCCTCAAGTGAAGGCAGGGACAGTCCATAGCATTTTCCGCCATCCTGGGTGGCTTCCATAATTGTAGAGCCGGCACATAACGCTCTGGTGCTGGGTTTACCGAGGGAATCGTCACGTCCTGCTCATGGCTGTTTTGATTCCTCATTTCAAAATATTGGGCATTTCGCTCGCCCTGGGCCGTTCCTGCACAAACCAGTCAGCTCTGCAGATGGTTTCCACTAAGCGAGTTTTCGGACATGTGCTTGTCCCTGTATCCGTCAGAGCTGTTCCATGTACGGCGGACATTCGGAAAACTACCTAGTCAGAGCTGTTCCGAGCAAGAGCGGCATTCGGAAACTAGGTAGTCAGAGCTGTTCCTAGCACGAGAGACATTCGGACGAGACATTTCACTCGGACGTAATTGCGTAGTGTCAATTTTTAGTTTGCCACCCGTAGGACGACACTTCCGACTTCCGGCGGGCATTTTTTAATGAGGTTAACCTTCCTCTGGTTTCGAGGCACGTTAGACTGTTGTGATGTCACCCACATCTCAGCTGGTCAAGATAGAACGACCAACGACATCGCGGTCGGCCCTCAAGGGAAGGCAGGGGCAGACAATGGGCAGTCCCTCGCTATCCAAGGGGGCTTCCATAATTGCAGAGCCGGCACATATTGCTCCGAGACTGGACTCACCCGAGGAGTTGCCACGTCCTGCTCATGGCTGCTTTAGTTCCTCACTTCCATGCATTGGGCATCTCGCATGCCACTGGTCGCTCAAGTGTGTGTGTGTGTGTGTGTGTGTGTGTGTGTGTGTGTGTGTGTGTGTGTGTGTGTGTGTGTGTGTGTGTGTGTGTGTGTGTGTGTGTGTGTGTGTGTGTGTGTGTGTGTGTGTGTGTGTGTGTGTGTGTGTGTGTGTGTGTGTGTGTGTGTGTGTGTGTGTGTGTGTGTGTGTGTGTGTGTGTGTGTGTGTGTGTGTGTGTGTGTGTGTGTGTGTGTGTGTGTGTGTGTGTGTGTGTGTGTGTGTGTGTGTGTGTGTGTGTGTGTGTGTGTGTGTGTGTGTGTGTGTGTGTGTGTGTGTGTGTGTGTGTGTGTGTGTGTGTGTGTGTGTGTGTGTGTGTGTGTGTGTGTGTGTGTGTGTGTGTGTGTGTGTGTGTGTGTGTGTGTGTGTGTGTGTGTGTGTGTGTGTGTGTGTGTGTGTGTGTGTGTGTGTGTGTGTGTGTGTGTGTGTGTGTGTGTGTGTGTGTGTGTGTGTGTGTGTGTGTGTGTGTGTGTGTGTGTGTGTGTGTGTGTGTGTGTGTGTGTGTGTGTGTGTGTGTGTGTGTGTGTGTGTGTGTGTGTGTGTGTGTGTGTGTGTGTGTGTGTGTGTGTGTGTGTGTGTGTGTGTGTGTGTGTGTGTGTGTGTGTGTGTGTGTGTGTGTGTGTGTGTGTGTGTGTGTGTGTGTGTGTGTGTGTGTGTGTGTGTGTGTGTGTGTGTGTGTGTGTGTGTGTGTGTGTGTGTGTGTGTGTGTGTGTGTGTGTGTGTGTGTGTGTGTGTGTGTGTGTGTGTGTGTGTGTGTGTGTGTGTGTGTGTGTGTGTGTGTGTGTGTGTGTGTGTGTGTGTGTGTGTGTGTGTGTGTGTGTGTGTGTGTGTGTGTGTGTGTGTGTGTGTGTGTGTGTGTGTGTGTGTGTGTGTGTGTGTGTGTGTGTGTGTGTGTGTGTGTGTGTGTGTGTGTGTGTGTGTGTGTGTGTGTGTGTGTGTGAAAAGGGGGGAGAGAAATAGACTATTCCTGGGCCAGTTATACCTAACGATACACAGGAAATCAAAACAGTATGTCGAATTCCAGTCACCATGATCCCCGGATAAGGATCAGGGTCTCTTTCTCAGGTTGGACGGGACTTGTGACATACGCCGCTCGTTAAGGACATTACAAGCAACTATTTGTACATTTCAGCTTCCTGTACGAATCACCTCGCTGGTTAAGCGCAAACAAAAAGTACACCCAGACTCTAGCGATCATCAAAAAGGCGTGTCAGACAAACCAGAAAGATTTCCAGAAGGTTAAAGCCGTGTTTGAACGGCAAGTAATAGAACCGCATGAAGCCAAAGAACTAGTAAGCAATCGACATCTGAATGTCCTAATTTTGATTTCAAATGCGCCATCTGAGTGACATTTCTAAAATACATATGTTCTTGTTCTTTCATATTTGATCTCTTGCACAGGACATTCGTTCATTTACACGGGGTTTCAAAGGTGTTTCAAAGGGCAAGATGTTCGACTTCATTCCACCGAGATGTATCTGTAAGGCTCGGTCTTTTTCCGCTTAACGACCTGCCGAAAGCGTCGCACAGAGCACGACCTCCGCAGCTCCAGCGACGAACACCAGAAGGCTCCGAGAATACTGCACTCATAAACAGAATGTTGTAGCCTGGAATCGAACACAGAACGTTCAGGGCGCAATGCATGTGACGATATTCACTTAGCCACGGGACTTCTTTGTTCCGTTAAAATCCTTAGTTGCTAATATCTAAGATAGTTTAGTGGGTAAGTTAAGTGATAGGACCATGGGTTCATTAAGTTTAGGGCCATGTGTAAGTTAAGTGTTTGGACCATAGGTTCGTTAAGTGATAGGACCATGGGTAAGTTAAGTGTTAGGACCATGGGTCAGTTAAGTGTTAGGACCATGGGTAAGTTAAGTGTTAGGATTATGGGTTCGTTAAGTGATAGGACCATGGGTTCGTTAGGTGATAGGGCCATGGGTTCGTTAAGTGTTAGGATCATGGGTTAGTTAAGTCATTGAACCATGTGTTCGTTAGGTGATATGACCATGGGTCAGTTAAATGCTAGGACCATGGGTTCGTTCAGTGTTAGGTTCGTGAGTAAGTTAAGTGTTAGGACCTTGGATAAGTTAACTGTTAGGACCTTGGGTAACATGGGTAAGTTAAGTGTTAGGACCTTGAGTAAGTAAAGTGAGAGGATCATGACATTATACACGTGAAATATGTGGCCAGTCTGTGCCTCACGTAGCTAACGACAAAAGAAGGCGTCAACTCTTGTCCGAACACGCTGATACCATTGTCAACGCAACGTCCTAACCACTACATCAGTGCACTCGCTAATATCTACGATATGCCTAATACCAGACTGTCACAACCACGAACCTAGACCTTGTCTCCTGCAACCATGTTAGCAATGTACCAACACCGTGTATTAATACAAAGTTTATGTAGGCTTTTGAAGACACTGGTAGTAATTCAGTCTCATAACCACGCTGTTTATAAAGGGGATTACAGGCAAACGAGTCGACTTTCTCGCATCAAGTTGTATCTCAAATGTCTAGGTTCTTGTCGCAAGCAGCCTGCCTATTGCAGCGCATTTAGCACAAACTCCGTAGCTTCGGCGAAGACCTCAAGAACGCCTGTTAAATCATTGCTATTATAGCCAGGATTGCAGAGTTGAGGTTGAGCTCCCAGTCTTGCAAAATACCCTCATGGCATGTGCATTTATCACTTCTGGCGGCATAAGTTCAACTCATAGCCTTCACTTGGCGGAACTGTTTTAACTAACAAGAAAAGGGGCGACGGCGAGTTTCTTGCGTGCTAAAACCAGATTTGTCTAGATATGTATGCACGTACTTACATGAGCAGACACCTGTGTATGTACATATCTGAACTCGAGTAGGACCATAGTCTACCCTAGCAAAATAAAGATGCTGAAGAGCGCACCACAACCATCAGGATGCCACGCAGTCACGCTATACAAGTGAACAAAAGAAGAAGAAATATTGTGCACATGACTAATAATAACTGAGTCCCACGAAAAAAATCACCATCATGGAGGCTCAAGGGAAGCTGGTTCACCAATCCCCGATTTCTTTTTCTTTTTCTTTCGTTCGCTTGAAATATATCTATAACTGCAATATTGTCTCTTGTATGAGTGTAACTCTTTTTCAGTTCACTCAGAGGTCTATAGAGCTTATCTTCCACTGTCGTCTTTCTACCAATCCCCGATGATACTGGCCGCATCTAGCATGCAGGACAATCAAGGCTACTGAATATGTCCAACAGTGGCTAGTTGTAGAATGACATATACTTATCGACATCGAAAGCTCACTTGTTTCCATATGAGCATTGGGCTCCGTTCCTGTGCCAGTGAATATCACACAAAATGCTTCTCACTGCCCCTATTTGAAAAGTGGAACAGACAGAAGTCTCAACAAATCAACAGCTCGTACGGACACGCTATGCATAATGCCGCTGCTGCCAGAATGCCAACACAAAATTCCGCCACGAAATATGCAGTTCAACGTCGATGGAAGCTGCAGTCACTAGAAAGCTAGCAGCCACACATTACTGCATATAGCAACCCAGCTAGTTCAGCGATCGGTTGGTCGCCAGTTTTCTGAAACATTACCAACCTGAGTTTAATTACAGAAGTACATATATGTTGTTCTGATTTCGGACCTGATTTTATCTTTATATGAATCTCCGCCGATGTGAAGTTGCAGCACCCGCGTTGAACAGCCCGCTTATTGTATGTCTTGGAAATGATAAGGAGATGTCTGAAAGACACTTCCGGTGGAGGTGGGTGGGTGGTCGAACAGACAGAGAGCTGACGGACAGGTAGATATACAAACAACATAATGGACTGGTGGGTATGGGGCGGGCGAACTGGCGGGCAGGCACATAGCCTAGGTAGGTAAGTAGGTAGGTAGGTACCAGGTAGGTTGGTATGTAGGTAGGTAGGTAGGTAGGTAAGTAGGTAGGTAGGTAGGTAAGGAGGTAGGTAGGTAGGTAGACCGACCGATCGATCGACAGACAGGAAGGTAGAGAGACAGACAGACGGACAGACCAACCGATCGACCGACCGCCCGACAGACAGACAGTGGAGTTACTGTTGAATATTAACTAACCATAATATTCTTCAACAGCAAAATTCTAGTGCAGAAACCTCAAAAGTCGAGCGATACAGCCTGCTGGACATCGTACGACATAGAACACTATTTCTGACATCTCTCAGCTTGTGCTTCATTTGGTAAGTGGCTGTTCACGTCACTGTCTGGGGGGTAGACATGGCTGAATGCATAAGATAGCGTTCTCTTAAACTTCCTATGTGCTGATGGCGATGTAGTGGGTTGAATCAATAAACCGGTCAATGGACTAAAATGTTGACTTAGGAACGTGAATTACGAATACCTCCGAAGTCGAAGATGGTTATCCTGATTGCGTGGGACACATGTTATTTTAAAAAGAAAAAATGAAGCTGCATGGCCTTCACGGGACGTAGCAGTCAACACCAGCATTTTCGCTGTTCGTGATTCCTGGGCAAATTTTACTTTCGGTCGGACGGTCGGCAGGCCGGCAACCTGCCTGACTACCTACCTACATACCTACTTACCCACCAATCTACCTACTTACCTACCAATCTACCTACTTACCTACCTATCTACCTACATAGGCTATGTTTGCCGCAAAAATCAGTTCAGTGGACTTGAAATAGCAGCATGTATATGGACTACGCTTCGGTTCAAAGTGAGAGAAGGCAAACAAAAACATCATTGCCCTCAATTCCAAACAATGTATTCTATATTTCGCTGCAAAGGCGGCTTCAGCCGGTTGTTGTGCAAAATGAAAGAGAGCATGTTAAATTTGAAATTACCGTGGGGATAACAAATGTTCCGCATTCTAATAATTCTTGGGACGATGTGGTTTAATTGTTTCACCTTTTAAGTGTTATTCATTTATTTATTTGGCACTAGCAGACCCGGCCCGGCTTCGCCCAGTCCCTGGTGGGGAGCATCTCATTTAATTCATATAAGTAGTCATATAAGCTCCCGTTCCCGTTCACGACTGTCTGTCTGTCTGTCTGTCTGTCTGTCTGTCTGTCTGTCTGTCTGTCTGTCTGTCTGTCTGTCTGTCTGTCTGTCTGTCTGTCTGTCTGTCTGTCTGTCTGTCTGTCTGTCTGTCTGTCTGTCTGTCTGTCTGACCCTGCCCGGCATCACCTAGCTCCTGGTGTGGAGCATCTAATTTAATTCATATAAGTAGTCATATAAGCTCCCGTTCCCGTTCCCGACTATCTGTCTGTCTGTCTGTCTGTCTGTCTGTCTGTCTGTCTGTCTGTCTGTCTGTCTGTCTGTCTGTCTGTCCCTCCCTCTCTGTCTTTCTGTCTGTCTGCCTGTCTGTCTAATCATTTATTGGTTGCGGTTAGAACAACCTTATATAAACGAAGACCAACTTACAAAACGCATTAGAAAGAGCACTTGAAAGATCTTTACATCTTAACTTGGGTAAATGGAGTGTCGGCAGCAGCAGCAAAAGAAGAAGAAAAAGGAGGAGTAGGAGGAGGGAGGAGGAAGAGGGTGGAGGAGGGAGGAAGAGGAGGGAGGAAGAGATAGGCGGAGAGAGGAGGAGGAGGGAAGATGAGGGAGGAGGAAGGAGGAGGAGAAGTAGGGAGGCATAGGAGGGGGGAGGAGGGATTAGGAGGAGGAGAGAGGAGGAGGAAGGAGGTAAGAGGAGGGAGGAGAGAGGAGGAGGAAGGAGGAGGAGGGAAGAGGGAGGAGGGAGGAGGATGAAGGAAGATGAGGGAGGAGGAGGAGGGAGGAGGAGAAGGAGGGGAGGAGGAAGGGGAGGAGGAGTAGGAAGGAGGAGGAAGAGTGAGGAGGAGGGAGGAGGTAGAGGGAGGATGAGGAGGGAGGCGAAGGAAGAGGGAGGAGGAGGAGGGATGTGGAGGAGGGAGGAGATAGAGGGAGGAGGAGGGAGGAGGTAGGAGGAGGAGGAAGAGAGAGGAGGAGGAGGGAGGAAGAGATAGGCGGAGAGAGGAGGAGGAGGGAGGAGGTAGAGGGAGGATGAGGAGGGAGGCGAAGGAAGAGGGAGGAGGAGGAGGGATGTGGAGGAGGGAGGAGATAGAGGGAGGAGGAGGGAGGAGGTAGGAGGAGGAGGAAGAGAGAGGAGGAGGAGGGAGGAAGAGATAGGCGGAGAGAGGAGGAGGAGGGAGGAGGAGGAGTAAGGAGTAATAGGAGGGAGAAGGAGGGAGGAGGAGGGATAAGGAGGAGGGGGAAAGAGGACAAGGAGGAGGGAGGAGGAGGGAGGAGGAGGAAGAGGGAGGAGGAGGAAGGAGGAGGAGGGAGGAGGAGAGAGAAGGAGGTATTAGGAGGGGGAGAAGAATGATTGAGGAGGGAGAGGGAGGGAGAGGGAGGAAGGGGAGGAGGAGGGAGGAGGAAGAGAGAGAAGGAGGGAGGAGGAGGGAGGAGGAGGGAGGAGGAGAACGCAGGAGGAGGAGGGGGAGGAGGAGGGAGGAGGAGGGAGGAGTAGGATTAAGGAGGCGGGAGGAGGAGAAGAGAGGAGGTTGAGGGAGAAGGGGGAGGGAGGAAGAGATAGAGAGAGAAGGAGGAGGGAGGAGGAGGAGGAAGAGGAATGTTGAGGAGGGAGGAGGAGGAAGAGGGAGGAAGTAGAGGGAGGAGGAGGAGGGAGGAAAAGGGAGGAAGAAGTATGATGGAGGAGGAAGAGGGAGGAGGTAGGAGGAGGAGCGAGGAGAAGGGAGGAGGAGGCAGGAGAAGGAAGAGGGAGGAGTAGGAATAGGGAGGAGGAGGAGGAGGGGAGGAGGTATAGGAAGGAGGAAGAGGAGGAGGAGGGAGGAGGAGGAGAGAGGAGGAGGAGGGTGGAAGGAGGAGGTAGAGGAAGGAGGAGGGAGGAGGAGAAGAGAGGAGGAGGGAGTTCGCCATTCCGAATTCATACTCGTCTAGGTTCTTTGATTTCGATCCTACCATTGATTGTTCTTCCCTTCTACATGACTGTAGATAACTTCCTTACACATAAAAAGATGAATTGTTATTGATATTGCCGTGGCATGGAGGAATATCAGCAGCAGAGTTGATCCAGAAAACCAAAGACTGAGATCTATGGAGAGCCATGAACGCCTACGCCAGCCGGCACGACACTTGATGATGATGATGATGATTGCCGTGTGACGATTCTGTGTAGTCACGTCATTTTCTTCGCTTGTCCTAGAGTTGTGGTTCGGGGATATTTTCATCATCATCATCATATATTTACGTACGTATTTAGGGAGGGGGAGGAGGGAGGATAAAAAAGAAGAAAAAAAAAATGACAGTTGGCAGCGCTGGAATGAAAGGAAGACGTGTAGAAAATTTCATGTTGGCGAACGAATAAATCGTTAAAATTCTAAAATTTAGGAGGCCTGGTGTTCCTTGCCAGTGAGAAGTCCTGATCGTTCGGGTCCCATCGATTGACGGACGTCGGTCGCGGCGATTGGGCAATCTTGAGCATAGCCTACGATGGGTAGCGTTGTGGTATTCTGTTGTGATAATTTGGTGTGTCCAGTGTGTGCCGTGTGGTTACACACCCGCTTCACACGCGTGATCCGGAACTGTTTCCTGATCCGGTCAGGGATATGCACTACTGACGAGCTCAAACGGGGGCGAAACTCGAGTCTAGTGCTTCCATATTGACGTGGATAGGCCTTAGGTTCATACCAGAATGCGATCAGCGTTGCCAGTAGTGGGTTGTGCTCAATATTTAAATTTCAAATCCCGAAACAACCACATAAACAAATTGAAATGCCTGGAGTCACTGGAAGAATCATCAACAATCTTAGATATGCTGATGATACCGTGTTACTAGCAGAAAGTGAGCAAGAGTTGCAAGACCTAGTGGAAGAGGTAATCAGGCACAGTGCATGCAGAATGTGGCTTAGATATTAACATCCAAAAATCAAAAACTATGATAATTAGCAGTGAAAAGGAAAGGTCATCAATGAGCATCACAGTAAACGGGTAGATACTAGAACAAGTAACACGTTTCTCTTATCTCGGACATATAATAACAGATGATGGCAGAAGTGAAATGGAAATCACAAAGAGAATAGGAATGGCCAAAAATACTTTCAACGGCATGAAATCAGTATTAACATCTACAGAGATTAACAACGCATTAAAAATGAGAATTGTCAAATGTTTCGTATATTCAACGCTACTGTATGGCTCGGAAGCCTTGACATTGAACAAGCAACTAGAAATTCGCATAGATGCCCTGGAGATGTGAATATACAGACGAATAGGTCGTATTTCATGGAAGCAAAAACAATCAAATGCAGAGGTCCTAGAAAAACTGTGAATGAAGAGAGAGTTGATGAAAGAAATAAAGAGCAGACAAGTGAAATATTTTTGCCACGGGAAAAGACATCATACTTTTATAACAACCATACTGGAAGACAAGGTTGGGGTGGGGGCAGCGAGCAAGAGGTAGACAACGATACAAGTGGGAGGATAACATCAAGAGATGGACGAACATCAGCCTGACAGAATATACAGTCAAGGCAAGAGACAGACAGTGTTGGAGATCCATTGCAGCCAACCTTCATTGCGGAGACGGCACCTGATTGACTTTATGGTTCTTAACTGGGACGTCTTCTTCGTATAGTCCGTGCTGTGTGGAGCTGGTAACTATGTCTGACTACACCCTTCTGTAGAGTATTGTCAGTTATGTCTGATACTGATGTTCCTCCATGCCATGACATCATACTGTCCAGCATCTTTTCTCTTGGGCTTCCCCTGCCTCTCCTCCTTTCCAGATTCCTCATTGTTGCGAGGTACTAAAGCTTCTCTCTTCTTTTGATATGCCTAAAGTATGGAAGTCCTCTTCTGACGTGAGTAATCAGTTCTCTTTGGGAGTTGACCTCTTCATTGATATCTTCGTTGCTCTTTCTATTCGTCTATGCTTTTTTTTTTCTTTTTCCCAATCGCTGCGGCGGTCCTGTTATGAAAGGATTTTTTAATGCGATTCGAACTTCCGCATACTGCATTCCAAAAACAGCTGCGGGCGATGTAGAAACAGGCTGCCTTGCGTTGGTTTTTATATAATAGTATAAGTGCCGGTCGTTCAGACAGCAATGGCAAACTGCTGAACGTAAACTTACCAAAAAATCTAAACAAACACCAAATAAATGATGGGGTTGACTGCAACGTCCTGTAAAAGATATGCAACTAACTTTTTAACCTTCATCAATGGTCACCTATCTGCATAGTCTACACAGTTCAACACGTTTGTTAATTGTTCATGATTCGCTTCTGCACATCCGTATTGGATTGATGCCGCTTAAAATCTCTTAATCTGGCCTGGATTGATAAAGAAATATTATTTTCCCGTGATGAATTTGAATAACGGAGACACAAACAATAGATTGCACGATTTATTGCCTGGTATATTTTGGCTGCATCTCGTCAGGTACATACTGCAGAAATCACACAACTTACGTGAATTAATTAGATAAATCTTTCAAACTGAAATATACACATGTTCGCACAGTAATGTCGATTGTCTACCACGGTAATTTTAAACTGACTAACATGTCTTTCTGCATGCACGAGGACGGCTTACGAATGTTGATTATTATAGCTTCAGAGAACTTTAACAATCGACTACTTTGTGTGTTGAACTTGTGTGATAACTTGGAGACTTGATCAAACAACATTTCAAATTGTGCTTGCGACTCAACACGGTTAATGTGTTTGGGCTTTATGCAGAATTTTAATCCGTATGCAAGGGCCTCCGTTTCAATGTTGTTGAGTAGGAACGACGATAAGTTCCTGACATACTTCTCTGGGTTGTCTAGTACTGACGTTGCTATCTTTTCAGTGCTCAGTGAGATGTTGAGGCGAGCATTCTCTGCGATTTTCACCTTGTACACTGTTTCTGTACAGAATTTGGTGAACTTCAAGTAGCCGTACAAGCTCAATTCTTTGGTGACGCAGAGGCAGAACTGTGTGTGCGCTTGAGGTAGGCCAGCTTAGACTGGGTTTCTTCTATCTGGTTTTTTGTCAGTCGTCTCAGTTTTTTTCTTGTTGGACATATTCTGTCCGCCCTGAGAGATCTGAAATTCCGGTGAGGGAATATTCCCGTCTTTAGGCATTCCTCGAGAAATCTCAATCGACACTCCTGTACCGATATTTTACACTTCAGCTTGAGTATTCCATCCAATCGCTTCACAGTTGGTAATGGGAGGCGGCGTTTCAGAAATTGAAAACAATGTTTTCCCGTGATGAATTTGAATAACGAAGACACAGTCTACCAGACTACCAGAGAAACATGGATGAAATATTATCAGATGCATCTAAATTTAGAGTAGAGTAAATAGTCAACAAGTCGGAGGACCTGGATGTAAAAATGAGGAAAGAAATCCAGTCACTTGTGAATGCGGGACTCATCAGTGAGGCCACTGCAAAAACGCTCACACCGCGTGGCTCACAAACACATCAGAAGTACGGTCTACCCAAGCTTCACAAGCCCGGCATCCCACTAAGACCGATCCTTTCCATGGTTAACTCTGCACAACACCGAATGGCGAGATGGCTAGAAAGCCAGTACGACAGTCCTTCGATCCAAGAACACTCAGAGATACATTCGAACTGGTGTAATTATTGGATACTATTGACATAAACAACAAACACATGGCATGCATTGATATTGCCTCTTTATTCACCAACGTTCGTTCCATTAGATGAGACTGTGAATATAATAAGCGAACGCATTAGAGACAAACAACTAAAACTAGGCATACCATCAGCTATTCTAGAGAGGCTATTAAAATTATGTACTGCCAACATACAATTCAACTTTCTAAACAAGTCATATCGCCAAACTGACGGAGTGGCCATGGGGAGCCCACCTGGACCTATTATAGCGGACATCTTCATGGCACACTTAGAAGAAAAGAGATCCTCAGAAATCAATAACTTGGCCTTTTACCGTCGTTACGTGGACGATATACTAATTATCACCACAGACGAGCTACAAGCAACGTCGTTACAGGCCACAATGAATGAGACACATATAAACATCTCTTTATCTATGGAACACGAACACAATGAAGCGTTGCCGTTTCTAGATATCCTAATGAGACGTAGAGCAAACGGCACAATTCAAAGATCGGTGTACCGCAAAGAAACATGGACTGGCCAATACTTAAATTTTCAGAGCTTCACACCTGTCCAGTACAAACGGGGCTTAGTGCGGACCCTGTTTGACCGTGCTAGGAAGATATGCACCCAGGACACACTGACAGAGGAATTTGAAACTCTGAAGAATGCCTTAAACCTGAATGGGTACTCCACAGGATTTATAAAGCGCCACTGCCAACAGCCCAAACCGAAATCAGAAGTAACTACAGTCCCTAAACTCAAGGTACTCATCCAGCTAACCTTCCGAGGAGATGACGTAATGCAACGTCTGAGGGACCGGCTCACCACAGCAGTCGAGCGAACATTCTGTGCTGCAACACTAGTCATCAGGTACAGAAACACACCGATCCCTGTCCCAGCAGTAAAAGAACCTGTAGCTTTGTAAGCCAAATCAAATTGTATTTACCAATTTACATGTAGATGCGAGGCCATCTACATAGGCAGAACTGAGTGATAGTAACATTGCAGGATTTCGGAACACATTCCGAATTGGGTGGACAAGATACTTCACACATAAGATGGTAGCCTAGGCAGGCCGACACACCGGAACAGTCCGGCTTCATCGGTCGGGAGACATGTGCTCGAGAGCGGTCACGTGGTTGAAAGAGACAGTGCCTTCCGTGTGTTGTTCAACACACAAAGTAGTCGATTGTTAAAGTTTGCTGAAGCTATAATAATCAACCTTCGTAGGCTGTCCTTGTGAAAGCAGAAAGACATGTTAGTCAGTTAAAAATTATCGTGGTAGACAATCGACATTACTGTGCGAACATGTGTATATTTCAGTTTGAAGGATTTATCTAATTAATTCACGTAAGTTGTGTGATTTCTGCAGTATGTACCTGACGAGATGCAGCGAAATATGCCAGGCAATAAATCGTGCAATCTATTGTTTGTGTCTTCGTTATTCAAAGAAATATTAGAGAATATGCATCTTGTGAAAAGGTAATTTTGCTTGCGCTATTCTTCTTAATGCGGTCTCACTGGCTTGGAGTTTAACGACTTTCTCCGTAATCCCGTTTATTTACGTGAGTAAAGCAACTACGCGAGACTCGGCAGCGGATCGCGCCGCGTTGCTTGTGAGCCGGTCGCTCGGAAAGCAATGGCAAACTACTGAACGTAACCTTGCGAAGACATCAACAGTATCTGTAACATGCTGGTGTTGACTGCAATGTCCTGTAATTGATATGCGGAAGAGAAAAAGATTCTACTTCATACATCTTCAATCTGCTGTTATTCATTCATCATGTGCTATGTTGAAAAGCGCGGGCGGTCGCTATCCGCCATCTCACTCGATCACCAGAGTCGTGGATCAACTCAGGGTTCTTGTCTCGATCATACCACGTAGTCACGTCATCCAGGTATTTACTTCTCTGTCTTCCCATTGTTCTCTTCTCCTCGATCTTGCCAGTTGTCATCAAGTTCCCCAATTTATTTCTTCTCATATCTTCTCATGACTGTCTACGTCTAATTTCGCTAATTAGTTTACGATTTTCATTTGTTTCTTTGGGACTTGGTTTTTCTGTCTGTCGATGGTATTCTTTGCATTTTCCTCATAAACTACATTTCTACAGCCATTAGATGATTTTTAGCTTGTCTATTCATTGTCCACGCTTCACATCCATACAAAAGTACAGATTCTATGTAGCACCTCAACACTTTTTTTTCTCGTTGCAATCGACATATTTTTATTGGTCAGTATGTTTTTCATCTTGTAAAAGACTACCTTTGCCATGGCGATTCTTGTTCTATTCTCTTCAACACGTCTCCCATCAGATGCTATGACTGTTCCGAGATAATTGTACCGATTCACTTGTTCAAGAATATCCCCATTTAGTCCTGTATTTTACATTTTGGTATCTCCTTCTTCAAGTGACAACCACAAACTGTGTCTTCTTACAATTTAATTCTAACCCTAGTTTTTTCACTGTGTGCAACAACTGCATCTACTAAATACTGCCGATCCTGTTAATCGACCGCAACCAAAACTGTTTCATCCGCATATCTAATGTTGTTGATATTACGTCACCCAATGACGATTCCTTTCATATCTTCTACATTTCTGAAAATATTTTCACTGTACAGGTTAAAAAATAAAGATCTGGAGACATTACATATCGTTGTCTCACATCTCTCTTAATAGGCTGATAGTGACCGACTTCATTATCTATCCAATATATTAGGAGTGTTCATTTAAAATCTGTTCGTGCCGCACTGCGCGTAATTGCATATGTTGAACATGACCATGCCATACTCATGTGATAAGTACTGACCAATGAATAAAATAGCACGTGCTTATCGTCCCATGATGCATAGGTTCCGTTTCTGACCGTTAAGAAAATGGCCGGGTTGATCCAAAATTCGTCCAAAGAAGCTCACAGAGCGGTGTTTCCGTTTCTTTCGTTTAAACGATGTCAACCAGTGGAAGAATGCAGGCAGTGTACGGTAAGATACGTGTGTCGAAGACATCAGTGACAGACTGGGAACGAATGTTTCAAAAAGGACGTCAGTTCACGACACATCTTCGACGGCCAAACGCACATTGTTGCAACATAAAAAACCATCGCCAAGATTCATACAGCAGTACAGATGAACCGTTGTCGAAGCCTACGTTCGCTATCGAAAGAATTTTATGTGTCAATTGGTACAATTTAAAAGGTCGTTCGTAAGAAACTGCAATATCGGAAGGTATGTTCCCAGTGGGTACCACAAATGTTGACCGACCACCAAAAAGAGGAACGCATGGGATGGTGTTTGAACCACTTGCTGTGTTACAGTGTGGAGGTGAGGCATTTCTCTTCCACATAGTGGTAAGCGATGAATAATAATGTCACCATTTTGAGCCGAGCAGCGAAAGAGAGAGCATGCAATGGAAGCATGCTAGATCACCAAAAGCCAAAAAATTCAAATTACAGGTTTTCGCTGGTAAGGTTATGCTGAGCGCATTTGTTTTACCATGAAGGGCTATTGTTGGCCGACTTTAAAGAACCTGGTGTCAACATCAACTCTACTCACTACTTGGAAACACTAGACAAGCTGCAAAAAGCCACCAAGAATAAACTATCCGGCATGCTTTCTCGCGGTGTGATTTTGTTGCACGATAATGCTCGTCCGCATGTCTCAAAGATTGTGCAGGAAGCATTAGCTTGGAAGAAGTGGGAATTTCTGCAACATACAGCCTATATTCTTGATTTGCCACCATGTGATTTTCATTTGTTCGGATCTCTAAAAAAAGCTCTCAAGGAACAACGATTTCACACAGATGCAAACGTAATGAACGCGGTAAACACTTGGTTCAACTAGCAACCAAATCCTTTTTTGCGGACGGCATTCGCCGCCTACCTAAGCAATGGAATGCATGCCTGAATGTCTACGGTGACTTCTTCTGACCAACCCATGGTGCATATTTCATTCAAGATGAATGATTTGTTTAATTCTACCACACCTGTTAATGTTTCTTTCATGCTTTTGTAATAAAGCCATTGCAACGGGTTTCAAATGAACGACCCTTAAATGTTTTGACAAGTCTAAGGTCTTTCCCATCAATTTGTATATCTGCAAGCATCTTTATAATGTTGCCTTGTCTTACTTTATCAAAATCCTTTGTGCAGTCAATAAAGCAAAGATGTAGGTTGTTGTTAACTTCTATAGAACGTTCAATTAATGTTCTCAGCATATTTTTCTCGCATATCCTTTACAGTATCCTTTACGTAGACAGTCACAATTTGTTGGGCATGTTATGAGAAGAAATGAATTGGAAAACTTGGTGACAACTGGCAAGATCGAAAGGAGGAGACCAAGGGGAAGACCTAGAAGCAAATACCTGGGTGGCTTGGCCTCGTGGCATGGTCGAGACAGAAACACGGAGCTGATCCACGACTCTGGTGATCGAGTGAGATGGTAAAACATGACCGCCCACGCTTACCGGCATCGCACATGATGGATGGGTGGATCCTTTACAGGACATTGTAGTCAACTTCAGCACTTTTCAACTGCTGTTGATGTCTTGGCAAGTTTTACGTTCAGTAGATTTCTCAGCATATACACAACATTAATTGCACCCTTGCCTTCTACAAACCGGCTCTGTGGCTCAGGGTTTACGGACGCAGTTCGAAACATACCAGTTGCAATAAATATAGAATGACATAATTCAGGAGATATATATCTCCAGTATCATATATTGTGTTCCAAAGTCTGGTGACTTGGTCTATTCCATATTCTTCTAAGGCATAGATCATTTCTTTTACTATGTTGTCGGAACCGGGTATTTAGCCAGTTTTCATATTATTAAGAGCATTCTGAACCCCCTTATTTAAAATTGATGGTCCTTCATTATTATTTCGAATATCACACTGTTCTCTGGTATCATCATAAAGGTTTTTCACATAATCTGACCATACATGTAACATCTGATCTTTTTCTAGTATGATTTTTCCATCTTCTGTTTTTAGGCAGTCTGTTGGTGTACGTGTACTTTTATTGGTAAGGTCCTGTATTCTTTTGTGCATTAGTTTGGTATTTTTACTGTTGTGTTGTTTTTCAATTTCTATGCAATTTTTCTCGAGCCATGCTTTTTTAGCGTCCTTACATAATGTTCCTACTATACTGTGAATCTCTTCATATATGTCAAGATTATTTTTGTTGTGTCTTATCGTTTCCATTAGTTGTAAAATTCATTCAGTCATCGATTTCTTACGACCGACTTTCTTTAATTTTGAAATAGTTTTTTTCTGCAGCACAACTGATTGAATTCTTCAACATTACTCATTGATAATCCACATCTTTAAATAGGATCTCTAGATCAAACAATATATCAAATCTGTTCTTTACTTCTATGTTAAAATTGCCTAGTATTTCCTTGTCATTTTTTAATGTGCACAGATCATATTTAGTGTTTCCTGGTGTATATATGACTTTCTTTATCTTTACGCTCAATGTGCTTGTTATTAAAGTAACCAAAAACTTAATCACATTGCCTTGTTTCAGACTGGCTCCATTAAGTAAAGATATGAATCATGTACAACAGAATGTTCCCAGCTCCTATCGCGGAACAGTCAGAACATTTGACGAAATGTTCCTTGTAGATATTAGAACAGTCATAACATATGATGAAAGGTGCCTGTTGGAGATTCCTCATATTGCCTGGTGTCTTCTCTTGCAGGTTGACGACCTCCTCGACATACTACGGGTTGTTCATGATCTCCTCATCACTGGCGGGCGATCGGTACTTAAACTTCATCCTGCTGGCCTTGTCACAGTTACCAGCATTCACTGTGAATTTGTTTCTGTTTGCTTAGTTAGTACTCCAGTGGTGTTTGTTCATTTGTGTCCGTCTGACGTATGCCATCAACTGGGTATTCATTTAATGAATCAATACTTCATTATGTAGATGAAGAGGATTGTCGATCAGTTATCACCGCTATCACATACCAGACGACAGGGTTCTCAACTCCGGCCAAATAAAAAAACATCCATTGCATGATTCTCCGCGATCATTGAGTTGAGTTTGTTGACATTGAAATACTGAAATCCCCTGGGTGTAGGTATCTTCCTAGCTTTAATCTAGGCCAGTTTGCATATGCTCTGAATAATGACCTGGTTATAGAAAAATCCAACGAATTCAATGAAACACTCTACATAGCCTTTGTCGACCAAGAAAAGGCATTTGATAAGTGTAGATAGAAACAAGCTGTGGGAAATCCTTAAACAATATGGAGTGAGTACATATCTAACAAACTTATGTAGAAGCTTATATAACAACATTGAATGCATAGTGAGAGCAATTGGAGGACACTCAGAACCCTTCACCATAAGATCTGGAGTACGACAAGGTTGTGTCCTGTCCCCTCTCTTGTTCATAACATATATAGACAACATATGTAAAGAAACCAGTCAAGCAGAGCTAGCAAGAATACCACATGACGAGAACACAGAAGAACCATCTGCAAATCTAACCATTAGAGAACTCCTGTTTGCGGACGACCAAGCACTAATAGCAAAATCAGAAGCTGAATTACAAGACCACATGAATAGTCTAAACGAAATGTGTGGGGAACATAACATGAAAATTAGCACAAGCAAAGCAGAGGTGATGGCTATAACTAAAGAAGAAAAAACAACATTTCACCTAAACGAACAACATCCCTTGAAACAAGTAAAGAGTTTCAAGTACATAGGAAGTATAATATGCAATGACAGACCAGAAGATGATTTCGAAAAAAGATGAAATCAGAAAAACCAACTCATTGGACAAATGGCACCAATACTAAAAAACAAACATGTATCAATAACTACTAAGAAAGCACCTTACAACACAATCTTCCTACCAACTCTATACTACCAATGCCAAACCTGGGCAATGACAGAAAAAGCGAAAAGGAAAATCACAACAGAAATGAGATTCCTGAGAAGAATACTCAACGTATCAAGAAGAGATAAGATCAGAAATGAAGAAATCAGGACTAAAGTGGGGGTTATAGCAGCACTAGATTTTATTAGAAAGCAGCAAGTCAACTGGTTTGGCCATGCAATTAGGTTACCAGTCAACAGCATACCAGAACAAGCAATGATGTACAGACCAGATGGAAACAGAGGAAGAGGCCGACCACGTAAACGTTGGACGGAGGGAATAGCAGAGTCCATGGGAATATCGATACATGAAGCCCATAAGCGGGCACTCTCACGATGATAATACTTCACCTAGACACCGCAAGGAACAAGAGGAACATGATGAGAAGAGATGAGATGAATGACCTGGTTAGATCGTAAAGTTGGGAAGTTCCAGTACTAGTCTTCCCCACTTTGCTGATTTCTGAGCGTTAGAAAAGTGAGGGAAACATCTGCAACAGGGTTCCAGTCGAAATGTATCTTTGATGTCTGGCCGGGGCAAGACGTTATTACACTACACTTTCTTCTATAGATAGTCATTCACATGACTATGATTTCTTAACACAATGCATTGCATTTAAGAGCTAAAGCTCGGTCTTCAAAAGAATTCTCCGACCGACCAACCATCGAAGGATGTAAACCGTCTAATGTCTCATTTTCAACCCCATCATTTGTTTGCTGTTTGTAATTTCTTGGCAAGATTACGTTCAGTAGTTTGCTCTATAGAACCTGTTTTGCTTGTATGGCAGTGAATCTTTGAATGTAAATGAGTATATTAGGAAGAACTTGGAAGCAACAGTAATGTCGTTCCTAAGACGAATGTTGCGAATTCCCTGGACTGTCAGAGTGACTAGCAACGACTGCCTGAAAGAGGTTAATGAAACTAGAACATTATATACAACAATAAGAACAGACAAACAGCTTTCATTTGTCATTATATGAGAAGAGAGGCATTATAGAATATATCGCAACTGGAAAGGAGGCAAAGGTAGACCAAGAGAAATGATGCTGGGTGGATTGAGACGGTGGCGTGGAGTAATATCATCAGAGTTTATCCAGAGCACCAAAGACTGAGATCTGTGGAGAGACATGAACGCCTACGACAGCTGGCAGAATACTTATGATGATGAATTTGACATTGCTTTCTGAACGCAGAATTCTACGTGAACTAATTAGTTGTGCTACGGATTTTGTTAACTTTATCTGGTCCACTTCTCAAACACCCCCCCCCCCCCTTCCCCCTCCACTCAAACAAGAAAGAAATATCCAAGTAAATGGGGGAAATCTTTAACAAGAGGATCGGCACAGCTATCGCGGAACAGTCATGACATCTGACGAAATGTTCCTTGTAGATATTAGAACAGTCATATCATCTGATGGAAGGTATTAGAACAGTCATAACATCTGGTGGAAGGTGTCTGGTGTAGATTAAAACAGTCATAACATCTGATGGAAAGTTCTATGTAGAGATTAGAACAGTCATAACATCTGATGGAAGGTAATTGGTATAGAGACTGCGTTATTTGTCCATCAAGAATGATGATGACGATTCATTTCATCCAGTGGCGTTGAAAGTATGGAGCCGTGAGTTCTAAGATGGCTGATAAGGCCTATTTTGGTTCGAAATTTTCTTTGACAATGTGGGCAAAGAATGCTTGACGTTCCAGGAAAAGGATCTTCTGCAGTGGTTTTTCTGCCCAGAATTTTCTTTTTTAAGCTCTTGCAGTCCTAGTTGCTTCACAAGTGACTGCACCCTGGTGTAATGATGTACGCCACGAATTTCGGTCTTTGTCAGCAGTCTCGCAAGTGTCAAGATGAATTCCAAAAGCTTTCAGTGAGATTTTCAGAGTGTCTTTAAAGCGTTTCCTTTGGCCGCCTTGGGAGCGTTTACCACAACGCAGCTCGCCGTAAAAGATTCCCCTATGGAGCCAATAGTCTGGCATGCGAGTTAATTGACCAGCCCAGCGAATCTGATTTTTCAATAGTAGAGTGTGGATACTGGGCATGGACTCCCTTTCTATAAATTTAGTGTCTGGGATCTTGTCTTGCCATTTAATCTTCAGTAGCT
This sequence comes from Cepaea hortensis, assembly GCA_963921405.1. Lineage (NCBI taxonomy): Eukaryota > Metazoa > Mollusca > Gastropoda > Stylommatophora > Helicidae > Cepaea > Cepaea hortensis. Next base: position 420,916,556 of record OY992876.1, read on the forward strand.
TCCTTAGGCAGACTGTGTGGAAGTGGTTTAATTTCCTAGAGTGTCGCTGATAAACAGTCCAGGTTTCACAAGCATATAGCAATGTGGATAATGCAACTGCTTTGTAGACTTTCAGCTTTGTTTGCAGGCTTATTATATTTCTGTCCCATACATTCTTGTACAGTATGCCAAAGGCCGCGCTTCCTTGGAGATTCTTGCATTCGCTTCGTCATTAGTTGTGGCAGCTTGTGACACAGTGCTGACAAGATGGGTGAATTTGTCCACAACACTTAGTCTATGGCCATTCACCTTGATATTAGGCATGGTGTGATTATTCCCTGGAGCTGGCTGGTACATAACTACAGTCTTCTCCAAATTGATATTGAGCCCGGAGTTGGCACAGGCATATGAGAAAGCCGAAACATTGTGTTGCATGTCTGTCACTGAGTTGGCAAATAGAGCAATTTGGATTTATCTTTCAACCTTCTGAGATTGAACACCTTTCCATCCACACTGTAGTTGATGTCTATTCCAATGTCGTTGTTCTCGAAGGCATTTTTCAGCATAGCACAGCATAACATGAGACTCAACAGTGTATGTGCCAGGACACATCCTTTTTTCACTCCATTGGTAAAGGAAAGAGCTCAGACAGTTCACCATTTTCCTGTACTCTTGCCTGCATGCCGTCATGAAATAGCCACACTATTTGGACAAACGTTTGTGGACAGTCATATTTCGCCAAAATCTTCCACAGTCCTTCTTTGCTGACTGTATCAAAAGCCTTGGTAAGGTCAATGAAAGTGGAGAACATTTCTCATGTCAACAGTTTCTCTTTCTTTTCTGAAGCCACATTGACTCTCAGGAAGAAGACCTTGATCGAGATGGGCCGTGAGGCGATTGAGAAGAATTCTGGCGAGTATCTTCCCTGCAATTGAAAGCAAGGAGATGCCTCTGTGGTTGTCACAGGATTGGCGGTTCCCTTTTCGTTTGTAAAGGTGGACTATTGATGCGTCCTTGAAATCTTGTGGCATGGTCTCGTTCACCCATATGTTTGTAAAGAATTGGTGAAGCTGCTCTATTAGGACCGGCCCACATGCCTTGTATATTTCTGCTGGGATGGAGTCAGGACTATTCGCCTTACCGCTGGAAAGATGTTGGATGGCTTTGCTTACTTCCACTATGGTTGGCAGGTCATCAAGTGCATCATTAGTGGGAACTTGAGTAAGGCAGTTGATGGTTTTATCATCGAAGAATGAAGTTGAACTTAAGATGTTGCTGAAATGCTCTGTCCAGCGTTGAAGGATTTCTTTCTTATCGGTGACCAATTCCCCCCCCCCCCCCCCCCCAATTTGCACTGAGGAGGGGAACTATACCTAGTGATGCAGGACCATAGACCGCTTTCAGTAAATCGTAGAAATTGTTCATATCATGTCTATCAGCAAAGCCTTGAATTTAAACAGCTTTGTTGCTCAGCCAGGAGTCCTGCGTGTGCCGAAGTTTCTGCTGCACTACTCTCCGAATGCTGTCGAAGGAATCTTTGTTATGTTGACGCCGGGTCATTCAAATATGCATATGAGGAGAAGATGTTTCTCGGCCAGCAATTGGTTGATATGAGATGAGGACGATGCGTGTGTGGGAATGCCCCGAGCGCTGTGATATCGGTGTTATAATCAGCTCAACTCAACCCGTCTATTATCATACACATTTTCTGTACAGTATACTTTAAACAATTAAACAAGAAAAGGCACTGACTTATTTCAACAGTTTCGGTCGCAAGCCAATAATTATGGGATGGCTATTGCTCGCGGGCACTGGACTTTTGACAGTAACACTACTTGAGGTATTTGGTAAGTACATCTCTATACTGCTGTCACATGTTCTTGGCATATAGTAACTATATATCTTCACTATTGTCACGAGTTCTTGGCATAGTTAATTAGTTAGTTAGTTAGTTAGTTAGTTAGTTAGTTAGGTAGTTAGTTAGTTAGTTAGTTAGTTAGTTAGTTAGTTAGTTAGTTAGTTAGTTAGTTTGTTAGCCTACAGATCATCCTCATTGCACATCGAACCATTCAGTCCATAAGTGCTCGGATCCCCTCCTTAGCAAATCCCGCAGCGTGTAGCGGCTAACGACGCCAGTTCTGTGTTCGTTTATCAGTCGTCTTTGGCTTCCTTCATAGTGTTCTTGTTTGGCCACCCCTCTTTTAATTTGCTGTTCTCGCAGTCTGGCCATTGTTGTAGATTCACAGTCATCACTTAGTTCTCGCAAAAGTCTTACTTTTCGTGAAGCATTCAGAATGTCAGCTTGGTTCATGGCTCGTCCTCCCTCTACAGTAGGCTTACCTGCGAGCTTTTCAGCCCGCTCATTTCCTTGTACTCCAGCATGCCCTGGCACAAAGACGAAACTAATATTTCCCAGCCGAGACCGCTCTAGAGACAGCAACCACTCTCTTCGAATCCACCCCATCTCTATCCTCTTGAGCATGCTCATTGAGCCACTAAGGAAACATGCCCTAGTGAATGTCCGTGTCTCGAGCCATATTATTGCTTTACTTACTGCCATGACTTTCATAGTCAGGCTACATGTGGTCTCAACAAAAGCACCCGAGTCCTCCTTCACAATTCTCCCTCCGGCTTGAGCCGTAAAGGCCCATGAGCTTCTCACATGTCGGACGACCGACCTATCTGAGTAGATGACAGCATCACCGTCTGACGAATTCTCGAAAATCAACGCTTGTACTTCTGTCTCCACGGCAGCCGGATTTTCTTGTCTGCATTTTCTGTCTAGCTGGATGCAAACAGAAAAGGACGTACAGAAATCTGTTGGCATTTGTACCCACTCCTCGCCAGGTTCTAAGTCCTCCAGTGCACATAGCTGTTGAAGAATTTCTTCGGCTTGACCCATCCACGACCTTCTTCTTTCTAACCTGCTGCCCGTCACCTTCCTAATTTCACCATGCAGTGGATGTTGTGTGTTTTAACTCTGAGGTAGGCACGTGCTCTGCAAATTTGTATTAAGTCTTTAATTTTTGGAAAATCAAGAAGGTAGCGCATCGCCCTGCATGCTGTATCTCTTGTACATCCAAGAATAATGCGAATAACTTCATTCTTTATCCTTTCCATCCTTTCTATCTGCTTACGGCTGAGAGTCAGGATTGCCATCGCTTACACACACAAAAACAGACATGACCAGCCCCTCGTATAAAAGACATAGGTATCGCTGCTAGGGATTAACTATATATCCTCACTACTGTCAAGTGTTCTTGGCATAGAGTAACTATATATCTTCACTACTGTCGCGTGTTCTTGGCATATAGTAACTATACCTCTTTACTACTGTCAAATATTCTTGTCATATAGTAACTATATATCTTCACTATTATCACGTGTTCTTGGCATATAGTAACTATAGATCTTCACTACTGTCGCGTGTTCTTGACATCATCATCATCAAGTGCCCTGCCAGCTGGCGTAGGCGTTTATGTCTCTCCACAGATCTCGGTCGTTGGTGTTCTGGATCAACTCTGCTGATGGTATTCCTTTATACCACCGTCTCAATCCATCCAGCATCATTTCTCTTGGTCTGCCTCTGACTCTTTTCCCCTTGATCTTTCCAGTTGTCACGATGTTCTCCAGTGTCTCTCTTCTCATCACATGACCGAAGAAAGATGTTTGTCTCTTCCTTATTGTTTTATATAAAGTTCTAGTTTCATTAGCCCGTTTCAGGCAGTCGTTGTTAGTTACTCTGGCAGTCCGAGGAATTCGCAACATTCGTCTCAGGAACCACATCTCTGTTACTTCTAATTTCTTCATAATTTGTTCATTTACATTCCAAGATTCACTGCCATACAGCGAAACTGGTTCTACATAACAATTCAGCACTCTCTTTCTTACATTCAGTGACAGCGACTTATTGCATAAGATACTCTTCATTTTCTGAAATGCGGCTTTTGCCTGCCCTACTCTGCTCCTAATCTCTGTTGTACATCTTCCATCTGATGTTATAAATGCTCCTAGGTATTTAAAATTATCCACTTGGTTAAGAATTGTCTCTTCTATTTCTATGTCACATTTTGGTGTCACCATTTTCTTTGATATCACCATTGTTACTGTTTTCTTGATATTCAAGGAAAGTCTTTTCCTTGCACTCGTTGTTACTACAAATGTCCAACAATTGTTGCAGGTCTGTTGAAGTATCCGCCAACAATACTATGGCATATGCATTACGTATATCATTTATATTGTAACCTCCAACTAGTATTCCTGGCATCTCTTTGATCTCTCTCGTTATTACTTCGCTATATAGGTAGAAGAGATCTGGTGACAAGACATACCCCTGTCGCACTCCTAGCTTCATCTGTTAACTGCCCTCTTTATTTCCAATTGTAATTGCTGCTACTTGGTTCCAGTAAATATTCTTTATTATTCTTAAATCTTTCTCATCAATATTGATATCTTCTAACATTTTAATCAGTTCATCATGTTTTACTTTATCAAATGCCTTAGTATAATCTACGACGCACAAATATATGTTTTTTTGTTTCTCTAATGAAATGTCTATTTGTGTCCGTAATGTATATATTGCATTGTTTGTGCATTTTCCCTCCACAAATCCATACTGTTCTTCACTAATTTCCATTTTTATCTTCTTTCTGGTTCTCCTCATTATGATTCTTAGTAGAAGATTAGTGGTATGGTTTATGAGATTAATTGTACCAAAACATATGAAGAAAGGAAATATGAAGAAAGGAAATCTTCAAATTCAATTGCTCCTGGCAAAGCTATAAATACATAGCTATAAATACACCATTTATTACTGTGTTCTTAACATTT